>CM070033.1:58771043-58792222 GCA_036250615.1 Ptychadena robeensis | reverse complement strand
TGACTGCTACCTGTGTTTGTGCTCTGTTCTTGGACTGTGCTCACCTGTGTTCTGCTGTTTCAGCCTGAACTGAGATCGTTACACACCATCTCCTGGTACTGATCTGAGGATCTCACTAGAAAAGTGATGTGCACCCCTGCATATATATATTAAATGTATTGTATTTATTCATGTGATTACATGTGATGACAATGTTATTTTTATATACTGACCTGTGAATATTGTTTTGTACTCAATTTGGGTTTGGAAGTCATTAAAGTCCCCACGCCCCTGGGGGAATGAAATTTGTGGTGGTGGATTTTCCTACTACCACTATATTCAGTTGTTATGTTTTATTTGGGATGTTGGCCTCATAACCACCACGAAAGTGTAGTGTTTATGTTGTAATATATAGTACATAACTATCAATCACATGCTTTTGTTACACCCCTGAGAAAGGGGTATCTGAAAAAGGGGATTAAAAAAGTGAGAGTCTCTCAGGCATGATGCTTTTTTCATCAGCAGATCACTGAGAATTTATTAACAATACATAACAAACATATATAAACTTTCTTTACACATATATAAAAGCAATTAATATACATACAAACTAATAGTATAGCAGCAGTTGGGACAATGCTGGCACACCTATGCTGGTAATCAGTGTCAGTCACTAGAGACATCATCTTAAAATGGCCGCCCAGCCATTAGGTGTGTGGGCGGCCATTTTAAGATTACAACCACAGAAAACTCCTAGAAACACTCTAATATGCATCTAACATCACAGGAACACATACATAATGCAGTTTATCTGATATCAGAACAGTTAAAGAACAAGGGAAATGTTACAAACCTGAAAAGGGGATTACAAAGGTGAAAGTCTCTCAGACATGCTGCTTTCCTCATCAGCAGATCACTGAGAATGAGACAACATGAGGTAACTCCCCCTTCAGACTGAGGCAGACACAACTAATCCACAATGAGCATCAGACTAAATAAGTGGATTGCTGATCACTAATATGTAAACAATGATATTTTCCTGGCTCTGATATTGCAAACTTAAAGCGGTTTTACATTTAAAATAAAAAAAACAGACATACTCTACACAGACACAATACTCACCTGTCAGCAGTTCAGATGCTGGGAAATGGTTCCTAAACTTTCCTTGCAAGGCCCCCCTTTACTATTTACGAACATTATGGATCCCCCCCCCCCCCTTCCTATTCAAAACACAGGTTAGAATGAGGGCATCTTCCCTAAAATTCCTCTTCACGACCCCGGTTTAGGAACCACTTGCCCTTGAGCTTAGCTGTGCATTTTCTCATCCTCCTTACTTTTCAAAAATTTCATTTAAGACTGACTACTCTATAAAGTTTGATTTAGTCATTGCATAGCCAATTTAAGATTTTAGGCCTAAGGTCTTAAGCTAGCCATACACCTTTAGATTCTCTGTCAGATATCCTTTAGATCTACCAACAACTATGTGGTATAGGGTCCTCATGCGTTGAACCAGGTAGACTTTAATTGTTTAGAAAGTCCCTCATATTACATGGATTTTGGTTAAACAAAGAAGATCTAAAGGAACTCCTGACAAGAAATCTAAGGTGTAGGGCTGCACTTAATGTTTATACCAACCAAATGTTTCTGCAAGGCTATGAGCAATTTCTAGTATTGACTGCACGCTGAAGGCCACCATAGGTTCTTCCATTATGATTATGCTTTTCACTATCAGTGGGATAGTATGCTACAGTGATTTCACTCCTGTACTGTGCTCCTTTCATTTTTAATGATTAGAAAATATTTATATGGAAGTTATTATTTTTTACCTGTCCGCTATTTCCAGTATTTTCCATTCCACCTCTGTCCTTCCATTGAAAACAAAGACGATTTTACCCATAAACAGCAGATCTACCATATCTTAGAATACACATTTATTGCTTATCCTTTTTTTACTTCTTGCATCTTATATCTCTGTTGGCATATACCGATGTTTATTATTCACTTATATTTTGTCTTATATCCTGTATATTAAGACTGTGGCATCCTGGAACCATATTGGAATTATGGAACTCTTAATGCTCTGCTGAAAATTGCATTTCTGGGTCTTCGCTTTGTGTTCTGGCAGTTCCTGAGGCCATAGGCTTTGATGTTTTCAATTGTTAAACTACCGAAGTGTAGCACCATAGCTATCTGTTGCCTCCTTCCCGGACCAAAATCATCCTTCATTGAGGTATTAGATTTGCCATTATTACATCCCTACATTCCTGTAATATTTTATATAGACATGGACGTAGTCATAAAACACTTACACAGTCTTTGCACCTATCATTATTTGTTTGGTTTTTTTTGTAAACAATTTTGTTAGTATTGGTTACCCTTGATAGCACATTGTCATGTAGTTACTGAATTATGCTTATTTTCTCATTTATGTTCTACAAGACCTACAAGGACCTCTGGCTTTTCACTTTTTTTTGCCTTTCCTTTTTGCTAGTGACAGCCAGTTTTTTTTACCATTGATGACTTGTTCAATTGTTACGGAAGAAAGGTTGGAATAGTGGTTTCAATTGAATGACCTACTTTAACCGGTACATATAACTAAGACTGTATTTTTTCGTTTTCTATTTACTAAATATATGTATAAACACATTACACAATTAATACATGTTTTTTTACACTGTATTTGCAGATATATGTATGCAACAAAACAGTTTTTGCTGGCTATCTTCACAGTGTACCAAAATATTTTATATATGTCTAGTTATATATTTGTAAGGCTTTGTAATATTCAGGGATGGGATCACTACACAGCTGTTTCTAACAAACCATAATCCCCGTTTATTTTCACAGTTACCATGTATATTCTTATTCTAAATAACCCAAGCATTACCATGTGATTTTTTCTTCTTGACACTTGGCTTCGCTTGCAGACCATTTCCTTGAGCTTTTTATGTGTCAGCCCTTTGAACAGGCAGTATCAACAACTACAATGCAGGGTCAGCCAACAGGCTTCCGCTTCTTTGTTCGACACCATTGGCTCACCATTAGTCTTTGTCGCGCTACCAGAAGCAAACCAATCCTATGTGTACCCCCCAGTTCCATCCTACCAATTAGGAAGCTGGCGCCCCCTATGACAACTATGGCACCTGCAAGTATAACACAGGATAGGACCATAAAATAAGAGTAATAAAGGATTAAAATATTCTTTGTTAACAAGAAATTCCCTTTGTTCTTATTAAGTTTGACAAATAAGAACAAGACAGAGGCCGCACAAACTAGTACAACAATGGTTAAAAAATGTTGGATAGATAAGTCATAAAACAAATTGAAACAAAATGTTGAAAACAAACAACAGACACGATACTCACATTGAGAGGGTTTCAAGCTGGCTCTCTCTCATGGCCATGTGCTTTCCTTCCCAGGAGGACCTCACTTCCTGGTTTGGGGTGTAATCACTTCCTCACTTCTTCTTACAGATACTGGGGGGTCTCAATAGACAATTGGAACGCGTTTCGAGAAGCTCTTTTTTCAATCACTGTTTTCTGTGCTCCACTGTTATCACTATGCCTGTGGTTATCACTGCTGAAGGTTTGCGCAACTCCCTTCATCTTTCTATTAAGTATTGCTTCGTGGGTTTAGATATGTTGTTTTAACATGAAGTTTTTGTGTCACATTTCATTGGCATGTTCTTTTTGTGAAATGTTGTGCTTATTTTGCTTCTGTTTGTCATGTGGGGAATTTCAAAAGGCTTATAAACACAAAACTATGTGATTTTTTCTTTTGGTTTTTATCTTTTAGGACTGGATTGGTCTAAAACTGTATTTTGCCTTGTTCTTGTGTTTGCCATATTGTTGGCTACCTCTTGCATTCTCAGTCTTTGATCAAGTTTCTTTTTATGAGGTCGAGATGTCAGGAGATGTGAACTTTCTAAGGTATAGCTTAATCTTACAGTTTTTTTTACTTTTCTAAATTACCTATGAATGAAATGATTAACCTCCCTACTTGGCTTATGGGAGCTCCTTTCCTGCACTAAAAGTATGTACAGAAGGTTTACTGTGAGTATCGATCGTTTTAAATGTAATTCACACCTTTGTGGTGGTAACCTACTGTGTGTTTTTCGACTGACAATCATTTTTAAATCTCAAAAGACAATAGAATGTAATGATCAATTGCAATAATTGACCTGTGTATGGCTCCCTGTACGGGATTAGCTCTAGGGCTTGAGTGCTGTTTCTCTTATAGGTATGTATATTCAAACACTTAAAGGCCCCCATACAGTACACTCGTACAATCTTCCTTACACTTTCTGTACATACATTTTGTGCTACCACAACCATGCACATTGGGGCCATTCTAAACCTTGCCAATCAATATCTACCTACACGGAAATTGTTAGGGAGTGACTCAAAAGATGTATGGGGGGCTTTACCATATTTTTACAAATAAATTACAATTTGTGAGTGCCAGGTTATACCTTTTAAAAATATGAATATGCTTTCTATATCTGTAAAGATGCCTAGGCTTGCCGCGAATACGAATGTTGCCTATGCCGCTCATCACTATTGTTTATCACCTTAGGTCGATTCAGTAAATGGATGGTTTAAAAGAACAGCTAATAAACATACATTGTATGCTAGTGAAACAGCAATTTTTTTAAATAAAAACCTGCAAAATTTTAATTTGACCAGATGAGAGGCTGTTGAAAAGTTAAAAAAAGTTAAAATAAATACTACCTTTTATGACAACTCTATAATACATACACTTTAATTAATGAACATATACATATATAGAATTCTAAAGCTGGCCATAGACCGTTAGATTTGAGGCCAATTTTGCCACCAGAAATTCGGCCTCAAATCTAATGCTTAAAAGGTCAATTCGGCCATGAATCGGCCGGGAAATCGATCTAAGAATTTACAGACATGTCTGTAAACCTTAGAAAGATTACATTATTACCAGCGTCCCCATCCAGAGTAAATGCTGGCACACAAAGGGTGCACGGCCCATTCCCGGCACAAATGGCCATGCTTGATGATGTCATCACGCAGATCGATCTCCTGAAAAATAAGCTGGAAAATCTAACTGTCTGCAGCCGGCTTTTGAGACTAAAACTTCATTTATGACAAGACAAATTAGCATCAGTGGATGTTTTTTTCCTAATTCAATCTAAAAGGGTGCTATTGTCTTGTCAAACAGTATTCTTCTGAAAACCAAGTGACCCATGTCAACTATTCTTTGTGGTTAACGTGACAACATAGAATCAAGTACATTCCCATACTAAAATTGTTCACCTTGTTGATTGTTAGGTGGAATGAAACTTAAAATTAAGTTTGGAAATAAATCTTTTTACTCTCGTAGTTTCATTGGAATGTCACTTGCCCCAGCAGTATTGGATGGATCGGCATACATTCATGAAAACGAACATGGCCAATATATGTGTGAAAGGTGCCATCTTGCAGACACATTCTGCAAAAATCAAGGCAACTCTGGGCTCAATACACATGAAAATGAAAGTTATTTGTACAGTATTTTTTTGTTGACTTGAGATTAGACCTTGACTTTATTTGGAATCAGTAGAGGTATTGTCATGAGATTGAGAATGTAGTGTTTACATTTCAAGTTAGGCTATATTGAGCAGTGTCAATTTTATTGTACCGCCTCAGATGAAGACAAAAGGTGTGTCCTAAGGAGAAAAAAGGATAATAAACCTGAGAAATAAAACTAATCCATCCACCACATAAAAAATGGACACCTTGCAATAGGGTGCAATTTTAGTTTTGGGGTTTTGGATAAACTTAAACACACTGATCTCAAATTCATATAGTTATTTTCCATTAAACCATCTGAGAGCATGGTTACATATTTTGTGTTGTGTTTACTATGTCCAATATATGGGTGGGCCACTCACTTTAATTTACAAATCTATGCCAATTCCTCTTCTGGTAGAGTACTGAAGAGTACTGAAGAGCAACAATGTAATATCTTGTTTTTAGGTACATAGGGCAAAGCTGAGGGTATTTTTGTGTAAATGTAAAGGGCAGGGGATAATAGGCAGCAGTGAGATTGTATTAACCCTAATGACAATTGCGTAACAGAATAAGAAAAATCCAGGATAATTCATATATATACATACGCAACCCAATGAACTGAAGTCTAAACTTTATGTGAATGTCCATGATTACTTGTAAACTAATTTTCCTTTGAATTACCTTCTCTTTAAAGCTTGTTACGCAAACATGGCCATTCGGTGCTGAAATCTGCAAACTAGTCCCATTCCTGCAGAAGTCTTCAGTGGGAATTACAGTTTTAAGCTTATGTGCACTAAGCATTGATAGGTAACACAACTTTTATTTATACATTGTTTACTGTTTTCATTTTAAGCTGCCCTTTTCTAGGCTGTTTGTTATTGCAGGTTACGTTACGTTATTGGAGATTACATTTACAAATCGTATATGCTTTTGCTGCCTTTGTTCTGTATAGGTTAAATGACTCCTTAAACCCATCAATATTTTCCCTACAATAATATTTTTTTATTATGAATGTTTCATGTTTACTTATCTTTGTTAGGCCATGGTCAAAGGTCACATGATTGAGAGTGGTGCAATTATAGCTTCCTCTCCATCAAAAATAAAAAGTTTTAGGAAGCATCTTAGTAACAGTTATGAAGAATATACGTTTGACTTCTACACAATCACATTTTACATAAATACTTTGCCAATAACTGCATACACACCATTATTTGTTAAAGTAAGAGGCGTTGTCAGCAAAATTCAAAGCAGAAATGCCCATGTCTATCAAAAGAACACCATATTTCTGGTCTTCTGTATATGTAGCATCTTTTACAAGGCACAATATAGGAAAATTTAAATATGTAAATACTGACCTACAGTTTAAAAGGACTTTATCTTTCTATAAACCAACACTAACTAGACCCTACCAACTCTCCAGAGGTAATCTAAAGTGTCTCCACCAACACACAACCCAGCAGCATACTTACCTTAGACCAGTGGTTCCTAAACTTTCCTTGCAAGGCCCCCCTTTACTATTTAGGAACATTATGGAGCCCCCCCCCCCCCTTCCTATTCAAACACAGGTTAAGAATGAGGGGCATCTCCCTAAAATTCCTTCACGACCCAGGTTTAGGAACCACTGCCTTAGAGCATAGCTGTGGCATTTTCCATCCTTACTTCAGAAATTTCATTTAAGACTGACTACCTATAAAGTTGATTGAGTCATTGCATAGCCAATTAAGATTTTAGGCCTAAGGTCTTAAGCTAGCCATACACCTTTAGATATCTCTGTCAGATATCCTTTAGATCTACCAACAACTATGTGGTATAGGGTCCTCTGCGATTGAACACAGGTAGACTTTATTGTTTAGAAAGTCCCTCATATTACATGGTTTTGGTAAAACAAAGAAGATCTAAAGGAACTCTGACAGAGAAATCTAAAGGTGTATGGAGGCACTTAATGTTATACACAACCAAATGTTTGCAAGGCTATGAGCAATTTCAGTATTGACTGCAACAAGAAGGCAAATAGGTCTTCCATTATGATTATGCTTTTCACTATCAGGTGGGATTAGTATAGCATACAGTGATTTCACCCTGTATGTGCTCCTTTCATTTATTAAATGAGTAGAAAAGATTAATATGGAAGTTATTATTTTTTACCTGTGCGATATTTCCAGTATTTCCACCATTGTCTTCCCATTGAAAACAAAGACGATTTACCATAAAAAAGCAGATACCATATCTAGAATACACATTTAGGTGCTTCCTTTTTTTACTTCTTTGCATCTATATCTCTGTTGGCATACGATGTTTATTTTCACTTAATATTTTCTGTCTGTATAGATATAGAGCTGTGGCATCCTGGAACCATATTGGAAGTAATGGAACTACTAAATGGACTCTGCTGAAAATTGCATTTATCTGGGTTCTATCTGTTGTGCTGGCAGTTCCTGAGGCCATAGGCTTTGATGTTTTCAGATTAAACTACCGAAGTAGCACCATAGATATCTGTATGCTCCTTCCCGGACAAAAATCATCCTTCATGGAGGTAAGATTTGCATTATTACACCTACATTCCTGTAATAATTTTATATAGACATGGACGTAGTATAAAACACTTACACAGTATTTGCACCTACATATTGGTGGATGTAACAATTTTGTTAGTATTGGTTACCATTGATAGCACATATGTATGCTAGTTACTGAATTATGTATTTCTCATTCTAGTTCTACAAGACCTACAAGGACCTCTGGCTTTTCAGCTTTTATTTTTGCCTTCCTTTGCTAGTGACAGCAGTTTTTTATACATTGATGACTTGTCAATTGTTACGGAAGAAAGGTGGAATAGGGTTTTCAATGAATGACCACTTTAAACAGGTACATGATAAACTAAGAAATGTATTTTCGTTTTCTATATATACTAAATATATGTATAAACACATACACAATACAAATACAATGTGTTTTTAACATGTATTTGCAGATAGATGTATGCAACAAAACAGTTTTTGCTGGCTATCTTACAAGTGTACCAAAATTATTTTATATATGCTAGTATATATTGTAAGGCTTTGTAATATTCAGGGGATAGGGATCACTAGCACAGCTGTTTTACTAAACAAACCATAACGTTTATTTTCACAGTTACCATGTATATTTATCATAAAAAACAAGCATTACCAATGTGATTTTCTTCTTGAAACGTGGCTTAGCTTGCCAGACCATTTCCTTGAGCTTTTTATGTGAGCCCTTTGAAAGGCAGATCAACAACTACAATGCAGGTCAGCCAACAGGCTTCCAGCTTCTTTGTTCGACACCATTGGCTCAACCATTGAGTCTTTGTAGGCTACCAGAAGCCAAAACAAAATCCCTATGTGTACCCACCCAGTTCCATCCTACCAATTAGAGAAGCTGGGCCCCTATGACAACTATGCACACTGCACAGGAACACAGAGGAAGGACCATAAAATAAGAGTAATAAAGGATTAAAAATAGTTCATTTGTAAAAAGAAATTCCCTTTGTCTATTAAGTATTGGACAAATAAGAACAAGGACAGAGGCGCACAACCTAGTACAACGAATGGTTAAAAAATGTGGAATAGGATAAGATAAAACAAATTGAAACAAAATGAGACAAAACAACAGACAAGATACTCACATTGAGAGAGGTTTACAAGGCTGGCTCTCTCAGGGCCATGTGCTTTCCAGGAGGACCTCACTTCCTGGTTGGGGGTGAGATCACTTCCTCACTTCCTGCTTACAGATACTGGGGGGCTCAATAGGAACAATGGAACGCGTTTCGAGCAGAGCTCTTTTTCAACCAACTGGTTCTGGCCACTGTTATCACTATAGCTGTGTAATCACTGCTGAAGGTTGTGCGCAACTACCCATCATCTTTCTATTAAGTATTGCTCTTGGGTTAGAATAGTTGGTTTTAACATGAGAGTTTTGTGCACATTTACATTGGCATGTTGCTTTTATGTGAAATGTTGTGCTTATTTGCTTCTGTGCAATGTGGAATTTCAAAAGGCTATAAACAACAAAATAATGTGATTTATTTATTTTGGTTTTTATCTTTTAGAGACGAGATGTGGCTAAAACTGTATTTTGCCTTGTTCTTGTGTTTGCCATATGTTGGCTACCTCTGCATCTCAGTCGTTTGATCAAGTTTCTATTTTATGAGGTCGAAGATGTCAGGAGATGTGAACTTCTAAGGTATAGCTTAATCTTACAGTTTATTTACTTCTAAATTAGCCCTATGAATGAAATGATTAACCTCCTACTTGGGCTTATGGGAGCTCCTTTCCTGCACTGAAAAGTATGTACAGAAGGATGTACTGTGAAGGAATCGATCGGTTTTAAATGAATCACACTTTGTGGTGGTACAACCTACTGTGTGTTCGACTGACAATCAGTTTTAAATCTCAAAAGACAATAGAATTAATGATCAGATTGCAAAATAATTGACCTGTGTATGGCTACCTGTACAGAGAGATGTAGCTCTAGGGCTATGAGATGCTGTTTCTCATTATAGGTATGTATATCAAACACTAAAGGCCCCCATACAGTACACCGTACAATCTTACTATACAATTTCTGTACAATACATTTATGTGCTACCAAAACCATGCAATATAGGGGCCATTCTAAACCTTGCAATCAATATCTACCATACGAGGAAATTGTAGGGAGTGATCAAAAGATGTATGGGGGGCTTTAGACATATTTTACAAATAAATACAATTTGGGAAGTGCCAGGTTATACCCATTTTAAAAATGAAATGCTTTCATATGCTGTAAAGATGCCTAGCTTAAAGTGGTTTTACACTCAAAATAAAAAAACAGACATACATTACACAGACACAATACTCACCTGTCAACAGTTCAGATGCTGGGAAACTGCTACACAAAAAACCCTCACTAATCTGTCTTCATTTGCTTGGATTTCTCATTCTGGCATCTTGGCTCCTGGCTTCTGCACACTTCCGCCCACACTGACCCCCCTCTCCTCTCCACCTCCTGTGTCTTGTGATTGGAGCTGCAGGGACTTGTAGGGGAGGGGGTGTGTGTGAAGAGGGGGATTCTGCTGCTGACGATTTCCTGCCTGGCAGAGATCTCCCAGACACCACTACGGCTGCCTAGGCGAGATGTAAGGCAGTGGGAGGGGGAGCACTCTTAACCAGCTTCTCTCCAGCTGTCAGAAGAAGATTTGTTTTTTACCTTCAAGGATCTCAGCATTATCGGCTTAGCTGCAGCTGATAAAGCTGAGTGACCTTCCAGGTGGTAGGTCCGCTTTAATTGAACATGCTTACCTCTTTGTGCCAAAGCCTTACGTTTTTTGTACAAACAAAGCCTAGCTGGACTATCGATAACAGATTAAATGTGGAAGTTCATTCTTTAAGAGATCTGATAAAAAAAAACGCTTTTGACAAGCATAGACTGTGGACAATGAATGGATAATCTACACATTTATTTCAGTAGCTTCATAAAAGTACTGAGCACCATAAAAGGAATTCATTAGCTACAGTATATATATAAAAAATGTAAACTTTGTGTTATCAATATAAAGACATGTTTGCTATACCTTTACCCTGAATATACCACAATAATAAATATGTTGATTGTATGTAATGAAGATCTACTGTACATGTTTTCCTTCTTAATTGCAGCTTTCTGCTGTTGATGAACTATGTTGCAATGAATATGGCCAACTTAAATTCCTGCATCAATCCTATTGCCCTTTACTTAGTAAGCTCAAAGTATAAAAATTGTTTTAAGGTAAGACCTTCTAATATATATTTTTTTGACTTACGTACGTATAGTATTATATAACCCAAAATCAATAAATATCTCAAAATAACTTCTTCAACACAATCAGCCCTCATGCTTCAGTGACTTACCCATGCTCAGTACAAGGGGCCTCCTAAAAATGTCCAGCACTATTATATAATAGAGATGGTCAAATTTTTTTCAAAAATCCAACCATTTCGACGATTTCGAGTAAATTGCAAAGCCTCTGAACAAGGTATCATCACCAAACTTACTGGAGATATACAGAAGGGTTGGGGGTATACTACAAAAAAGAAAGTTAGTCTCTAACACGAATAGTGTTTTCACAAATTAAGTTCAAAGTCAAGTAAAAATTTCGAAAATCGGAATTTCGACTTTAATTATGAACTTAATTTATGCAAAAACCACATGTGCTAGAGCCATACTTTTTTTTCTACATGTTCCCACAACCCTCCTCTACATCTCCAGATAATACCATTTTCAGAGGCTTTGCAATCAGCTCAGAAAGATAGCAAGTCGAAAAATTCGACCATCTCTATTATATAACTGGGTGTACTAGGTGTCTAGTTCCTTTCTATAATCCCAAAGAAACTTTACTTTCTGTTTAATATCATGTATTACATTCTAAACATCAGTGGCTGTTAATCTCTTGAGTGAAGTTCAGTTACATATCTGTTGTGTAATTCGAACCAAAATCTAGCCCAAAAACTAAGACTAAAGGTCCCCATACACGGGTCCGTTTCCCAACGGATTCCGGGACGATCGATTCCGGGTGCGTGCACACTAATCGATCGTCCTGGAATTGCGTGAAGCCCACCTTGTCCGATCGATCACGTCCGATCGTTCGGGGGCCCAGAATCGGATCCGACAGAGAACCAACATGTTGGTCTTTCTGATCCGATTCAGCACACATCAGGGGGAGTTGCCATTTGAGAAGTGATCGATCGGACACGGAATCGTCCAGGAATCCGTGGGACAAGGTGGTATGTAGCGATCGGACACACTTAATTGGCCGATCGATCGGACCTCCGATTCCCGCTGACATCGCCGGAATCGATCGGATAGGTGATCGATCGGCCATGGAATCGGACAATGTATGGCTAGCTTAAGACAGCTGACTTGTCTATAAAACAGGGTGTTGACTTCTGGGTTTCATTTCTAATTGTACTGTTTAACTTCAAACAAGGGGTTGTGTTATGTAATTTCAATTGTAATAAAAATATATTTACGACTCACAATGAATTGAAGGTATGGCGTTAAAAGTAATGGAAGCTGTGAGATAATAGAAGAGCAGAAAAAAATCATGAACATAGTGTTGCGTGAATGCAACGATAGGAAGAAATGGGTTAACAGAAAGCATACATTCCTAAACCCTAAAATTACAATTGCTGTCATTCAAGTATATGCTCTAAAATATACGTAATAATGAATGACATAATAATATTTTCCCTTTTATTTATTTCAGTCCTGCTTATGCTGCTGGTGTCAACCCAAAGAGCTAACAAATATGGAAAATAAGCAATCCTGTATAAAATTTAAAAGTCATGACCATGCATACGAGACTTTCTCTCCAACAACTAAATCCATTCTTGAGACAGAAGACGTGTCTATGTGATTGTTTCTCTTAAGATGAAACGGAAATTTAGCTGAAGGACTGAAAAATCTACAGAGAAATCTACAGAGAAATCTACAGAGAACTTGGAACTTCTGAAAAGGCAATACTTCAGTAGGTCTGCACTTAAACAGCACTTAAACTATGACTCCAGGGTTCATCTGGGTATTCAAATTCCAAATCAAATGCCACCCAGGTATTACAGCAAGTGTTTAAGTATGCAATGCATAGCCAAATTACATGTGTTGTGGAAAACAATTAGCCCCCCCCCCCTAAAATGTAATGAGCTCTGCTCTATGTTTAGTAAGCTACACTGTATTTAGACTTCTCTGTTTCCTCCCCCTCTTAACAACATGCTAAATAACACTTTTCTGGGGGGGGGGGGGGGGCTTTTACATGGTTTATTTTAGACCCAATGATGTCATGCTAATTGTCTAGATCCATTCTATTCCTAGGGTAATTGCATGTTCATGTTAGCACACATGGTTAGAGTAATTGTTTTTTGCTATGTTGCAGCTTGTGTTTGCCCATGTTGCAGCTTTTGCCTCACTTACTGCTATGTAAAACTATAGTCAATGGTACAGAAAAGGGGGTAGTTCTAGAATACAATTAGGGTCCATTAACATGAGTCGTTACCCATAAGCATAGCATGGAGCAATAGTCAATGTAAGCAGCATGGTTGTGATTTCAGGGCAGCTGTTGAAAATTACTGTGTGAATGGACCCAAAAAGTCTAGCAATATCAAAAATAAAAAAAGGGTTGGAGCAAATGTGCCCTTTATTTTGCTATAAAAGCAATATAATTCAATCTATAGCAAATCCCATTAAACAGTTGTAGGCTGAATTCGTGATTACTTTGAACTTAGTGGGTATGGCTATAATGGACAGGCATATTTGCATATTTGGATTGGTAATGGCAAGTGACCATTGTCTGTAAAGCCCCCCATACACCTTCAGATTCCTTCATACAACTTTCATGAGACCTACCAACAACTTTGTAGTATTGTGACCTCCCTGATAGAATACATAGTGATTGGAAGGTGTAGAAAGGTCCTCCTATTACATGGTTTTGGTAGAAGAAAAGTTGGTTGTACAAAAGTTGCATGGTAATTGTATGTGGTGTGTGGGGGGCTTTACTCTTTTTTTATAAGATACCAGTCTATGCTTTTAAAAGGTTATCTGTATAAATTATTATACCACACACACCTCTTTATAGATTTTCCATAATATGACACAAAGTTTTACAACCTAGCATTGGATTTTCTATTGTGTTTATTAGGTTCCTTAAAAGCAGACCCCTGTGTCTTGCACATATATCAACATTGCTCCATACAACCATTCCTTAAACACAAAGTAATCTAAGAGCAGGGCTTTTTTTCTCAGAGAAAAGGTGGTGGTATTCACTCACCCCCCCCCCCCCCCCCCCCCCCCCCCCCCTCCCCTGGCCACGCCCCTACCCACCCCTAGGACTGCCCCCTAAAACCGCTCCATAAATATCTCCTCATTGGGGGGAACGGGGGCGCGTGCACCCCCACACCCCCGTACAGGGCTGCCTAGAACTCCAGTCCACGCTGAAGAGAAAGATCTCTTCAGCATGGATGGGGAAGGAGACGCCCCATCATAGGGCCACCGCCCATAACCAAACGCTTCACATTGCGAGGGAGGGGAAGAGGGAAGGCACAAAATCGCCCACCCGTGGGGCGCCCATAACCTGCGCTAAATGGCCAACACTCCCCCCCACTAAACCACACACATGGGGCCCCCCCGGCAGGCCACCCACAACGCACTGCAGCCAGTGCCCTTATTTCGGTGCCAGGCTGAAAATAGGTGGTGGAACTCCATTCCAGTGCGTTCCCCCAGAAAAAAAGCCCTGTCTAAGAGTATATGTACTGTTTCTTTGTGGTGTCTGCTCATCAGCTCTGCATTGGTAAAGTACATTGCAAATTTGAGTTTTAGGTGTTTTAAATTGATGGGAGGCACTATACTGTACATAGTGATTGGGGGAGAAGCTGGCCCAAAGGACCTGCATTTACCACATTGAGCTGCTACAACATTGAATTAATCATGACTTATTGCAATGTAGAATACAGATACAATTAATTGTGTATGGGTATATCCCTGTCTGTATGCCTAAGTGTGGATTTAAATAACACTTACAGTTAATTTGAGAATTCTAGATGAATCATTTGAATAGAACATATATGCTTTTAGCATTATACTCTATATATTTTCTAAACAGCTGATGGATGCTTAAGGGTCAGGATGCACTTCACATACAGATGATACTGTAACACACTGATTTAGTCTCCACTAACCTTATGAATCTGTAGCAATTAAGTGCTAAAGACTTGCATCCGCCTATAATCAAATTATATATTATATTTAAACCTAAATAGTAAAATGTCAAAATGTTATTTTTTGAAACCTGCTAGCTTTAGATTAAACATTCAACTCCCAACCCATCACACTTGACAAAACATTTTAGGCAGATATATATTGTCCACATATATTTCATGGATTGTTTATCTCTATAGATTTTTTCTATAACTTCGTCAAAACGGGTAAAAGCAAAATTATTTAACAGACAATTGTTATAACAACTTTTATCATGTATTTTTATTTTATTATATAAAAAGTTCCATTTAGAAAAAGAATCATATATGTGTCTTTATATAGAACTTTTATAATATTTTGTATGCACAATACATGTCAATAAAACTATTTTAGTTATAATTTGTGATAGTTTTGTTGAAAGCTGAACGTGAGATGATAGTATTCAATATGCAGCATATAATGATATATCTAATTTGTGTATTAAGCACGTTGGATTTACACTTTATATAGTAGATAAGTGACATCCATAGGGCAGCAACAGTACCACAATTTGCTATTCTCTATATTAATGGTGGTCATAATATATGTGCAGAACCACGGGTCATTCCTTGGCAATCCAATTAGATCAGAATAGGCATGGAAAATGCCTGAGAAATTTAGAAGCACATTATCAATTTCATTAGCTAGTTCAGTTGATAATCCCTGATTAGCTGGAGGGAATATTTAGATAATTTCTGCTTCCTTTGTAGGCTAAGAAAGGATCAATGAAGAACAATACATAAAATAAGTTGATCAAAATAATAACGTACTTCTCCATGTGTTCTCGATTGAGAGAACATTTCCTATGAGACTTTATTGGCGAATATAAAAAAGTGTGTTCCAATCTGCGAATGGGGTTAAAAAAGTTTTATCCGGAGAAGTCACTTAAGAGAACCAATTTCTGAGACTTCACATCTACCAGGCCAGAGCTAAGCTAGTTTGGACTATTGAGTTTTTACTGTTCTCAGGAACATATGATTTTGATGTTCAATGCATTTTAAATTGCAACTCATGGGACCATGTGTATAATATGTATAATAAAACTTAGTTTTTTAACCCTATTCTTTGATTGGAACACACTTTTTTATATTAATAAAAAAGTCCCACAAATTGGCCATCTCATTAAGGTTGTTCACCCATCTTCAAAATAACTTTAATTTATTGGATGTGTCAAAGTGCTAATAGCCACAGGATCTATGCTTTCATTGCAATTTCCTATAAGAGCTTGCCATTCCTACTCGAGAATATGGCAGTTGATCCATACCAGTATTGAAATCTGCACATGGATAGTGATGGCCCTCCTTCCCGCCGGCGGACAGTATGGGTGTTCGACCCGCCCTGTTCGCCGGCGAGAAGGAGCCCTCTATTCTTCCTCCGGTGGGATCATTAGCAGCGAGATCCCGCCGCAGGAAGAATATTTCACTGAAGACCGGGTAGACAACCCGGTCTTTCAGTGAAAAACTGGCTTGTAAACCCGGATGTGACGTCAGTGACGTCACATACGGTTAGCACAACCAGGAACTATGCGTTCCAGGTGCCGGATGTGACGTCACTGACATCACATCCGGGTTTTCCGATTTAAATTCCCCGCCTAGAGGCGGGGAATTTGAATCTGTCCGCGAACGGGCGGTCGGCGGACTTTTTTAAAAGTCCGCTCCGCCCGTTCGCGGACGGACACGGCCGAAGTTCGGCCATCACTACATGGAGCTCATACTGTTGTAACCATTCTAAAGAGGAGAATTCATAATATTTCTCAGACCCTTTAATCCTTGCCAAGAGTCACATTATTATTGTACAAAATACATTATCTTCTGCAAATCAAATTTGGTTTTATTCACTTTTTTTCCAAACAATGCATAGCATGACAAAGTACTCAGGTGGTTTAAATTCACAATATTTTATTTAGTTTAGACTCATTCAGAGTCTGCCCTCTCCTTTAACAGGAAACAGAATTGTATTGCTGTTGTACACAATGACTGGATTCCTGCAGTCAACTATTGGTATCCACACTGCTTACTTCACTTCATTATTATATTTTCTTTACTGGTTCCGATATAGCTTGAAATATTGTGGCATCATATAAATAAATGTAATGTATTTCAAATGATATAGTAAAGAATGTGCAACAAATAATTATATAAGAGAAAGCTCTATGCCTTTACCCCCTATAAGCCCAGGTTTAATCTATCTAACGGTCTGTCCAGAACTGGCGCACACCACTATATATTGCCAGTTCAAGAAATTGATGTTTATAGACTAGTCCAATAAAACATATTAACTACCTTTTAGTTTGCCAGACCGAATAGAAAATTTTACTTTCATGATATCTAAATGAACACTATCATTCATCCACTCTTAACATAATGTAATAAAATGATCAGTAGTTAAATGCCTCAGTTAGTTCCAGGATCAGTAGAATGTTTTTAAATAAAATTCTCTTCTTAATGTCAATGCCTTTTATCTATTTTTCTTTCCATAATGTTTATATTATATCTTGGAGTTGCCAGTTTTTCCAAGGTGTGATAATTCTCACAATGCATTTATGCCTGGTCTTTACTACATGTGATATGTGTAACAGTATATGAGGTAAGACATGATGTGAGTTCATAAAATGCAGCCTTTATGGAACAGTATTAAGGAAAAGGGAGAAATGCCATAACATTTACAACAGCTGGAGTTAAGTAAACCAGAGCAAAAGTGAAATAGCAACCAGATTGCTAGTTACAGTTAAAAGATTAAACTTGTTTGGGTTCAATGGTCAAAAGTCACTTATACTTCAGCATATGTAAGCCAGGCCCATGTAACTGTTACCAGGCTATGGTCATAGGCATTAAATATAAATGAAATAATCAGTTTAAAAATCCCTCCAGATACTATGGAGTGATTAATCTTTCAATTCTAATGTGAAACCTGTGTCTAAATCAGCTAAGCGTATTTGGCTGAAAGAAAATGTAATGAATGAGGAGCACTTATTCATTTAATTTATTTCATTTCAATTTTTAAAATTTTATTTATTTGCATACTTTTGTAAAAAAAATTGATCCTCAAATTTATTGCTAGGACATTCTTGTGATTCATAGTAGAGTGTTGTACTATGTTAAGCTGGACATACACGGTTCAGATTGTCCATTCAATCAACTTGAAAATGATCGTATTAAGTAAAGCATTTGAAAATCGATTCCTTTTTTTTTTGGATCCATATTAAATTGGATCCAAAAATTGGATCGAAATGAAATGTAAATTCGAGCAGTGAAGGTGGCTACTCATATAGCCAATAAAGGGTATCACTTTAACTCCAAATGTTCTGAATGTGGTAAATTGGAAAGATATCTAATGTACAAAGAATGTTTAAAAACAAAATAAACATAAATGTTTAAGGGGAAGTTACTTTAATTTACAGCCACACCTTTACCATAAAAAGAAGTGTTCTTCTCTATTTGCTAATGGATATTTATTATAGTTACACCACCACCCTAATAACCTATGGTACAGACCACTCAAAACTTCCTTAACAAAAAACATTACAAATCTTCGGAGGTTTTGTCATTAATCAAATTACACAGTATGTACATACTTAAGCTGCAATGTTTCAATTTTTACTTCTCTTCTACTAATTGGTTCAAGCATGTACATAAACTGTTTATTCCCAACTTTGCAAACAGGCCAATGGATCCAGGAGAAAGCTACACAATGCCAAAATGAAGTAGAAAATGTAAAGAAAATACATAATACACACTACACACCACTGTCTAGGTCTAAATACCTGTATGTATAATTAACGGGAGGTATTTCTCCCAAGTTGAATAAAAAAGGACTGTAGCTAGGACTGAAAAGAATTGAAACATTAATTCAAATGCAGCTAAATCAAATCATAATTGTTACAGCTGCTGGAAACCATGTTCTCCTGGTCTGTCTATAGAAATAACTAATTAGTTGCTTTGCAATAATATCAGTTTCATATTAAAATTTTTGCTTACACTTAATAAAGAGAAGGTGTGACAGCCAGGCAGGAAAATCTACTAAAAAGCAGGTGATAAGTATAGATGGTTGCTAAATTCTGGGAGTTAATTGCAAAGACCCTCAACAATCACAATCTGAACAATCACAAAATTTTGACTTTAACTTAATTTATCTAAAAACGACATGTTCTAGAGGAATCATTACATTTTTGTAATGTTCCCCCAATTGTTTTTTAGAGGCCCAGCAATTAATGATGATAACTTGTTCAGAGGTTTGCAATTCACTAACAATTCACTGATACAGAGGATCACCAGCAGCTTTCAGCGGACAGGTGAGTATGTCCGCTGTTAGGATAACTCAGGTTAAACACCCAGGAGGTTGAACAGCAAAAGTGTCCATGCATCAATGTAACTTGTCAATGTCAGTGCATTTCAGCCAAAAGGACATTTGATGTTAAATGGTAACTGCTCACTTGTGATGTATTGATTACTCACTCATTAAAAGGTCTCAAGATCCAGACTTTATTGAATAATAAATAAATTTTCTAAAGGACAATGGACGTTATAGCCTTTAACCCCCTGGTGTTTCTGACGGCCCCACCTCGTCCAGCACTGCCTTGTTAGTCTTGCACTGCACGAGATGGTGCTGTCTGGTGGAGATTGGAGCCCCGGAAATGCAAACTCACCGATTTGTGCAGTTCCAGTAGCTCAGACAATGAACTGGCTTCTGCATGAAAGCTGATTCCCCCCACCCCAGTGTCATGATGATGTCACATCAGGACGGCTGCGGGAGATTCAAAAGTAAATTGAACAAAAAGAGTTTTATATGGAGAAAACGGTTTTTAGTGTGATTCCCCAGATGTGCACCTTTGAAGTTAACCCTCTCAAGGGGAGAAAGGGAGCCTAAGGGAATTGTACTGGATACGGTGATAACTGTATCCAATACAATTCAAAGTAAAAAAAAAGAATATAAAACACATTTCAAGTCTTAAATCTTATGTTTTGTGAGATATAGATTTTGGACTGATTATTGCTAAATCAGTTATTTAACTAAATAAGATGACCAGCAGACCCTAACCTGAAATACACTTACTAGATGAGTATTATTATAACCTTGCCATATTTATACTGTAATAACTTCCATGTAAACTAAATTTCTTTCATGTCCTTTAATGCCTTAATATGTGCAGCAAGTAATTTTTATTACAAAAAGATCAGACTGACGATGCGCGATGGAAGCACACATGAAAGTTGTTACCAGCTATTTAATTTCATGGAAATTTTTACTTAAGAATAATGGGAGGAATAGTTTATTAAGATTTGGTGTTCCAAAAGCAAAACAACAGAAATAGATGCTGTCACTGGAATTAAATTGATAAATATTGCAATATAACTCTAAAATTTGGATGGTGTGTATAAACAGTGACCTGACCTTAGTAACCTAAGCAGGCATCTGCAGCCACTATGTGAGGTCCTGTATAGCATTAATGTTAATTTAATGCTACCTTGATGTTATCATCACCCCATACACATAAGTGGCCTAGTAGCATATTGAATGCAGAATCTAGTTTGAAATCTCTCACCAGCCATCAATTAGCCCTTCTCCATCCTGTTACCAATTGTTTGACTAGAAAAAAAAATACATAGTGACTTTGTAACCCCCCCCCCTCTCAAATCTATGGCCATTTGGTACTTTCTCTAAACCTGGAAGAGAGAGGGTATTGTGGGTCAAGGAGTGACAGATATAGGCAGTGTTTCCACTGCATAAAAAAACATGCTTTTGCGGAGCGTTTTTTAATGCATCCATTGTTAGTCAATGGAATGGTTTCCACGTACCGTTAAAGGCCCCCATACACGGGTCCGATTCCTATCGGATTCCGGGACGATCGATTCAGGGCACGTGCACGCCAAACGATCGTGCCGGAATCGCGTGCAGCCCACCTTGTCCGATCGA
>CM070033.1:58757133-58770943 GCA_036250615.1 Ptychadena robeensis | reverse complement strand
ATGGGTCTGTGTTCAGCGCAATACAGGTCCCACGCCCTCTACCTCACCGATGCCCTGTCACATCCTACCTTCAGCTGGCTGGCTTGGACTCTTGCCACCTGACTCCCTCCTCTTTTAAAAGTAAATCACAGCCAAACCAAAAAAATGTACAGGCATAAAAAACTGTGCCTGCCAAATATTAAGTGAGGGCTCATGGTTAACCATGGGCTAACAACAATGCAGTGCACCATATGTGTAAATGAGTCCTTTTTTTGTCAGCCAGGCTTTTAAACAAGGGACTTCTACAACCAAGCATGGCCAAATTTAAGAGGCATAATTAGAAAGAACTAGGTCTCTTAACATATAACCATTTATTTGCTGCCTACTTTTTCACTTGGAATTAATACAGATCACTATCTCAAAGATATTGCAACCACCCTTTTAATGTTGTGAAATTATCTGTGTGAGCAAGCCATAAAGCCCCCCATAGACAGGCCGATTCCCGGCCATAGTTGCAGCCGGCCAACCGGCGTGTTCGCTCCCGCCGAGCACATAAAGGTTGGTCAGCCTCAACTATAAGGGAGCCCAAGCCCCTTGCGTTTCTTAGAAAAAAAGCTGGTTCTTTTTCACGTCACCACGCTGTGAGGAGTCTGCTAAAAGTCGACCATAGATCAGGACGTCTATGGCCGGCTTTAGCTTACCGCTGTGCTAAGCTGTAGAATCCAGTCTAAAATACATTGCTGCATTCAAATAAAGCTTAAAACTGTGAAATACATTTACAATTTAACTTTCTTTTAAGGCCCCCATACACCTTACAATCTTTCCATACAATTTCTGTACAATCAAATTTTGTTCTACCAAAACCATGTAGTATGAGGACAGTTCTAATTCTTCCAATCACTATGTATTCTATCAGGGAAGCCACTGTACTACAAAGTTGTTGGTAGATCTAATGCAGATTGTATGGATCGATCTTAAGGTGTATGGGGGGCTCAATCTATACTTACATTTATTTAACCTTACTACAGATAGGGAAGTGGGATGTGTCAGCCTCCAGCCTGCGTTTAGAGATAAATTCCATAGGGTGGGTTTAGCATCAAAAGTTAACACATTGACGAAAAGCAGATTGCTTGATCTTTAGGGTGCAGTTTGACTCTGTCTAGACAAGCACATAACATGGTTTTTAAAACACAGCAAGAAGCTATGGTATTACTGAATAACTTGAGGTTCACCTGCTTTGTCTCTGCTAGCTGACTGTATAACATCTTCCAGATAGGCAGCTGAATATGTTCAACAACATGCAACAGGGCACTTTAAAGGGAAATGACAGTTTTTGCAATATTTATTATGTAATACAGTAAACTTCATTATATCATGGCACCCAGACTCAGATGCTCCTGCATAACCCAGATGCAATCCCAGCTGGAACTGCAAGCCATCTGAAATAACTACTTCATAAGCTTTTGATCTTGTTACAGAGCATTCACTAAAGTCATTGCATATCAAGGAACTACCACACATACCATGTATAATATCACAATGGTTATTGATTTTCTGGAAGCTCAAAGAAAGGTGGTCCATCTATTTCTGCAAGAACTCAGAAGGGCGGAAGGAGAATCACAAAATGCTGTGACTGAATCCTTATGACAAAAAAAGTCTTACTGCAATATGGTAGGGTAAGGTTCAAGGAATGCTACCCTTGAACTGTAAGAGTAAATGCTTTCGTATAGAGGTGATAAATAAAGAGGATCTTACTAAGGATTACTTACCTTTACCTTTATGACCCAGCATCCTCCTGGATTCATCTACTCAACTGCCTCTTTAAAGTTGCTCCATGCAGTGTCTGGCTATCGTAGGGATCATAGCCCTGGTTGTAAGTGTTGAGTGGGGAGCACTAGACTGTTGCCTGAAAGGCAGTGTTGTTCAATGTGCATAGCTCATGTCAACTTGCTGCACCAAAATGCAACAGAAACCATTTTAGTGCACTGAGCATGATTCATAAAAAAGGACACATGAACTAAGCATACCTCCCATGGCACTGAAAGGTCCATTCTACACTGAAGCGTCCACCAACTGTAAGGGTGGAAGGGAGTTATGACTAGGCAATGCATTAAGGCATTGCAGCAGATGTAAAAATGCAAGCAAATTAATTGTATTTGCCACATATGAATTGTCATTAATCGCTAATAATAATCGTTAATAATTCTGGTGTGTCCAGAATGACCAATATCAAGAACAAAATTTCTAGGGGTTATATGTGAATCCTAGGTTTAATCTCCACAACTCTGTCATTCACAACTGTGCATTGGAAATACAACAAACGTGTCATCTTGCTTACAGTTTAAAACATAATTTAAACTGGACAAATGAATCTGCTAAAATTTAGCTTTCTCTTGTGCAGTACATAGCTTCACAAAAACAGCTATTGATTCTTGTTGACCATCAGCTAGGAAATAAGGGTTGGCTTCTAATGTTCTCCTTTGATTGTGAACAGTAAAATTGGGATGGAAAAGGATCCAGGTTGAATGTAAAACTTTGTTTTGATACAAGTTGAGCTGAGACATTATGCCACTGTAAAATACAAAATTCATTCAGTAATCCATATTTACTACATTCCTGTCATGAAGATTGTTCAACCCAATTCTAAGCAGAGGGGGGGGGGGGGGGGGAGCCACACCCCAGTCATTCTGTGCCAGCCAACCTGTAGGTTTTCAGGCAGTCTGAGCTATATGATTTTGTATTACAAATAGCAGTACCTCCAGCCAGGACAGGGCCCTTAAGCTAGCCATACACGTGTCGGATTCCATGGCCGATTGATCACTGATCCGATCGATTCCGGCGATCTCAGCGGGAATCGGAGCTCCGATCAATCGGCCAATTAAGAGTATCCGATCGCTGCATACCACCTTGTCCCACGGATTCCTGGACGATTCCGTGTCCGATCGCTTACTTCCGAAATGGCAACTCCCCCTGATGTGTGCAGAATCGGATCAGAAAGACCAACATGTTGGTTCTCTGTCGGATCCGATTCTGAGCCCCCGATCAATCGGACGCGAACGATCGGACAAGGTGGGCTGCACGCGTTTCCGGCACGATCGCTTTGCGTGCACGCGCCCGGAATCGATCGCCCCGGAATCCGGTCGGAATCCGACCCGTGTATGGGGGCCTTTAGAGGGTAGATGGGTATCCCTTTCTGGGAAACGCACATAGATCATAATGATGTGTCATCACACCTTGTCACTTTAGTTACTTTTAGCTGGTTTATTTTCAGGATACCAAAAGATAACGGGAAGGAGGGTTAGGGTTCTGGCTGGAATATTCTTAAAGGCATATCACTTAAATATATCTTCTAATCTCTAATCAGTCATAGTCTGTCAGATGGCATCCTTCAATAGTAAACTACGCAGCTGGTAACTCACATCAGACTCAGCTGAACTGAAGTTCTTGTGTTCTCTCAGCCCATGTGACTGCACTTCACCAGTTCACCATGCAATAGATTGCTTCCCCAAGGCCTAAACAGGACATCCACTTTAGCCAGCATCTTGGGATCCTCCCAGGAGGATCAATTCTAGGCCCTTGGCCTGAGGTCCTATGTATGAAACAAGGACAGAAGCCATATAAGGGGAACGGTCCCTCTAATAGGAGACTGAACCCAGACTCACTAAAGGTTAAGCCATTTATAATCAACGTATGACTCAATGCAGACCATACTGCCTGCTGAGGGGCTGAAAATTAATCACACCATAATATAATGTCTGAAAAAAACAGGACCCTAAAGTGAAAGTAAATAAGTACATTCACCCTTGTCCCCATGGATAGGGACATCTAAATTGGCAGTTGCGGGTACGGGGTGGTTAGTAATGAGCTATTTGATATTAGAGGTAAATAAAAGTGGTCTTTATTGGAAACAGACATCCAAATCAGAAAAAACATATAAAGAAAGAAAACAGTTGTTGGGCCCGTGGCCCATGAACCCACATAGATAAACAAATCGATAATACATATTGGAATCAAAGGTATAAACATATTGACTGTGGACAAACAATGGTGAAATTGGTATACGAAAGGTTCAAGGAAAGTCCTCCGACGCGTTTCAGCCCACCCGGGCTTCTTCAGGGAGGTGTATATATGCAAAGTCTAGTTGTAAGTTATGTCTGAATGGGTATTTTAAGGAAAGACCACAATTGTGGCACGAACGGCGATTTGGCACTAAATGATTGCTACTTTAGCTAAGACTAAAACCTATCTATAACTTACTACTACTGCAAGGACTGTGCACTGATTTTAATACAACCTTACACAGACTGTATACTGGATATACTGCACTGTCGTATAGACAGTGCACGGACTGCTTAGCATGGCCGTGTAGGCTGCACACTGACTCTACCGCACTGACGTACAAGTTACACACTGACTACACCACACTGACACCAAATGGGTGCTATATTCTGGACTATACCCATTTATATTCATATATTTATATTCGACCCAAACTCCTAAAAACTTGAAATATTTAACTACTAAACCTAACTATACTTAAATTGTACTAATTTAATTCCCATTAGAAAGATACCCATATTCAATTATGCCTTGGTTCTATACGGGGGATTTTTCGTTCAACTTATACTATACTCTAAATGGTTTCCATTTCTTCGCACTGTTTTTACATGTATTACCACTGGACCACTATTACAAAACTAATTATGCTGCATGTTGAGATTTTTCATCTTAATATATTGTACTACTGTTTGTAATTTGTATATTTGTTTATTTACACAAGTGTATTATATAAGTTACAACTACCCTGCTTATAATTACACACCTGTGCATTTGTTATTTTGGTATAATGTGTCTATAATTACATTTAGTTTATTTCATCTGCCTTATATAATAATTTCTCGGAAACCCCCAATTGTCTATACATTATATCTTTTTGTGAACCTATAGCAATATGAGACCTTAACTAACCATCATTGATTATCATCATTTATTTTTCCCTTAGATCCCTACTTGCCAACATCCACCCCATGATTCAGGGTACCTTCCCCTACCATCTGGGGAACCTCTCCTAGGGCTTACCAAGTGGGGGTTATGCCCACCACAGCCTACCTGCCAGATCCCACTTAATGGCGGATTGTCTCCATCATCCCCGTCCACTTGAGTTGGCAACTGGCACTTTTAGGGAGAGGGGGTGTCTGCCAG
The DNA here is from genome assembly GCA_036250615.1 of Ptychadena robeensis. NCBI lineage: Eukaryota > Metazoa > Chordata > Amphibia > Anura > Ptychadenidae > Ptychadena > Ptychadena robeensis. The sequence goes on along the minus strand of CM070033.1, from coordinate 58,765,762 downwards.
ATAGTTAGTTGGTAACGAGGCTTGGAACGCAAGACGTTCCGGCCAAGTTCCGAGCTACCTAGCTCCCCCCTCGATCATCCACCGTATGGAAGACACGCCCCCTTCTCTTGGAGCGCATCTACGCTTCGGCATTTGGAGACTGTCTGTCCCTACGTTCGAGGGCGGAGCCATACACACACGCCGTTACGTCCGGCTGTGACACCATTCCGGCCTGACGTTCCACAACGGCGAGTACTGGCAGGATCACCAGGTACCCTGAAATGCCTCCCCCACTGGGGTGAGCGGCCGCCGTTTTCCAGATGGTGGCGGCAGCCAAGACCACGCCCTGTTTATTGGCGTCTCACGGCTCCCCCCCGCCCTCTTGGCGCACCGGCGGCCTCCTCATTAATCAGTGGGGCACTATAACTGGGTGTGACTGGATCTTGACCTGCCATGGTTGTTTGTTGTATCGGTCGGGCTGTGACAGGAATACTACCTCCATACCTCCCCTGGTGAGTGTTTTGTACCCCTCTTGCCCCTACCCGCGGTTTCTCCCATTTATAGACTATGGTGTTTTCCTCGTAGTCTGGGTTACCCGCTAGTCCTTTCCCCTCCAACGCCTCTCCTTCACTCTCCCCCATTCCTTCTCCTTCTCTATTACCTTCACTCCCCCCTCCCCAACCACTCACCATTTCCTTTCTACACTCACCTCTACTCACCTTCCCCAGTTATTCAGTGACAACTTTTTGTTATCTGACAATCTATCACCACTTCCTCCCCTCCGGATCACCATCTGGACATCCTGGATCCTCCTGCCTACAGGCAGGCGACCCTGGTTTGTCACTATACCCCTACAAGTGTTTTTCTAATCCTCTCCAGCTTTGACTGATCTTGCATTCTCCTGTGGCCTCTCTCGGTCCCTTTTCAGACCCAGCTATAGACCCCGGACGAGGCTCTCCAGCTCCCTCTCACGGGGTGTCTGTGATTACAGCCACACTAGGGTACTCCATCCACTGATGATCCGACAATTATACCTTCGATACTGATATTGAACCTTCTAGAAACAAAGTGAATTGTGAGTACTTTACTTAAATCATGTTCGTATATTTGCATCTTTTGAACTATGTCCAAAAATTCTTTACTATGACCTATATATTTTACAAACCTAACATTTACTCTAAAACATCATGTTTCAGTTAGTTCTTTTTAGATATTATAGATACCATTTTGTCTATACGACTAATGCATCTGTGTACTAGAGATCTTTGCCTGTACATATACCGATTTCTTGTAAAACCTAGATGATGACGCATTTTTCTTTGTAACCAATTGTGGTCTTTCCTTGAAATACCCATTCAGACATAACTTACAACTGGACTTTGCATATATACACCTCCCTGAAGAAGCCCGGGTGGGCTGAAACGCGTCGGAGGACTTTCCTTGAACCTTTCGTATACCAATTTCACCATTGTTTGTCCACAGTCAATATGTTTATACCTTTGATTCCAATATGTATTATCGATTTGTTTATCTATGTGGGTTCATGGGCCACGGGCCCAACAACTGTTTTCTTTCTTTATATGTTTTTTTCTGATTTGGATGTCTGTTTCCAATAAAGACCACTTTTATTTACCTCTAATATCAAATAGTTAATTACTAACCACCCCGTACCCACAACTGCCAATTTAGATGTCCCTATCCATGGGAACAAGGGTGAATGTACTTATTTACTTTCACTTTAGGGTCCTGTTTTTTTCAATAATTTATTCCTGGCTAGGGTACATTTGACCATCGACCATCAGTACTGGCACACTCTGTCCCTATAGCTTTTATTCTATAATATAATGTCTCATCACCCCAATAGATGGCAGTAGAAGGTACATTAGAGAAAATACAGATAGACTGGATATAATTGACTGTATAATCAGAAACAACAATTCTGCAGACTTCCAATAAGTGATTATACTACAACCATTTTGTTTTGTAAATATCAATATTAAACCATATCATGTCAACATTCACACCTATTTAGTATTTTAAATGTACTAAACTATTTTTCATTATGATGCTCTGTTAATATATTGCTATTTACAGTTAGAAAATGTATATATATATATATATATATATATATATATATATATATATATATAAAACAAATAATGCAGATGAAAGAAAGAAAATCTATTTATCATTCCTAGCCGAGGAATGACCTGCTATCTAGAACAGACCATAAAAATTATTTAACTAGCAGTAACAGAGAGCACAAGGACATATCAGAGATGTGAAAATGTCATAAGCATGAAATTTTAACTCCTATGCCAATAAATAGACATTACTCATGATATTTACATTGAAAACTAGTTCCATGTATTTTATAGATATGATTTAAATTAGAAATCTGAACATTTTACTTCATCATATAAGTATTCATTTTTGCGTAATAGTTTATATAAAATCGGCAATGGGGTTTTCAGACCTAGGCCCACCTGAGAGACCCCACTAGGGTATCATTTGCGACAAGTGAAGTCAGTAGAGTCATGTAACCAAAGAGACTTGAGCTCCATCTACTTGCTGGAATTTTTAATACAGAATATCCATATGCAACATCTCATATATCCTTATATCAAAACATGAACTATTCCTGCCTTACTGTAAGCTTTAAAACTATGGGATGAATAAAGCAATGCATTATCATTGTACCTCTGATAATTGTGTTCTTAACTCCAAACTATCTGAGCTTCCTAAATGGAATATATATAGGTATGCTGGATCAATGTACCTCAGATAAGTGTGGTCCTTAATTCCATACTATCTGAACTTCACAAATGTACGCTTCCTACATGTAAGACAAACAATAATATTCTACACTTCCAAAAACGTGGCAAGCCAACATCCCAAAACAATACAATATAAGAGAAGATCAGGGTGATAAGGTCATCACAGATACAAAATCCCCCATGTACCCCAGAGGCAAAGGGAATTTGCAGGCTTGGCAAATGAGATCCAGTAAGACAACGATGAAATAAGTAAAACATATGCCATTTTAATAGCAATAGTAAAAATTAAATTAAAACTAAACAGAAGTCTCTGAGAAAGTTATTGCAGCCATGTATCAGTAGATTACTCAATGTCAAATAGACGGGGAGTTCAGTGGGGATGTATAGACCAGTAGGAGAGCCCAAATGTATAGACCAGTAGGCCACTTCAGCATGCAATCATATAAAGTCAATTGTGGTATCAGGTAGCTCCGTGTCTGACCAATGAACAATGTCAATTATCACCCTGACCTTCTCCTATATTGTCCCACATGTAAGACATATATAGGAATGCTGCATCAAAGCACCTTAATTGGTATGATGCTCAACTCTAAATTATCTAAGCTTCTCAACAATGGGGCACAAAAGTGCATCTGAAACGTGTTCACAACATTTTTTAGGGGGGTCCGAAACATTCAGGGAGCAATAGCTCTGCATCCCCCTGCAAGGGCTGCCTGGTCCCATGTTCTCCCAGCCTGGGTGGGAAATGTATACAGATTACATTGATAAATTAACCATACTGCTTAAAAAATATTTTGCGAAATTAATATATATATATTTTTAAAAAAGCTGTTGGATAGTAAACAAACATTCTTTTGCAGACATGGGCATAAGAAGGAAACCATAACAATCATCCACTAGGCATTGTCTCCACTCATTGCAACGAACGAGGGGAGGGGTCACCAAGGTGACAAAGGCCATAGTTTGCCTATGGCTGGTATAGACACATGCTAAAGTTTCAGACCTAACCACTGCTGAAGTTCTGCATGGCCTAGACCTGCCTACTTTGCTGAAACATGCTGTATATTCACTTCATATGTGAATTGCTGAGTATTTAGCTTTATTTTTTTTTTCTTATTTTCTTTTCAAAATGATGGGGTGTGTCTTATAGTACAAACATATGGTACTTGAGTTATGGAACCGGCCGGTGTCCAGATCTCCCATCTGAATTGTATAATTGCTTATGCCAACAGAGCTCAGAGCCCTGCTGGCATAAGCAATGAAGAGAGGGATAGATGAACTGACATCTATACCTTTCTCCTGTCCGTAGGAACTGCAATCACTCTGCAGCTCCCATGGACACAGGAACAGCCAGAGAGGAGAGGGAGAGCAGAGGACTGGGCAGCCTTCTGTCCCCCTCCTTCTGATCAGTGAACAGCTGACGTCATGTTCTGTGTGTGTGTGTACTGCTGCTAGTGACATCTACTGGTTGAATTGAATATTGCATTCATTAAATCCATTGCATTAACCCAATTCATGTGAAAACTTATTAAATATTTTTTTTCTGATGTTCTGCTCTAAAAACTGGGTGCTCTTATGGTCCAGTGCGTCTTATAGTCCTAAAATACGGTACATGAAATCCATGAAACTGTCTTGAATTTGGAATGATAGTTGGATCTCCATGCACCTAAGCTTTATTAACATTTCATCTATATCTTGCTTCTTATGAGTACATTGTTTTCCTTAACAGAAGAGGATCTCAAGTATACTGCCCAATGCTCTTGAAATTGTTCTACTATATAGGCAATAGGCAATGTAATGTTAAAATGTAATTTAGCATTAGTTTAATGTAAAAGTAATTTTTTAAGAATATATAGTAACTAAAGATAATGAAACAGATGTAAATGTTCTTTTCTGGAAAACACACTTTACTGAACTTAAAGTGACATTTTCATTACACAATTATGTGACATCATTTAATTTATATGTGTTAGGCAGATTGTTGACATTTACAGCTGACAGCGAGGGGCCCTATCCTCACCCCAGTTATAGTGAAAAGACACAGAGCTGTATGGACACTCCACAGAGATATCAGAAACACATAGTAAATGTTTCTATGCAGAGTTATCTAAAGGAATATTTGAGGACAAAATAAATGGTTTTATCATCCACTTGGTGAAGAACCTGAAACATTTGACCCCAAAAATGTAGTTAGATTTAGAAAGATTAGAGTGGTTTGACATATGTGAGCATTCTATGTAATGTACCAGATAATTAAGCATAAAAAAGCTAACTGGTAGCAAAGGTAATATTTCCTCGTATCTTTACTAGTTCTCATGAATCAGCTCTTAGGTGTACATATTTTACGTTTTCATGGGTTCAGTGACCAGCCAAAGGTAGCAGATGCTATCCAGATTCCCCAGTTACTAAATCACATCAGATAACATACACTCCCATATTTGAAAGGATGTTGACAGAATGAAAGCAAAAATGACTCCCATGTAGAAGATTATGGTATCAAAAGCACCTTCATATTGAAAAAAAAAGTTTTATGGGATATAAACTCACCCGTTGTGATGTATTTTACTTACCCTTATGAACATGACTTTATAATTAGGTCTTTATAATGAAAGGTGGAAATGATGTGTTTCCCTAACCCCTATTGGAGTCACCTTTTGGCCAAATTACAGATCTGACTAAGTAAAACCTGCATTTTGTAACTAGAACCCACTCCAGCATATGATACACATTACAGGAGATGTGTTTTGCCATCACACCCTTTGATCATGCTTAGCTCTTTAAAGTTCTGTTCCATTCATGGAAAACATTTTTGTCCAGCTACAATTTGCCTTAGGCAGTTGCTATGCAACAGTGCATCACCCCATAATTCAAACGAGTAAGACAGTATTTTAAACTTCAATCCATGCTCTCTATAAACTCTAAAGTATCATATCTGCTCATTTCTGAAACCCTGGGAAACGGTTAAAAGTCATATTTAATGAGGTTACATGTGAAAGAGGCTAAAGGAGTGAAGTTTGAAAAAACATTGTTGTCTGATAGACATTACATGCATCATTCTTTTACCCCTTGTCAATTTTCATGTCAATGGCCACTTGGGAACTCATGTTTTCAAAGCATTAGTTCCTTGGAATTTATTTAGTGTTGAGAAATGTGTGCAAAGTAACCCATATCACCTTTGAAATCATACTTCATTAGCCTTACAAAACTTATCTGTTGAAAACATGTCTCTTATTTTGTTATTTGTGATCTTTGCATTGCCAATTAATATCCCTTGTCAATCCCGTCCTGCCTGCTGTATGATGACACACTGGCAGGTAGCCTTAGGCTCTCTACTGATCCTAAGCATGTCAGATTCTGTGCTTAGATTTCAATAAAGTTGTTTTGAAAATTGATGGTTCTGTGGATCTAATCTGAAATGAAAGATAGCCCTTAATCAAAAGTTTTACTCTGATGTTAAACTGACAGGCATCCTAAAAAGGGCAGTTGTCATACACAATGACAAAAGAGCCAAGAATGTCATATATAGGTTAGTGGAGACTTTTCTGTAAATCTTACTAATGTGTAAGGCCCGAATTGAAAAGTTATTTGAATTATGAATTTAACATAAGTGAATCACTTTTTAATGATTTGATATATAAACTTATAGTTGACATAGACTTGGAAAAATACAGGACAATACATACAAAAACAATAATGAACAACAAATACAATAACAATATCTCCCCAAAAATTTTTTTTATGCCCCCTTGATAATGCCCCATTGTGTCACTTATCTTCTCTCTTCAATGTTTGGCCAAGAAACTCGAATATAGTTCTATATCTTCGTTATTGGGAATAGCTGAGATTTTTTACCTCAGTACCCAGTACCAGTGCTGATTTGCACAATGAAGGTGATAATTAGGGATGGTCGAAAAATTCGCAGTGCGAATTTTTAAGTAGAAATTTAAGTAGAAAATTCGCATAGTCGAATTTTGATGGGGTCATTTCGTCTTTTCGCCGAAAAAGTCGAAATTTCGCAGTTGAATCGAAATTCAATTGGGAAACTCGAAATTTAAGTAGAATCTAATTTTATTCATTTCGACCATCTCTAGTGATAATGACTAGATATCACTAATCAAATTAACAAATTCATTGCGAATATTAAGGAAAAAAATAGCGATATTTTAGCAATAATGACTATGCTGCTTATCAATAATTACTAATATCGGTAACCCCCGAGCTACATTTGCTATAGATCTTCCAACAACGACGTCCTCAGCTCTTTTTCCTGGTTTTACCTCCCTGACATCTGTAATGGAGTAGGGGAGTGGGGGCCTGTCCTCCCCATTACAATACAGGCATAGGTTCTCCAGGTCCTCACATCCCTGCCGGGATAGTGCGTGGGGTTGAAGAAGATGTTCAATATGTTTATATCTCCCTTACCACTTTCATAACAGAAAATTGTAAATACCACCAGGGAGGTTAACCGCCCTAGCGGTCAGGACGGCAGCGTCCAGCGCTGCTAGGGCTACTATAGCATTGGGCGAGTTGCTGCCGTCCAGTACACATTGGGGCACCGGGATCGCATACTCACAGTTCTGCGCTGTCCCGGTGTCCCCGATGTGACAAGGCTGCCAGCATGCCTCCATTTCTCCCCCCCCCCCCCCTCCGAGTGACGTGATGACGTCACATCGGGGAGGCAGTGGGAGATTTGAAAGTACAGTGCATGAAATCAGTTTTCTATGTAGAAAACTGATTTCAAAGTGCATCTATGTACTAAATCTCACCCAAATAAAAATTCATTAGTGCCCCAGATGTGCCCATTTGCAATAACCCTTTCTAACCTGCTGTGATTTTACCACATCCATCACACCAGATTAGAGAGGGTTAACTGCAAATGGGCACATCTGGGGCACCAGAGACTTTATTTGGGCGAGATATAGTACATACAGGGCACAAAGCTTTGTGCCCTGATTTTTGTGTTTTCTCATTAAATTTATTTTTATTTTTTACATAATTGTGTGTTTCAAACATTATTATATTCAGGATGTCTATTAGACCCTTGTACGGACATATTTTGGGAAATTACAGGCCTACAACATAAAGAAAAATTTACCATTGAAGTCTATGGTGCACTTTTGGTACAAAAATCTGGACCTCAGTAGTGCGCTAGGGAGGTTAAATGTATATAAATTGAATGGTACTGATGTAACACAAAAAACAAGAAATAGAGGTAAGCTCATTCTAAGAGATAGGGGTGGCTAACTTTAAATAGGCCTAAGATTCCAACCAAAATTATAGTGGTAAAAAATAAATTTTTATTGACATGTTGAAAAGTTAAAACCCCCACATACAATCAACCCCAACATTACAATAACGTCAACAACCATGTGTACAATCTAGTGTCACTCAAGACCCTGGTTCCACTAGTGACTAGTTGTTGACGTTATTGTAATGTAGGGGTTGATTGTATGTGGGGGGGGGGGGGGTTCAACTTTTAAACATCAAAACCACTAACATTTTGGTCAGAATCTTAGGCCTATTTCAAGTCCTGGAGGTTAGCCACCCCTATCTCTAAGAATTAACTCATCACTAATTCTTCTTTTTCGTGGTACATGAGTATTTTATGGGATGAGGCTACCTGAGTACAGTGCCTTATCTCACTACCACTTACCTTGTGAATGGTACTGAGTATGTAAATATCTAATTTTCCTTTCAGAAGTTCAGATGAGGGTAACTTAATCAGGTGAAGCTACATGCCAGTAATGTTTATCGCTGACCCTTGTTAAGAACACTAAAGCCCTCTTTATATGGAAAATGTTTAAATCAGTTTCCTGTAGTACAGGGAGTGCAGAATTATTAGGCAAATGAGTATTTTGACCACATCATCCTCT
>CM070033.1:58728913-58751402 GCA_036250615.1 Ptychadena robeensis | reverse complement strand
GGAGGGGACCAGCGCTGGCAGGGCCGACCCAGCAAGACGGGATGGCCCCGGATCCTGACACATACATTCATGATCAATGAAAAATGACATCCTTACGGTAGAAATGTATGTAAACAGTGCCGCCTTACATGGGCAAAATTTGGGAAGTTGGTGATTGTCGATGCTACTGAGAATTGATGCAACTGAGTCAATGGAATTGTGCTGCTTCTGAGAGTGATTGAATCTGTTGCAGTTTGCATACTATTTATAACTTCATCGTTATTATTGAAGAATGGGGTTTAATGGACGGAGAGACCAGAGGTCCCAGTCTCTCCATGCATTGTTTTTTTTTTGCCTTGCCGAAGCAAGGACAAGGGGACTTTCCAGAGGCCACCCTACCCGAACACATTACCCAAGGTTGGGGATTTACACAGTATTAAGCCAGGTATATACAGTCCAAATGTGGTCATATGACGAGATTTCTCAATCTGAGTGCAATCAATAAAGTCCATTTGACAACACCATGGATCAAAAAATGTTTTTCTTTAATCTTCAAAAGATAGAAGAAAGGAATAAAAGTCGGTGTCAGAGGCTCCTCCGGACTAAGGCGACAACGTAGATATCCATTTCATCTGTTGTGTTCAAATTGCTTCGGCAAGAGAAAAAAAACCAATGGATGGGGAGACTGGGACCTCTGGTCTCTCCGTCTATTAAACCCCATTCTTCTATGATTATATTTGGGATGTTGGCCTCATACCTACTGGGGTACGGTGGTAATTTCTTATTAAGAACTTCATCCTTATTCTAAGTATACCTAATGGATAGCAGAATATGTCAGAGGTTGTTCTCCAACAATAACTCTCATACCAAACAATGGATGAAGCTTTTTTTCTTGTGAGAGGATCCTTATGACACACAACTGGAAAATCAGGATGGAAAGGTACAGAGGCAACCTGCATGGAACATCAGAAGGACAGACAAGCCAGTGAAATAAGTTATTTAACTAGACAGATCAAAAGTCAAGGAATGCAATGTCAAGGGTGTAACCCTATGGGTAACTAATTTCCCTTTCATCAGTGATGAATTGCTGTTTTCCTGTTAAGTTAGGTTAACAGAAAATGCTGGTGGTGTGGGTTATGTTCGCTGTTGGGAATCCCATTATTCCCTGGATGACCTTTACTCTCTTGTCAGCAGGACTATAATAGCCACTAGTGGTGACTTTGTTATTTAATGACTCACTAAAAAAGATGTTTCCAAGAACCATTTGTCAGTGTGTTAAGTGTGACCTGACAGTTGCAGTAGATAGACAGAACGTTCTCTATTGACCTTGTGGCATTCACAATATTTGATTGCAGTGTGGTGGACTAGAGTGCTTATTAAACTCCTCCTTCCTGTCTTTTTAGCATTTTTCAGACTCAATTGTATTTTAGGAAAATTTCTTGATGTGTCCCAACGCCAACAAAAGCAACTGTATTTCTTGTGGCTGTGTCCTCTTTATTAATATTTATTAGAAAATGGTATGGGAAGACAGGCAGTGCCTAAATGTCAATGGATGACATTAGAGAAGAATAGAAGAGAAGAACAGGAGAGCCAGATCATTAGGGTGAGATGCAGCTTATGTAACTAGCAGGAGAATTTGTCTGGCAACAGCGCCCCAGATCAGATAATCACAACTTTCCTGAGCAATTCCGGCTGGAGGACTCGAATTTGCTCAAATATTAATTTTGGTTAACTATTTCCATCAAGTAGCAATGGGTAAGGCTTCCTGGAGGACCTTTCATTTTTGGAAAACACTTGCTGAAAGGTACCATGGTAGTATTGTAAAAAAGATTGTTTATGAGGAAGGGAACTTTGGGATGGCTGCCTGCCACCTTCTGGAAAAGTAGTACAAAAGTTCCTCTATGGCACTGCTCAAAAAGGCCAGCTTGCATGGTCAAAGAAAAATTAATTATCTGAACCTGTTAACCCAGTCACAATCAAAATGCCCTGTAGTTTCCCCAGGTCTCCTTTAATTGCAAAAATCCAGCAACATACTTCACTGATGATAACATTCAATGTATATTCATGCTACTTAAAGAGATTTTTCTATACAAAGGACACAATACCTTACAGGGGCCTCTGGGATCCAGTTGTGTTTTAGCCATGTGTACATTTGTTAAGAATTTATCATTTTAATGGGACAAATACTTTTACTAAATAGCAAAGTATTCCAGCCGATGACAGCATTTTCACTCCCCTTCCGATATCAACCAATAGCTAGTGTCACCTGCACACAATTTATTCCACCTGTGTAGTTTATGTTATTTATGGCCCAAGTGGCTTTTGCTATTATGATTTTAACGACTAAGTTCAGTATGTTTGCTATTACTTTCTTCACAGTCAATTGTTTTTATATATAAATATATATATATATATATATATATATACAATCTTTTTAGGTAAATAGCAGAGCTGTCTGCAAATAAGGAAACATACATTCACATGTCATTTAACAGACGCATGCTATTCATTGACAACAAAGAAGCTGAACATAACAACATAAGGATGATCAGGTATCAGGATTGATTTATCTAGACAATCTGCTCACAGAACATAATTTTGAAGGAAATATTAATGAATCACATTTGGTGCATTGGCCATGTTCTAGCTGCACAGAAATCCATGAGTTGGTTGCTCCCCCCACCACAAAATGCATCAATCTGCAACTAATATTCAGTGAAATATAAAAAATATTTAACTTTCTACCCTAAAATTCACATTTGTATTTCTTTCCTGACAGTAAGATTTTCCTTGTAAGTTTGGATGTTCTCCTTCTGGTCCAGCTATAGCGTAAATATGCTTATTGAATGTTGTTCCAGTCAAAACATCCGGTGCTGAGGATATTATTCTCTTTAGTCTATAGTCTTCTCTTGAGTTTTACATAGAGCATTGCACCATCAGTACAATCTTTTTGTGTGCCAGCCATGTGTGTTGTAATATGAACCTTTAAAGTTTAGTGACACAGACAAACTTTGTAACCAGTTGTAATTAAGTATCTTAATTAACAAGATAAACAGTCCACGTATCCAAGAGTTTGAAAATAAGTGAGTAAGAACCTGTCAAGTAAACTATTGTTTCTCTACTCCAACCTCAAAAAGATAAAACTGAGTTTTTGGGTTAACATGCACTTAAAATAATCCTGTCAAAAAACAAAATAAATATAGGTAAAGCAAAAGAAAATATTCCGGGTTATGAAGATATATCATACACCAAATGGTTTCTCCTAAAGCAACCATGATCACTTTCATTGTAGCATCATACCATCTCATAGTCAAAGATAATTCCCACCCAATATTATTCATTGCACATATAGTTCTCCCAACAATTATCTCTGCAGCCTTCCTTCTGTAATAAATGTTTTCAGAACAAATGTCCATATTATATTTTCATGTCGTTGCAAAGTTACAGATCTTAATTTTTATACTTAAGTCAATGAAATTATAAAATCAGCATAACCACAAGGATACTGGTAAGATCGTAAGAAAAGTTCAGATGTACATTTGTCTTCTACATAAAAGAATGAAGCCTTATAGAGAGGCCAGATTACAAAATATAATTTAAGAAGACCTTGTTTAAACTTAGACTGTGTGGTACAATTTTATAGAAAAACACTTGGTATTGAAGCAAAATGTGGAGATGTGAATGCTCAACCACTGGAACTTGTTTATATAAAAGATCTGGAGCAACACACAGGTTAGCTATAAATAGCTGGCATATCTGGATATCTGGTATACTTAGTTGTAACACAGTGGAGAACAAAAGGAGCTTTCCTTTCCTTTGGATTAATCTCATGTTTCCGTAATGTAAAAGATGAAGATAAAACCGAACAATCTTTTTGATAAAAATATAACATGCTGACCACAAAGGTGATGATTTCCTTGCAGTGCAGATAACCCCCCAAAATATTTCTGTTAACTTGATGTCTAGACATGATTAATTGCTAAGAACTGAACTGCATAGGCAGTTCTCATCCGCCTTAATGGCTCACCTAAAAATGCTTCCACTAAACTGTTGACTGTTGAATTGCTGAGAATAGGTATTCATTAAAAAATGTTTTGCAGAGGTCTTTGTTTGATTTTTGAGAGCAGCATTAAAACAGACCTATACTTTTAATTTCAAAAACAATCTTCTCAAGAAAAAGCTAAAAAATATATATTTAAAGATCCTATTCATCAGTGTGTCAATTGTGTACTGAGAGCCTACTACTAGGCTCCAGCAACCTAGATGTGATACCCTCAGAACCAGCAGAGTTTTTCAGGGGACTGTGTTCATGTTGGAGAATCCCACCTGCTTGCATCTGCTGATGGTGTATAAGTCTACATATTGTGAACATTGTACATAATATCCTTACAGGTATATTAGTGGTAAACCATTTGAAAAAGAATAGGCTTCTTGGAGGCACCCAAATGGTGATAAAAAAAGTCCTTTATTTGCTAAAAAGAGGTATTGTCTAAATACATCAACGCATAAAAGAAAAGAGTGTTTCTTAACTGTAGCATCACTTCTTCAGGATTTAATGGTTAGATTTTTTGGTTCTTGTGTAGTTAAACTGCAGCATGAGACCAAGGTGGATCCTTTTTGAGAATCGGCCGGGCACCCTTTGGATCTTAATATATACCGTCATGTCGGGTCACTGTGAAATTTGACATGCGGCAGATTCTTGTTCAATATGACCAGTTGGCGCACCCAATTCCCTGCCGACCCGACTGATCGGCTGTCGAATTGGGCAGGATTCACCCCGTCTATTCCCAGCTTTATCTATTATATAGCTAAAGTGTGGTAAGTGCAAAAATAGTAATCTGTACAAAAGGACCTTATGACAAATTCTATAATATTTTGTGCATACTTTTCTATGAAATTTGCAAACCTCCAATCATTATGCTTCCAAATACCTATGTTGACACTACAATCCTTCCTGATCATCCACTATTTTAGAGTTTCTTTTTTAAGCAGCTCCAAAATAAGTGAAATTCAAATATTTTTTGAATTGTCTAAAAATATTTTGACAAAAAAAAAAGCTAGAGTTACACTTATAATGTACTGATCTCAGAAGAAGCTAACTTTTTAATAAAGAAAGCTGTGGGTTCCTCAAAAACCAGTTCACTTGGAACATAACATGACAAGATTTTTTAGCAAGTACAATGTGCCATGTTGATCTATGTATGATGGCTAGAAGTGTCTGTATATTTTGCTGATCATTCAAATGTCAAGACATGATGACTTACACCTCTGCACACTGTTGTAATGTAGGCTGAATCAGTCTTGACTCTTGTGTAAGTACAACATGTCAACTGTCATCAAATAAATAACTAGAAGCATGACAGCTTCTTTCGAATGTGTATTTCTGAGATAAAACCATAACACATGATTAGTGTTTTTCACTTTATAAAGGTTGCTTCCATGCCAGTTGTTTGGAACACTAAACCAATATGTATCAGAAAAAAAAGCTTGTTAACATAAACAAAGGAAATTATTCATAATTTGAATGGATAATCAGATTTTTGTGTGATATGTTAGGCATAGATAGGAATTTCAGTAAGAAATATTAGTTTGAGAAATACAAAAGTACAACACTGCATATTATAAAGTGTGGGATGTTTTGCTTTGTGTTTTCTATGGGGAGATTCACCCTAAAATATGATTATGGAAATCAAAAGAAATTGTAGCTGGAACCAGAAGAGAGGTGACAGAAATCTTCCTCCATTGTAGACATTTCTTTTCCCTTTTTTTTAATTTTGTTCCCTTTCTAAGGTGGAAAGGGATATCTTCCAAACAGAACAAAGATTTCCCAATTGGTAATGTAAGCTCCAAATACTGACCACTGATCCCTGTGAGCTATTTCCTCTTTAATTATTCATATTATTTGTAAGCAATAGTGATGTCATCTTCCATCTCTTAAAAAAAATAATCTATGGGGAATACAGAGATGGGGTTACTAGCAATCTGCAGTTGTTACGATCGCCAATCACAAATCGATTTCCAAGCAATTGACCGACATGCGCATTGGTGGTGATCGATTGTTCAGCAATCGATTGTGGCCATCCTTTTGATTTATCCCGCTCAAAGAAACCTCAAACAGGGAACCAACATGTTGACAAATCCCTGTTTGATTGCTGCAAAGTGGTGCGCATTGATTTGCTGCCCAATCGAGGAATGCTCAAGAGCAGCGTAGTGGGATCATTATGCTAAACTCTAGCATTCATTGATTGAGCGGGTAACAACCCGTGTATGGGGACCCTGTCACTGATGAAGCTCTTCAATAACATAAGCTAAGTTGCCTATTAGTAAAAGGGAACAAGCAATAGCCATTACATTGGTGCCATTTAGAAAATATTGCCTCTAAGATTGTCTCCGCTAGGTAAAATTGTGTTCCATATATTAGTGCTATTGTTAAAATACTTTCACATTGGTAATATTTTGCAAGAAAGGCTCTGGCCCAGGGTCCTGCATAATTGTCCAGTCACTTAATACCAATTAGAAGAAACAGAAATGATCTATTATTCTTTGTCCTACCTCACAAGGCCTTCTTAGCTCTTCCCTGAAAAAAAAGTCTTATGCTTATGCTTTATGCTAAATCCTGATGGTACTAGCCACAATTATACAGCTTCTGTTAAGTTAAATCTTTCAGAGCTGCAGCAACTCAACATTAGTGGGTATGTAATCCATAGAGAGTGTATTCCTTTTGATTTAAACCCTTTATCAGCATATACTGTATTGTGGCAAGATACAGAGGTGTGCCCAAGCTCTATCAAGCACCTCCTGGTCAGAAATCCTTAGAGCCTGTCAGCCCCGATAATGAAGACTGAAGAACTCAATTGCACAATAATCAGAAAACAAAACAAACCCTGGACTCTTCATCCCACTATATATGTTAAAAACATAAAAAAACATGGTAGTAGAAGAAAGGTACTCATGCACCAAGTCTAGAACTTCACTATTTCGAGCCTGCAAGCTCCGCGAGACTTTTAAGGCACCAGTAGTAAGTGTTTGTTTGTTCACCACCTCCTGGATGATGCACCTGCAACACCCTAACATATTATCTTCACTCACAGGTGGTGTCTGTGGGCACCATCTGCCCATTGAGGTCCCCCATTATCTCTCCCCCCCAAGCACATTTTGGGGGATGGTAGGGCTGGCTGCCTGTCCCTCCTGGGGTCCTTCCATCTGGTGGTGAACTCAAGTCAGACTGCATTTTTGTTTTTATTACATCTATATGTTTTGACAAGGAATCTTCTGAGGAAGCTGATAAAAGCGAAAAACGCGTCACAAAAAGTGTCTGCCTAAATCTTTTTAAATGATTTAAAATGTAATTGTCTGAGAAATGCTTTTCCAAGTTTCATTTTTTATTTATTTTGTGAAGAAGAACTGTAAGACTAACTACTGATGGCTTAAAAGTCCAGCGGAGCTTGCAAGCTCCAAAAAGTGAAGTGCTAGACTTGTTTGCTTGGTGCATGAGCGGCTTTCTTCCACTTCCATGTCTTTTATGTTTTCACAACCCAATCCCACAAGTTAAAATTTGCAATTCCATGACCAAGTCTATCTTCTGCCATGTCAGAAAGCTCCATCCAATATTTCAAACAGATAAAGGAGGCTTTAAAACAGGCAGCCATACTAACATAAAAAATAAAATGCTAAAGATAACGTACAAAATCACTATCAGGTGGATCATTGTAACCATTATACTTTATTGTTGCTTCAGTTGCTTATAACAGTATAATTCTCACACTATTTGGAATTGGCTCTGAAAGCTACCTCCTGGGTCTAGTAATTCATGTTTCCCAAGAGGCTTCAGGAAGGCTGTGCTGATATCACCGGCGTCAGGGTTAAAGGGCAAAAAGTCTACATTAAGGCCTTTTATCGTGATTTTTTTCATAAAAAGGTCAGTGAACGACTAACTTTAAACTGTATATATATCGATTGGAGCCAATCTAGCTTTTGAATTTGGAAAATCTGTAAATTGGTAATATAACTACCATATAAAAAAATAACTTTATGTTTTTTTTAAGTTAAACATTGATACTATTTTACTTTATATTTGCCTGTTGTTCTTTAAAACCCAATATAAATGTCTCCTGCTGTGAATAAAATGAAATGGTTAAAGGTCATCAACAATGAACTTTGAATATTTACACTGATGCTTGTTAGAGCGTGCAATACATAAAAACTTCAAAGACTATAGACTCAGCAGTATATAAGCAAAAGTGTTTTGTATACAGCTTTAATCCCACACTGACCTTATTGGTATGAATTTTAGATGCATTTTTAGATATATTCACATGGCTGACTGCAAGCTCATTTCCTAAGTTAGGAAGATTTTTTTTAAACCTGTGCCAAATATTTTGGAGCTCAATTTAAAATTTCATTTTCAGTTAGTGTTAGGGAAAATTTAATAAATGTTGCCCCATAGGTATTTTCACTTGAATACATCTGATATGTATTGTCACCAAATGTCTCTTGCAAAAATGTATCCTTAATTAACAATGCATGTGGACAAAAATAAAGGCGGAATCATTGACACCTAAACTGCTAAGCATTGCACTTTTCAGTCGTAGAATATTTAGTGTCTAGAGTTATTACTATGCACAGCAAGGCTTTTTTGGGAAACCATTTGTCAATTAGCTTAAATGGTGTTGAGGATGGTATGGGAACCTTAACTTGTTAACTCAGTTTACTGGGATGGGGTATGGTGGGCCATAAATAGGGGCATAATAATAAGGGAAATGTTATAGGGAAACTATTAGTGGTACACTTAAGCAGGGTACAGACGTGGAGATATGGGACAAATCAATGGCCATTTTAAGCGCCATATATCTGACCCATATAATCTGCCCCCATCACTGTTTTCGAGCGGGACAAATCAATCCCGCTCGAAAACAGCCTTATCAGACATGACCGTTAATATGGCCTATGTCTGATGCTTTGCCTAGAGACCGCTGGTCTCCAGGCAAAGCTCGGCTGAGGAGGAGAAGGACAGTTCTGCTCTCCCCGGCTCCTCCGATATCTGACAGCAGCTTGATGAGGTCATCACGCTGCTGCAGAGTACATTGGACGGCTCAAATATTGTACCCTGTACCCTGCTTTAGAGGAGGTCTGTGTGAGCACAGCACTAATGAGAGACAATTAATGAAGAAAGCACTATTGGGGACATTTTAATGAAATGAGGGGGTGCTATAACCAAATGAGTACTTTGAGGAAGCAACATAATGGTAAAGAAGCAATACAATGGAAGGAACACTACAGTGGGAAGTACAGGGAGCATTTAGCACTGAGAGAGGGGAGTACTGGAATTGTAGGTCAAACTTTCACTAAATGCTAGTGGCACCTTTTTTTGTGACAACACCTTAAAAAATATAAACTCTTTAGGAAAAGGAAAAAAAGAAAAAACCTTTAGGAACTAGCAAACAAAATCTCTGTGACAATTTAGAAAGCAACATTTAGAAATGACAATGTGAATTAGCCTGGGTTTTACTTGAACAGTCAACATAAAGAATTGTGGTAAAACAAGATTGCTTTAAGGGAACCTACCCATATAGAAAATTAACGGGGCATGTACACAAGAGGCATGCTACTATGTTTTGTGTTTTGCCTCAG
The DNA here is from genome assembly GCA_036250615.1 of Ptychadena robeensis. Lineage (NCBI taxonomy): Eukaryota > Metazoa > Chordata > Amphibia > Anura > Ptychadenidae > Ptychadena > Ptychadena robeensis. Next base: position 58,741,793 of record CM070033.1, on the reverse strand, counting down.
CCTTACCTTAAAGAGAATGGGGGTTCAAATTTCACTGGCAGTATTATTATCTTAGGCCAACTTTCAGTAGCATGATGGTTCAAGTGGTTAGCACTCTGACCATGCAGCGCTAGAGTCCTAGGTTCAAATCCCAGCCTGTGCACTATCTGCAGGGATGTTTGTATGTTCTGCCTGTGTGGGGTTCCCCTGAGTACTCTGGTTTCCTCCCACATTCCAAAGACATGCAGTTGGTTAATTGGCTTCCCCAAATAAAGATTCCCCTATGTTATTTACATGTGACCTATGACTGTATTAGTTACATATACATGACTATGGTAGGGACATTAGAATCTGAGCTCCTCTCAGAGACAGCTAGTGATATGACTATATATGCTCTGTAAAGTGCTGTGTAATATGTTGGTGCTATATAAGTACAAGATAATTATAACTTACAAAGCATGTCAGGATAGGGTGATATTATACTGAGAGACAGCTTGATGTGGTGATTTGAGGTTAGAGATAATGGAGGCAAGATAGAGAGTCAGAGAATGCAGAGTGGTCCAGGTTGTGGAGGTCTCTGTGCCAACGTCCTGGTCAGGGATGATAGGGGGTGGACAAAGGGCAAGAAGTGTTCATATTGAAGGTTAGGAGATGGTGGAAAGAGAAAGGGAAAGCAGAGTTGTCAAGGTGGGTGAGGGTGCAGAGTTTGGTGAACGCCAGGTCAAGTGTGTGTTCAGCCTGGGGTGTGAATGTGCTGGGTAAGGTCAAGGGAGTCTGTTAAAGAGAGCAGTTGGCAAATGGGGGGTTGCTGTGGTCATCCATGGCTAGATTGAAATCACAGAGGATCAGGACTGGTAGGTCTTAGGAGAGAATATGTAGGAGCCAAGTAGTAAAGTTGTCAAGAACTGGGATGCGGCAGATGCTGTGAACCTCAAACGAACAGAAGGTGACTGAAGGAGGGTGTTGTAGTACACTGTAGGTGCAGCGAGGAGAGACACCACCTCCTGCCTGTTGTCAGGTCTGGGGGTGTGAGTAGTGCAGGCCTCCATAGGATAGAGCAGCAGCAGAAGTAGATTCAGAGGGGGAGATCCAGGTTTTAGTGAGAGACAGGAGGTTAAGAGACCTAGAAAGGAATAAACTGTGAATGGAGGTCAGTTTGTTAACAACATATCTGGTGTTCTAGAGTCCACATGAGAGAGGGGGTGAACTACTATGGGAAGGGTGGGTGTGTATCAGGTTTGAAGAGGGTTGTTTCCTGGAGATAGCATAGAAGGGGGTAGAGAGGCAGTGAGGAGGGTCAGGATTAGGGGAGATGTCACTAGTTTGTTAAATATGTATGAAGCCTGGCCTAGGATGTGAGATGTGATTATCAGATCCACATACTTTATTCATTTTTATCTCACAATATCCAAAGTCTGCACTATTTTCTAATGTCTAGACTGCTTAGTAATTCCAATCTACCATCTTCACTTGGAAACCTTTTTTTTTGTTTGTAAATATACAGTCCACTTTAAATCCCTTAAAACGAAGCATGCCCCATTTTTGGCCAACACAAATTAAGTACTGTTGGGTGTGAACTGGGCATATTAAAAATAATCTATTTTCTATTGTCCTTGTGTTGGGATAACTCCTTCCCGGAACTCTTGCTGTTACTGGCCCTAAAATGTAGGATTTTCCTGTACCTGGTGATAATGACCAGTAGATCAAATCGTTGAGAAGACTACCCAACAGACACAGGAAAAAATACTTGGCTGTGGGTCCAACCCTTCTCCATAGAATTGCCTTTAGATCTCTATAGATTTGCCTTTATCTATACTTTCAATGCACTAGACATACGAGAATATACATGGATCAAATTAAATTACTTTGTACATGTTCCCTTGTGATCAGGTTGAATAAGTCCCTGTACTCAGGGAACATGCAGCTCCAATTAAGCACACTTGTACCTAAGGCCTGTCCTGTAGGCAGATGTTTAGAGCTCCTTGGAATTCCTCTGCTGCATGTCTAAGGGTAATGAGAGCACACTTTATGTGCCAGGTTTCAGCATCAAAATGAAAGCATTTCCCTTTGCAAACCCTGCATGCATATTTTACACTACATGCTTCATTTCCTTTATAATTGCCTGCTCTCCCTAATGATTTTCTCCTCCACTTAACATGTTGTATTTTACTGATTGCTGACAGTTAAATTTGAGAATTATAGAAAGTCTGACTGTTTCCAATTATTATAGAGCGGTTTCAAGGATAGTAAGTCAGGCCTCGTTTGGGATGACTGGGACTCTTCAAAGGTTTTTAGGGTTTATGATCTTCTTCATCATGGCCCATGGTCCACCCATTACAGATGTTATTCTCTAACGCAGAGGCTAACTAACCATTAATTAAATAATATTGCGTGCAGAGTTTTTCCTGTGAAATAGATGCCAGCAAAGAAAACTTACCAAACTCTGCTCCAAGCTATGTTCTACGAAAAAACAAAAATGACAAATGTTCAGCAAATGCTATATTCCATTGGGAATTATATTAACAGTGCAGAAGTGTCACATTTTAAGAGGAAATCCAATCTGGATACATTTCCACAATGATCTCACAGTATATAATGTTCAGGTTGGGTGCAGTTCCTTTTTATTGCCATGCAAGCGGCAATACTATCTGCCTACTAAAGGTTGCAGTATACTAGACAGTTTAACAGGAGTTAAAGGTAAGTGTAGAAAGGCAAAAATATTAAGAGGTCTGGGATATCCCTAAATGAGGGGTTTCTTCCTCAGTAATGTATGGCATTGGGGGCCTGGTTGTTGTCCCTTTCCAATTTGGCCAGGCTCTATGCCATGAGGGGGTCTGGTATGGTCTAGAGAGAAGGGCATACTCATTTGTTGGCCCCCTTCCTTGGCCATCCAAACCCAATGCGAACAAGGGTCTGGTTACAGATTGGGACGGGCCATCATATGTTTTATATATATATATATATATATATATATATATATATATATAAACATTCACCGGCCACTTTATTAGGCACACCTGTCTAACTGCTCGTTGACGCAAATTACTGATCAGCCAATCACATGGTGGCAACTCAATGAATTTAGGCATGTTGACATGGTTAAGACGAACTGCTGCAGTTCATATAATGCCACAGAATGGGGAAGAAAGGTGATTTAAGTGACTTTGAACATGGCATGGTTGTTGGTGCCAGACGGGCTGGTCTGAGTATTTCAGAAACTGCTGATCTTCTGGGATTGTCATGTACAGCCATCTTTAGGGTTAACAGAGAACATAGTCCAAAAAAAGGGAAAACATCCAGTGAGCTGCAATTTTGTGGGTGCAAATGCCTTGTTGATGGCAGAGGTCAGAGGAAAATGGCCAGAGTAGTTTGAGCCGATAGAACGGCAACAGTAACCTAAATAACCACTCACTTAAATCACAGTATGCAGAAGAACATCTCTGAATGCACAACATGTAGAACCTTGAGGCAAATGGGCTAGAGCAGAAGACCCCACTGGGTGCCACTCCTGTCAGCTAAGAACAAGAAACTGAGGCTACAATTCACACAGGCATCCTGAAATTGAGGATTGTAAAAATGTTGTCAGATCTGATGAGTCTCGATTTCTGCTGCAACATTCGGATGGTAGGGTCAGAATTTGGCATCAACAACATGAAAGCATGGATCCATCCTGCCTTGTATCAACGGTTCAGGCTGGTGGTGGTGATGTAATGGTGTGGGGGACATTTTCTTGGCACACTTTGGGCCGCTTAGTAGTAATTGATCATCGTTGTTAAGCCACAGCCTACCTTAGTATTATTGCTGACCATGTCCATCCCTTTATGACCACATGGTGGCTACTTCCAGCAGGATAATGTACCATGTCATAAAACTCGAATCATCTCAGACTGTTTTCTTGAACATGACAATGAGTTCACTTTACTCAAATGGCCTCCATAGTCACCAGATCTCAATCCAATAGAGCACCTTTGGGATGTGGTGGAACGGGAGATTTGCATCATGTATGTGCAGCCGACAAATCTGTAGCTGTGATGCTATTATGTCAATATGGACCGATGTCTCTGAGGAATGTTTCCAGTACCTTGTTGAGTCTATGCCATGAAGGATGAAGGCAGTTCTGAAGGCAAAAGGGTCCAATCCAGTACTAGTGGGTAAGGTGTGCCTAATGAAGTGGCCGGTGAGTGTATTTATATATATATTTTTAAAAATGAGTGAAATTTTATTGATATAAAACATAGTAAATCAACTCCACATCCACTTTTTAATTCCCAACTGTTTGTGTGAATAGAATGAAAGTTTAATCAGAAATTTCACAGATGCTTCAGTCAGACATATTTCTTGAAGATGTGCCAGGAGGAGCTTGTCATCAACTAAAAGTTCAGTGCCAATTCTACCAAACTATGACATGGGTCATCTAGTGATAAACAGCCTAACAAAGGTATACACAAGCTACAGGCCAACATAGGCCTAGTTCTGATAATTTATATAAAAAAATTTAAATCAAGAAATTATCCTCCTTAACGTATGACGCTTTATTTCCGAGCCCTATTTACCTTAAACTGAAGGGTTTCCGTGAGCAATATGAAAATTAACACCAACAGTGTATGTAAAAATTAACCTATGTGCTACAAAAATGAAAGTCGCATTACACTTGAGTCAAGAGATAAATATTGCGAAATTTTGCGGGTGGACATTGCAAGATAATTGCAAATCCCCCAAATATAGTAACAACATCAATGTACGAAAGGGTTGTAGGAACATTGCAAAATGTTATGTAGGAAATGAGGGATAAGTGTGTTATTTGTTGGATTGCCAGGTGAGAATAAAGTAAACTACCCTGAATAAAGAAAGAACTTGTACTCTGGTATATTTTTTGGATGGACACAGCTCTCTCCCACATGAAAAATTGAAAAAATATAAACAAAATATATATATCTATATATATTGTGGGGGATCACACTCAAACGGTTGCTCTCAGACCATCAATCCACACGATTGTTTTCCTTTTAGGGCTCCTGCCCATGTTTATTTGCACACAAACAGTCCAAACATAACATACCCTCACAGGGGTTAATTTTAATCAAACTAAAATGTCCTTGAAAAAATGCAGAGCCACCTGGCTTCACACCATCCAACATAAATTGTCTATTGTCTAAATTGTATTGGCTTCTCAGCAGCAACAGGCCTGGGTCTCACACTCTCTGTGAGCCCCCTGTAGCAGCTGCCCCGGTAACCCCTGTCTCCACTCGGTCAGAAGCCCACGGTCTACTACTTCCCTCATGAGCTGTGTCTCCAACATCTATCAGGAACCCACTGACACACTGGTCTTTGCTTCTTTTGTGGAGACACACCAGGCTCCACTCACCTGCAAACAGATGTTTAACCCTTTCAGGTGACCCTGGGAAAATAGGGAGGCCCACCCAATTCCATCCTCCCTATCCCAGAGTCTGGGAGCCCTGTAACAAAACTTAAACAAAACCTAATGGTGTTGGGCACTAATATCCGGACTCTTTCCAGGATACCACCTAACGGTCCATTCACACAGTGACAGAAGACCAGTCTGTTTTATATATATATATATATATATATATATATATATATATATATATATATATATATGTATATATATATATATACATAAAATATGGACTAGTAATCGTTTTACTGTCTACAAGCCACCATACATGTAACCCTTAGAACCTTAGCGGTAATGGAAAAACAAATAAACCAAGAATGCATCATGACAAAATTATTTAACATTTCGTATGTATCAGACGGTGTCAGTACTACATGTCAGAGTACATTGAACTTCAGTTTTAGAATGTGACATAGACCTCTCTGTATGTATAAGAGATAATGTCATTTTTTTCCTGGATGTAAACAGTCACTTAGTGTTTATCACTTTAAATCTTTTGAGTTGTCCCATTAAGCTAAACTACCTTAAAAATAACAATCCACAAATGCCATATAGGGTTTACATGTCAGTAGGGTCTGATCATCTGGCCAGTACTTTGCTTTTATTTGTCTAGCTCAATTTATCATATATATTGTATATATTTATATATACAGTGCTGCTTGAAAGTATGTGAACCCCTCAAGTGGTGTAGATGTTCTGTTGTTTAACCATGATTGTCTCATTCTATCTCACCAGTGTTTATTCATGAAATGTCAGATATAGTCATTCAATTGCATGTACTTGTTAGTAGGTTTTGTTTAAGGTGTCCCAAATAAAACTACATTGAAACTGACTTAGGTATGTGCAAAGTAAGTGAACCCCCAGCTGCAGTGGTTAGTCGGGCAGGTAAAGACGAGGTGAAACACATTTGGTTGCTTAATCAATCAATTTAAGCAGACCAATTGACCTGAGACACATTGGAAATGTTTTGTGCCTGCCACTAATTAAAGAGAGAGGAAACAAAGGAACCACTGTGGTCCCATACAAATCAAACAATGCCAAGAGCACAGGAGATACCGAGGATATGAAGAAGAGGGTAAGTGACAGCCATCAGTCTGGGAAAGGCTATTCAGAGAACACACCATCTCCAAAAAGATTCCCGCTCCATCCATCCACTTGTACGCACAGATAATGACAAAATGGAGGGCCTTCCAAAAGACAGCACTTTGCAGGAGAAGAAGGGCGCCCATCAAAAAAATATCACCAGAAGCACCAGTAAAATAATATTAAACCAGGTAAAGGCCAACCACACACACCTCTAGAGAGTAGTGACAGGCCTCTCTGGCAGGCATCTGGGACAAATTGCATGCGTCTCCCATCAGCCAACACATGAATAGCCCTGCCGTATGGGCGGCGTTGCTCGCCTTACCGCCAGTCCCTTGTTAGCATTAATTTGTGGGTGGGTTGATAACGACCGAACCTCAAACTATATCCCAAAATGCCCGTTTTCAACTTGCCAACAAAAGAGCACTGGACAACAGATAGCCTCTCTTGGAAGTTATGTAATTCCCGTCTAATTTCGGGACTCCAGAGAGTCTCTCTAAAATAGAATTATTGGTTACTCAAAACCGAACCTGTTTGGCAGCCAACACCATACAGGCCTTATGCAGTAATCATGTGAACCACTCTCCACCCACCCGTGCAAGTATCCAGCGGTCTGAATCATCATCCGCCATTTGTGAGCCATAAGTTGGTGTTGGCGTGTGTAATGTCTGCGCTACGGGGGTACCACCATAACTGCGGGTCTTTTACTGACTGATGGGCACCCCTCCCTCTTCACCCATCCGTGTTAGCACCCTCTGTTATAGTGGGGGGTTGGGGGAGACACAGGGAGTTGCTTCTACGGCTGACGATCGACTCCGAATATGGTTTACCACAACTTCGTTCCCTGACCGCCTCTTATCATGAATTCTTAGGTGTATCAACAGATTCTCGACCAGAATCTCTGCCATCCAGTCAGGGAGTTGAAGGGGGCCGAAGATGGATTATGCCAACAAGACAAATGACCCCCAAAGCATTCCAGCAAGAGTACAAAGGAATGGCTTCAGGAACGAGGATTAGCACTATGGATTGGCCCGTCAATAAGTCCGACCTTAACCCAATTGAAATGTTGTGGAGAGACCTGAAAAAAGTTGGACATGCAATGTCCCTCCAACGTCTCTCAAAATGGCTGAGTTCTGCAAGCATAGGAGGAGTGGGCAAAAAATACCAATAAGCAGATTGTGAGAGACTGTAGTGGTTACAGGAGGACGTTTAGTTGGATGTTTTAAGGCTGCAAGGGAGGAGCCAACAGCCTACTAATACAGGGTTTCACATACTTATTCACATGTAAGAAGAATTTCAGGTTGTTGGGACACACTCCTTGGTTTACTTAAATCAGAAAAAAAATATATCTCTTTTTGTGGTGTGTCTACTATTTGGAACGGTTACAACCCTCTATCCTCTCTTTTGCCCCAGCTCCCAGTCTTGTATCCGAATGGTTTTTTGTCCTTTACTTTTTATTTGATTTTATGTTCTGTGTTTCACCCCAAAAGTGGGCAATCCTTTGGTTTTTTTTTAGTTGTTCGCAGGATATGCCGTCGTGGGCAGATTTGTTGTGGGGTTTTTTCACAGAGGTGTTGTGAGTTTCTTTAACTGTTTTTTGCACCAACAGTGACAATGTATGGAGGGTTCACATCTGTTCAAGCTATATATATATATATATATATATATATATATATTGTTTTCCTTCCCAGGGATACCACATGTTCTTCTATGTATTCCACTTGAGCAGAAAGTGTAAACATGACCCATCAAATCACCATAATTTCTATGTTAGTGGTGCCAGGTTAGTGAAATAGTGCTATAGACTCCAGAGCTCAACGTTTTCAATAAAGTCATCATACAATAGATTTGACTCGACTCTTCCCCAATTAGGAGCAATGGTTGTCCTAAAACTCACAATTGCTCCCTGATGTTCACATATATCACCATGCACTCATTTCATGATCTCACACACCCAACATTAGCAAGATGTTCAAAAATTTGTAATTAACAAGCATACAGAACATGCGTTTCTCTAGGTAACACATACAATAGCGATAAACAGATTATAATATCACTCTTTACAGAAAGACCAACTTGAATTAGTTTATCAATGGACAATTCAAGGGCAATCCACAGCAACTTGCCCAATATCATGGTAATGGTAACACACAATCTTGATAAGGATTTTTTCTGTATTGATGCGCAAGATCACAAATTTCACATTGTACCCTCTCGAATTTTTATCTTATACAATCTTATAGAATAATCATTTTTGGATTCATCCATGTTAAAAGCCCAAATGTGTGCTACATGCCAAGTAAGCGGAAAATACAGCTTCCAACAGCATACCGGCATATGGATATGGATTTAGGTTGCTAGCAGAACCATATATAAACCTTGACCCAAACTCTCACAATTCACTTCATTTATAGGGTATACCAGGGGTGGGCAAACGAAGGCCAGGGGCTGGATTCGGCCCGTTTAGCTTTTCTTTTTCAGTCCTTTATTTTGTTATAGGTTCTCTGCAATGAGTGCATATAATTCCTAGCGGTGCCCAAACGTTACCTTTGGGATGATGCAGTGGTGTCATTATGACACTATGGATAAATCCTCCTGGTGACAATCAGTCATTTCTTAAGTGAAGGAAATGTAAGAGGATAATGAACCTGTCAAACATCGCCTATCACACATCAATTCCATCATAAGTGATGCATGGAATTGGCACATCTATGGCAGGTCGGCCATTGCGGACTCTTGATCGGGACCTTTTATCAAATTTAAGAAGCCAATGTGGCCCACGAGTCAAAAAGTGCCCACCCCTGAGGTATACTGTAGTCAGGAGGAAAATTACTTATACAATTTAGCAAGTTACAAAAGATATATATATATATAATAATAAAGAAATAAAGAGAGTTATGTTATGAAAAATTACATTAGTATACTGCATTCCTGAAAACTCAGAACATTTGAGCTCATAAAAATTAAGAGCATTTGTCTGAATTAATGTTGACCACAGTTCCATCACAGTGGTCCGATTTGGCCCAGATATTATTTCTGGAATAATGTGCTTAATAATAACAACACAACACGTGAATATAATTGTCAGAGACCAATGTCACAGTGGTGTCAAAACCAGGGCAGTATTTTATGTCAAGAGCATGTCTGCAAAATTCAATGATCTTATTAAATAGAAGCCTTTATCCTTCTTTTGATTTTTTTTAATCTGTACTTAATTATTCCTAATTCAAGAAATCATTAAAAGTGTTTGTGGAGTCTCTGTGTGGGTATTTAATTAAACTTTCTGTCCAAAAACTGCTGCGTCCTATTTCCCATAGTGTATGTAGAATAAAAAGTATATAATGTGCATGTTAGCGCCTTAGTATTAGTGCAGGAAATAAACTGTTGATGTACCAAGAATATAGTGTGATTGTTACCCGCTCTTTCACATGACAACACATTGTATTTAAGGCTCTGAATTCCAGGTTAATGTTGTCATCCCTGCTTTCTTAATTTTTGGTACATCACAAAGATAACAGACCTCCCTTTTTCTCATCTGTATAACTAATGTGTGTGAGCAGGCTAAGGAAAATAACCCCACGATTTCTAGTAAAACCAACATTCTTCTCAATTTACAATGGCCAGATATACTGAAAAAACATTATATTGTATGTTCAGCAGATACGATATCCTTTGTAAATGTTTATATAGATTTTACATATTTTGCATATAGTGGTCCCAGGTAATGGTGGCAGCTAATAAGAAGCCCTATTCAGTTTGTGTAGTAGGCATCTATAATGGTATTTGCCTATTTGCTATATGAGAGGACTGAAGTAGTGGCCATGGATAAGATGTAAATATATCATATATTAGAAAACATGTGAAAGATAAGGGGAAAACAAAGATTTCAATGCAGTGGAGAGGTGTTAGAGTTGTCTAGTGCATGGGTGGGCAAAGACTCATGGGCCATAAATGTTTTTGACTTGACAGAAGGGCAGAGACAAGAGCCTGTAAGGGCTGCCCGGCATAGGTGTCCAAAGTTCTCGTGGCCCAGACAGGAAATTTAAAAAAAGAAAATATATATTAACATTATTGATAAATGGAGGCATTTGATAGTAAACATAAACACTATATTGCAGGCATACTACAGCCATTAGGAGACCTAAACAATCATCCTCTAGTAGGCAAGTACTATTGCAGATAACCAGCGAAGGTGACAAAGGGCCAAAATAAAAGACCAAACGGCCGGATTTGGCCCCCGTGCCTTAAGCTAACCACACACGGTTTGATTTTGGCTCAATCGATGCTCGATTAGATGAATTTTTTCATCGATTGAACGAAAATCGAGAAATGCCCACATGGTACGATCGACAATAATTGTTCGATGAAGGCAGAAAAATTGATCGAATTGTTGGAAAATCATCGTCGACTGTGCCAAAATTGTTTTATAATCGTCGATGATTGTGGCGTTTCTCCTGGATCGATTAGATTCAATATAATAACATAGACCACTTCAATCTGAACTTCAATCGTTTCCATACCAAAATCAATGATTTTAGTAATCTTTTTTAATCGAAATCTCACCACAATCGCAAACTCAATGTGGGGTGTATGTTTAAAATCGATTAATTTAATTTAATGATTAAAATCGATTTTCGATTAGACGATTGAATTCCTCGATCTAATCGAGCATCTATTGAGCCAAAATTGAACTAGCTTTAGTTTGCCCATGGCTGGTCTAGTGAAATTCATGAGTAATTGTCCTGATTATGTTTTTTAATCAGAGCCAAAGGAAAGTTAAATCCAATCATATCTGGTACCAGTATATGAAAAATGTTTCTGTAATATGTTTCTATCAGCCTGAAATACAGGTTGTAAGGTTTCCTTATAAAAGCTGACCTAACAATGGTCTATTTATCACACATGGATTGCATAGATTGCACTTTACATGTATGTTCAGACTATTAGGATGAATGTGAAGCATGTAAGGTGTTTTATTATGTTACAGTGGAACTTTTACACATTTTGTCACATTACAACCACAAACATGAATCAATTTTATTGGAATTCCACGTAAAAGACCAATACAAAGTGGTGTACATGTGAGAAGCGGAACGAAAATCATACATGATTCCAAACATTTTTTACAAATAAACAACTGCAAAGTGGGGTGTGTGAAATTATTCAGCCCCCTTTGGTCTGAGTGCAGTCAGTTGCCCATAGACGTTGCCTGATGAGTGCTAATGACTAAATAGAGTGCACCTGTGTGTAATCTAATGTCAGTACAAATACAGCTGCTCTGTGACAGCCTCAGAGGTTGTCTAAGAGAATATTGGGAGCAACAACACCATGAAGTCCAAAGAACACACCAGACAGTTCAGGGATAAAGTTATTGAGAAATGTAAAGCAGGCTTAGGCTACAAAAGAATTTCCAAAGCCTTGAACATCCCACAGAGCACTGTTCAAGCGATAATTCAGAAATGGAAGGAGTATGGCACAACTGTAAACCTACCAAGACAAGGCCGTCAACCTAAACTCACAGGCCGAACAAGGAGAGCGCTGATCAGAAATGCAGTCAAGAGGCCCATGGTGACCCTGAATGAGCTGCAGAGATCTACAGCTCAGGTGGGGGAATCTGACCATAGGACAACTATTAGTCGTGCACTGCGCAAAGTTGGCCTTTATGGAAGAGTGGCAAGAAGAAAGCCATTGTTAACAGAAAAGCATTAGAAGTCCCGTTTGCCACAAGACATGTGGGGGACACAGCAAACATGTGGAAGAAGGTGCTCTGGTCAGATGAGACCAAAATGGAACTTTTTGGCCAAAATGCAAAACACTTTGTGTGGTGGAAAACTAACAGTGCACATCACTCTGAACACACCATCCCCACTGTGAAATATGGTGGTGGCAGCATCATGCTCTGGGGGTGCTTCACTTCAGAAATGCTGTCCATCTAATCTGACTGAGCTGGAGCTGTTTTGCAAAGAAGAATGGGCAAGGATTTCAGTCTCTAGATGTGCAAAGCTAGTAGAGACATACCCTAAAAGACTGGCAGCTGCAATTGCAGCAAAAGGTGGTTCTACAAAGTATTGACTATGGGGGCTGAAAAATTATGGACACACCCGACTTTGTAGTTATTTATTTGTAAAAATGTTTGGAATCATGTATGATTTTCGTTCCACTTCTCACGTGTACACCACTTTCTATTGGTCTTTCACGTGGAATTCCGATAAAATTTAGTCATGTTTGTGGCTGTAATGTGACAAATAGTGATGGACCGAACTGTTCGCCGGCAAACTGTTCGCGGCGAACATCGCATGTTCACGTCCGCCACGTGTTCGCGAACATACGGCGAGTTCGACTCGCCCCATATTTTTTTTTATTGGACAAACTTTGACCCTGGAGCAGTCAGCAGGCACAATA
>CM070033.1:58704746-58728888 GCA_036250615.1 Ptychadena robeensis | reverse complement strand
GATGCCGAGCTACTCAAATCAAGTTCTCTCCTCACTGATCTCATTGATGGTACGTACAACACCACGGTCCTAGATAGGTTGACCAAATTTCACCGTGGGAGTGCTTGGGTTTTGGTCTTCCTTCTCCTGAAGCCACCTTCCTCCTCTGACTCCTCACTCCTCTTCAGCGTTGTGCGTCCGGCAAGCGAGCTGCTAAGGTTGGTTCTTTGTGATGGTGGACATAACTTTTTTCCTCTTCATCGCACATCCACAGCCTGATCCGCACTCTGTTCGCTAGGCCACGCTCCAGGAAGAAGGCAATTGGGATGAGGTCGCTGATTTGCCTTCGCTTGCGACTGACAAGGTTGTCACTCTTCAAAAGGACGCATGAGCCTTAGGCATTGCGCATGAGCGTCCAGTAGATTGCATAAAATCTAAGCTCCGCAGAGGCTGTCTAGCACCTGGTGATACAGTACTCATTGACGCTTTCTCTTGTTTGGCAGGCGGTCTAACATGTGGAGTGTTTGATTCCAACGCGTGAAGTCGCAATATCAGCGCCTCGCGGCACGTTTTTTCTTTTCGCCTTGAATTTCTGAAAACTTTCGCCATAGCGTTAGGAAGCCTGAATGGGCAACACTTCTAGCCTGTTAGGAGTCCTGTAAGCTGTGGTATGTGCCACAAATCGTTGCACATCAATTTAGACATGTGCCTCACGGCACATGTGACATTGCCCAATTTCAATTTGTTTCCTTTGCCATACATTTGCGGGGTCAGCCACTGAGCCATGTGATTAAGGGGGGACAGGAGTGCTGGTCCGGTTTGTCTCTTGCTTTTCAGCAGTCACCCCAAGACGCGTGACCTGTCGTATCGGGTTGGAATAGCCCTGGGGAGCTGCAGGGATGCAGATGATGTGGAGCGACGCATTCAGAGAGTCAGCGAGGAGTATGGAGTAGGAGGAGTAGAAGATGTGGCATCAGGCCTGCCTGCAAGTTTGGCGGTGTCACCAACTCGGCTGCAGATCCACCATTCCATTGCTGGGCATCTGTCACAGGTTTACCAATGCGCAGTGTACGTGATGTTGCTGACCGTGCTTTTCAGACCAGGTATCAGTGGTCAGATGGCCCTTGCCCAACACTGTATTAAGATGATTCTCTATTATTTCTTTTTCCACAGAATAAAGTTGGGGATTGCGTTTTGTGAAAAATTTCGGCCGGTACTTCCACTGCGGTGTCCAATAGCCACAATTTTTTGAAGGCTCAGACTCCACCAGCTGGTATTTAAAAGCTGGCGGCTAGAGCTCCGTCAAGCCAGTGTCGACGCCGAGCAATGGGGTGACTCTGTGACATTGTTTTTTTTTTTTTCTGCTCAACATCTCCTTCACTGACACTGACCGTGCAGATGAGCTGGTGACTGGCTAAAGCGAGAGGCGAAGTCGCTGGTGTTGAGAGGGGCAATGGAGGAAGCATTGGTTTGCGTGGTGAATATGCTGGGACAGGAGAAGGAGGGTGGCTTCGAGTGTTTGTCCTTGCTTGTAGCCATGTGTTATCCCAAAGGCGTTTGTAATGCGAGATCATGTGCTTCTCAAAGCAGTTGTACGAGGTGGGTTTTGGACTTCCAGGTCAGTATCTTATTGCACAGGTTTGCAATGACATTGCTGTCTATCAGAGCGACACACAAAAAAATGCACACTGCTGAGCTTTGCACTGACGGCATTTTTACTGGTGGTGGCAACAGCATGGGTTGATTTGGCGTGCTGTCTGCTGACCCCAGTGCCGTACATGTGCTGACTGTGCCACTTAGCTCCTTGCGATGACTCCTGCTTACAATCGTTCTCTCTCCTCTCTGTTCTTCTTCTCTCCATCTGAATTTCCCCCTGTTTTCTTTCCTCTTTGGTTGTGGGCACCCACGTGACTCCACGGAACATTCGTCATCATCTTCTTACCGCTTCACTTGTTCTTGACATCATCAAAGGAGCAGCAGGGTACAACATCACCGTCATAACCGCACCTCTGTGTGTATTCTACCTGTCAGAGGCATGTCCATGTCATCTACATGCTCTGGAATATGTTGCGCATCACTCATTCTTCTTCAAAAGGATGTAGAACATCCTCTGATTGGTTCAATGTTTAGCGCTGTGTGCTAGTATTGTTGGGGGCAGGTTGAGTGGCAATTGAGAGTGTCAGCAGCCCGAGCATGCGAGGTGGTGTGTCCGGGTCATAGTGTGGATGTGGAAGATTGGTGTCCTCCTTGTAAACCATTCACTGGTCCCAGCATTTCTTACGTTGACGGTAAGTGGCCTCTGAACATGGCCATTATTTGGCCAGAAATTTTCACACCACGACCACGACCACCACACCCCTGCGGGATGGTTGCTCTGCCTTCATTTTTATGTTTTTTGCGTACAAGGCCGTGGCAGCAATAATCTGGTGGGCACTGGAAGTTTGCACAGGCTTAATGGAGGAAGCCGTGCACCTTTTATTATACCCTTTTTGGATAGGGTGAAAAAAAATTGCTGGGTATTACCTTCCACCAGATAACTGTGGCTGGGCAACCACAGTTGGCACAAGGCTATAATGACGGAAGTCCTGCTCTTTTTTTATACCTTAATGGGTGAAAAAAATTGCTTTGTATTACCCTTTCAAATATACTGTGGTGGCACACCAGTTGGCACCTGTGGTTTGACGGAAAGCCTGCACTTTTATTATACCCTTTATGGATAGGTGAAAAAAATTGTGGTATTACCTTCCACCGATACTGTGGGGGCACACAGTTTGGCACAAGGCTGTTAATGACGGAAAGCCCTGCATTTTTTATTAATCCCTACAATAGGTTGAAAAAAATTGCTTGTATTACACTGTCACAGATAATGTGGCTGGTCAACACAGTTGGCACAAGGTGTAATGGACAGCAAAGCCCTGCAACTTTTATATACCCTTTATGGATCGGGTGCAAACAAAAATGCGTGGTATTACCCTTCCACAGATAACTGTGGGCTGGCACACACAGTTGACACAG
This sequence comes from Ptychadena robeensis, assembly GCA_036250615.1. Taxonomy (NCBI): domain Eukaryota; kingdom Metazoa; phylum Chordata; class Amphibia; order Anura; family Ptychadenidae; genus Ptychadena; species Ptychadena robeensis. Next base: position 58,725,894 of record CM070033.1, on the reverse strand, counting down.
CTTTTACTGGACGGAAAAGCCCTCAATTTTTATTTAATACCCTACAATAGGGTGAAAAAACAAAATAGCTGGTATACCCTTTCACAGAAACTGTGGCTGGGCCACAACAGTGGCACAAGGCTTGTAATGGACGGAAAGCCCCGGCCTTTTTCTTTACCATTTATGGCTAGGGTGAAAAAAATTGCTGGGTATTACCCCTTCACCAGATAATGTGGTGGGCACACACAGTTGGCACAAGGCTGTAAGGGACGGGCCAACCCTGCACTTTTTATTAATTACCCTACAATAGGGTGAAAAAAAATAGGCTTGGTAGCCCTTTCACAGATAATGTGGCTGGGCCACACAGTTGGCACAAGGCTGTAATGGACGGACGCCCGCACTTTCTTAATACCCTTACAATAGGGTGACTCGTGAAAAAAAATGCTTGGTATTACCCTTTACAGATAACGGGCTGGGCCACACCACAGTTGGCACAAAGGCTGTAATGGACGGAAAGCCTGCAGTTTTATTAATTACCTACAATAGGGTGAAAAAAAAAATTGCTTGGTATACCCTTTCACCAGAAACTGTGGCTGGGCACACATTAGTTGGCACAAAGGCTGTAAATGGACGCCCTGCAATATTTATTAAACCCACCAATAGGTGAAAAAAATACCCTGGGGGTCAACAAAGTGCCAACAGATACTATGGGTGGGCACTGGGCAGGTGGGCGCACACACAGTTGGCACAAGGCGGTAAGTGGGAAAAAAAGCCACTGCAACGCCTTAAAATCGGGTGAACAAATTCCCCGGGGGATAAACAAAGTGCCACCAGATAAACTATGGGTGGGCACTGGGCAGTGGTGGGCGCCACACACAGGTGGCACAAGGCTGTAAGTGGTAAAAGCACGCAATAGCCTTATTAAAATAGGGTTAAAAAAAATCCCCTGGGGTAACAAAGTGCCACCAGAAACTTGGGTGGCCACTGGGCAGTGTGGGCGCACACACAGTTGGCACAAGGCTGTAAGTGGTTAAAACGCACTGCTATTAGCTTTTATTAAAATGCCGGTTGAAAAAATCCATTGGGGAACAAAAGGCCACCAAATTGAGCACTGGCGTAGACACGGTGTGATATGAGGCTTGCACAATCACTGCCAGCAGCTCCACAGCAGCACAGGGTGGTAGCAAAAAAATAGCCCTAAAAGGGCTTTTGGGGTCTTTTCAGGAAATATGTCCTGGGGACCCACAGCAGATTAAGAAGCACTGTACAGAATAGACTGCGTCACACTGAACACTGACTAAAGCTAATCGTTCCCTATACCGCGCAGCAGCTATCTCAAACTAACATGTTCCATTCTGCAGCAAGATGTGAACATGGCGTCTTCCTGTGATTGTGAGATGGGGGGTGGGATGGTCGTGAGTGGTGGGTGCTGATTGTCCCATTGAAGTCAATGGCGGGTTCGCGTGTTCGCCGGGTTCGCGAACTTTTACGGAAGTCCGCGTTCGCCGATCGCGAACATTAAATTCCGGGTTCGAGCCATCACTAGTGACAAAATGTGTAAAAGTTCAGTGAATACATTTGCAAGCCACTGTATATGGCTTATGCTGCAATAACGCAACAGGCAACATGATATTACAAAAGAAAAGAGATAGAGAAGTAAGGCTCAACTCATATGGGCATTTGGAATTGTTTACTGCTTCTGACTTCCTGGGAATCATGACCACCCAGGCAGTTGACCATAGGGATCAACATAGGGATGGGGAGGTTGGCTGGTAACTGAGAGCTGCCCCCCATGACCGGCTTCAAATATTTGCAGGCTCTCAACGAAGAGGCAAAGTTGCAGATTCATTAACGTACCATGTCAGAGGAAAAGAGTATTTAAGGAAAAATATGATAGGAATTTTGACTGTAGTTGATAACTTTATTCCTTCCCAGAAATTAAGTTACTAGGAAGAGATAGTAAACTGGTACAGAATCTCAGCAAATGTCATAGGATGCGATAATGAAGGTTCTTCTATTTTAAAAGATCTAACAAAGGTTACATTTTACACAGTTCAGGGTTAGACATCTGAGTCTCGTATCCTCCATCTATAAACACACAATTGTACATTTCCCAAATTTACATCAATAGCTATTTTTGCTTTCCCATACTATCTGTCTCTCTAAGATTGTGCTCCATAGACTTTCATAGAAGATAGATTTGTGCTCCAAGGCCATCTGGATTGTTATTGGCAAAAACTGCTATGCTCTGGAACAACAGTCACCTCTATTTTTTCTAATTACCAGTAAATGTAAGGTCCTCATATTTTTTAAATAAGTATTCCAAATGTAATTTTGGAGCCTTAAAGATATGTAATGTTATACTAATGTTTTCATGTTTGTTTTTTGCTTTTTCAATTGTCACAATGTTAATATGTGGAAAAAAAGTTGTGATGACTGAGCTTTACTGCCCTACCTATGGCGTATGTTTATAGAGCAGATTAATACATTTGGCCACTGCTGGCTTGGGATTTGTATCCCAAGGTCTCATGTAATGTCTAATGTCTATTGTCTGGACACTTGTATGCTTTAATGTTTATAATTACAGCACATGCTAATTTGTCTTGCCAAAATAAAAGTTAATGATTGACTTTTGTCTCATACAGTACCATAGAACAATAAGTGCTCCTGTGCAGGAGCCATGGTCTATTTTGGTCATGATTTATTTACAATTTTTTCTTATACAAACTATCTGTGTATACAGCACACAAGTAATGGTAATCACAATATATTTTTGTTTAAAAAAAAAAAGGGGGAAAAGAAATTTTTAAACGAAAATATATTGTGATTACCATTACTTGTGTGCTGTATACAAAGATAGTTTGTATAAGAAAAAATTGTGAATAAATCATGACCCCATGTGGGCAAAAATAATCCAATCTGAGTGTCTGGTAAAATTATTAAGCAGGGAAAAATCACCTCAGAAATCCCCTTTCCCCTTACATTACCAGTGTATGATTCTCTATTTACTCTAATGATAAAATCCTCACCTTTCTGAGGTGGGGGGAGGTGTCGTTTTTCCTTTGCTTCATCTTCCAGGGTGTCATAGCTAATCCCCCTCCCCATACTAGGTAATTTTTCAGGGCCCCCTACCACTAGCACTCCCTTTCCCCCCGGCCTGAGCCCTCCAGAGAATGCCTATCTATCTAGGGGTGCACATAACTTTTTAGTGAGCTCCTCAGATGAGTACCAGGAGATAATGTTTGGTACTCACCCCATATGTAGGGTGGTCTTCCTCACTGTCCTCTGCGTCAGCCTCCTGCATGGTAGATTCTGCTGCAGATAAACCTCCCTGTTCCTAATTGAGCCTCCGATTAGCTGTCTCCATCCACAGGTCACCAGCTGGCTTTGGGTCAAATGTAACCCCCAGTAATGTTTGAACCCCCAGATCTCATTGCCGTTGAGCGTTGCAACAAAATCTCTGTGTTCAGTACAGGGATTTTAGTGGCTTTACATATGCCTACTCCCTGACTTTCAACCCCCAGATGCTCCAACACCCTTTTTTGGATTAGTAATTTACAATTTGACACCACTATCTGCAACCTCTCATAGCTATTAATGTCTCCCTGCAATTATCCAAGTGACATAAATTGTATGCGTTTAACAATAACAACTGAAAAAAATTGGCAATCTAAAAAATGAGACAATCCAAGCAATATATGATAGGGGGTTTTAGTAGGAAGAATTGTGCTCAGGGACCTGAAAATTTGCATGGATGTAGTCTCAGGGGGGTTAACTGGTAACCCCCAAAATGTCAAGGTTCTACCATGCAGGGGTTCAAAGATCTATGTGTTCAAAATAGGATAAGCGAAAGCATGTATGCAGCAGAGTAGTGCTTTATGCTCATGGGCAAGCAATATCTGATAGCTGTATTTTAGCTGAAATTTTACTTATAAGTGTTGTAGCTAGATGGGTGAAACTCAGGGTATAAGTAGTAATAGGGGAGTATTACTGATCCTGAAAGTTTCATAATTATACTATCAATGGTTTTCGTGCTATGAATGTTCAAAGTTAGTGTCACACAGGTTTATTCAGCCAAGTTTCTACAGCTGTAAAAGGGGAGAGGGTGTGTCCTGTCCTGCGTGTTGATTGACTGGGAAGCACAGCACACACAAATCTAGCTCCTCTCCTTCGCTTCAAAGCATTGGCTCTTACTAGGAAGGAGGGGAGGAATGAGTCGCAGCCGCAGGTCCACATGTGACCCTATTTGGGACCGGATCCGGATGTAATTGCACATCCAATTCATCTGTTTCAAAAAACGTCTTCATCAGGAGGTGTGGTATTCTGTAGTGCCAAATTGTAAGTAAGCAACGTGTCTATAGGTTTAAAAACAGTCTGCCAAGGAGCTACAGAGGAAGAACGGGGGGGGGGGGCACTGATGGGTGAGTGTGGTATCCATCATAGTAGTAGAAAAAGTAGGATCGTTGTGGAGTAAAGCTCCCCGTACCCGAGCCTCTGCGATTTTGAGACTGTATTCAGAGTGATTGCATATTGAAAACTTATCGTAACATAATGAATGCAACACTGGATGGAAATACATTTAGTGACATTGCAGAAGCTTATCGAAACCATGCCACAGCGGTTGTATGCCGTAATCAAAGCTAACAAAATATTACAGTGTGTGGCTTTTTTTTGGTGGTGACTTTTTTTGGCCGGGCAGTGTATTACCTTTGCATTTAAAAGGTGTTTATGTAACATAATGAGATTTTGTTAAACGTTTACCTTTATTTTGTTGTGAATTTTTAGTTTTCTTCTCATGCCCACTGTACACACATTTTATAACTTTAAAGGGCTGCCTCAGAAAAATAGATTTTAACAAACAGTTGCATCTTACTACACCTACGTAATTTCTATGGCAGAAATTCTAAGCTTCAGATTTTAGCATAACAAGATGGCAATCACTGCAAACAGCTTATAACTAACTTTATAAGGCAAGATGCACATGGAAAGTTTTTTTTCCACAGAATAAACATAACACTCACATTCACACTCAGCAACGCCAAAGAATATAAATTACAAAACAAATTATCTAAACTCAAAGAAAAGCAGACTTTCTTTTTTTTATATGAAATGTTTTTGTAACTAATAAATATCCAACAATGTGAGCAATTATAACCAGTTGTTTTTACTGTTGCATATGCAGTCTTTGCAAAGTTTCTCCATTCTAAAAAAAGGAAATAGAAAGAAATTAAACGGGCTGTTGCCGCCCCCTACTGTACAATAATGGTACTGTATCAACTAACACGAAAAGACTTAAGCAGAACCCTGGTGGGAGTCTAGTCATCCAGTGCAACTCCGAAAAATCTTCAACAAACATCACATTCTTGTGTCTTTCAAGTCAAGCAAAACACTGACACAGAAGTTTGTTCATCCAAAAGACCCAACAACCAAACATCAAGTTACTGTATTTATGCTGTGCAGTTCACCCTCCCTGGCAGCACAGTGTCTTCCATGAAGCAGGGAGTGCAAGGAGTTGAGACACCTATGCAGGACGGACAATACGGGCAACAGATTAGGGCACCCGCCCAGGTCCCCTGTGTCATCACTGAAAATGGGGACAATTATGCAAGAAGAAGACACCAGATGGACATTGCTGGATGCTTATCTGGAACAAGGAAACAATTCAGAGTGTGGCTCAGCCTCACTCTACCCCTAGCCATTCTACCCATAGCCATACTTGGAAATACCACTAAGTAGGATGATTAAAGAGTGCTTATACCTGTAGAGACTGAACAACTTCTCAAGACAAAAAAGGAAGGCAAATTCTCCAGGTCAAGATAAGCACTTTTCCTGCACCTGAGAGGGAATATTGTTTGAAGCCCAGCACAACCATATATAGAATGCATATAACGATTTTTAACATCTCTATCCTATAGATTTGGCAATAGTCTGCACTTGCAGAAATGAAAATCACATTATTAAAAGTATATAAAGTAGATTAGATCTGATACGAGTAATGGTATTATATAACAAGAATTTATTGGATCCACATTTTCAAAGCTTGCTCTCTGAGTCATTCTTTGCTGACTTAGATATTTGTGCTGTCTGGATAGAAATATTAGGGTATGCTCCTAGGACTTATTTAAGGTAAAGATGTGGCTTAAAGTGGCTATGAAACATCTTTAACAAAGCTTAGTCCAGTTGAACATGACTAACTACTAGTAGCTCTTTCTGCAATTTTCACAACAATAAATGCCAAAAAGTGTTGGAAAGAGGAAGTGACCATATTGGATCATATTGGCCATTGAGGCTGATTTACAAAAACAACCAGAGCAGGGATAAACCCCAAGGTTAAAGGTGGGATTGTCAGTTTATGAGAGTGACTATGCACAATTCACAATTAGTAAATCTGTTGATAAAACTGACACAGCGAGGTTCAATACATATGTATAGTATAGTCTTTGTTGTAATTGTTGCCAATTAGACTTGAATTAAAATAAAATTTCACTATTTTCAAGGGGAATCTGGCTAGAAAAACTGTATACATCCCCTCTCAGCCATTTAAACATTATGGTGCTTTTATCAAGCTTCATGGACCTGGTAAGGTCTTGGAGAGGATGTAGGGAACATGTCACATTCCTTTTTAAGCTACACTCAGGGGTATCCATTTAAAACCCATCTGGACATTAAAATTTTGCATAAGACCAGAGAACACCTTGTTACTCAGAAGTTAAGCCTCAGACAGGCACTAGATATTTGATACCAGAAAGGAGTTTATAAATCTGTTCAGCTGTCTCATGTCAGTTGCAGGTAATGCATCTATCCCATGAGAGATGCCATAATGAATAGTCAGTGCATTGTTTTTCTGACTGGCCTCAATGTTATGCCTAACCTCTACAGACTATCATCCCTACTTCAAATGAAAGTGCCCTTTCTTATTGGACAATGAAAAGGAAGCTTAACAATAAAGTTAGCAGAAGGGAGGTGATAGAGCAAGTGGAGATAAAATTCTGAGATCACAGGCTTTAACAACAAAAAATGGACCCATTCAACTGACATGTAACTTTCTGGGGTTTGTCTGCGTTACATTACTTAACCCTCTAAGCGTTTGCCGTGAATGTGCTCCGCCGCGATTGCCTGCTCAGCTGAGGGATGTAAACAAAAGTCCGGCGTCGCTGGAGATGCTGGACTTCTGCTGACAGAAAGCAGTTTGACGGAGGTCTATGGCGCCGCCTACCCCGGCCCCCTTCGCGTCACCGGTCAGAAGACGGCGAGACCTCGGGCGTTCCTCCGGCTAACTCGGGCTGAGTTTCATGATGCATGAAACTCAGCCCGAGTTAATTCGGGGAGAACGCTCAGAAGGTTTAGCTGGGCATACACGTCACGATTTTTAGTTCAATTTTAGTGCGATCGTTTATCAAAATCTATCGTGTGATCGGATTAAATAAAAATTGAAGCATGCCAAAAGCGATCGACCGAGCGATTTTGTCAAAAATCAGACAGAAAAACGATCGTTCACGGATCCGTTCTGATGGATAATTTTAATAAAAAGCACATGAATCGAGTGCTGTTAGTTGTCTCATGCGATCATTTAAAGCGATCCATGATTCTTGTGGAAATGACCTTTGTTTGTGTGCTGTTGGTCACTGGCCAGTTCTTCAACTAACACCACTCCAAACCCATAAATGTGTGCATTTGAGACTTTCAGGATAGAATTGCCCAGAAATTGAATGCATGGTATGTTGCAGTTTGCGACCGTTTTCACAAATTAAAATCGATTCCGGATTTGGATGGGCGATGGGATTAAAAAACGATCGCAGGAAAATCGTTACGTGTATGCCCAGCTTTAGATATTTTAATCTGAGTTGCATTACAGAGAGTGATTTGAATAGGGGGAATATTATTCCATACATACTTTTTGGTACATTATAATTTTCTACACTTGTTGCTGCATAATTACCATTGACACCTTGCCACTGCTGCTTTCCTTTCCCAATGTTCAACCCTTCATCATCAAGTTTAATCAAGTAATACCGTAATCTTGTCACAGCAAAGAATCTAGAAAGGAACAGTACACAATATAAAGAAAGAAAAAGTTGAACTTGACTTTTATTTTAGATGCTGGCACAACCTGTTCCCAGAGATCTGTGGCTATCTCACAGTACAGACACATAATTCATGGTCTGTAGTACAGAGCTGGTTATTCTATACACCACATACTGAATCATCTATTTCACTTCTGAAAGTTATAGGCAGCAAACAATGGTCTCCAGGGTGTCTTGACTTTTTGAAACTCTGAAAGTTGATGTTATTTAGAGCTTTCAAACACAATGCAAACTTCAAAACTCTCAAAGAGATTAAAACACATTTGCAGCTCAGAACATTGTTTCGGGAAGATAACAAAGCAACTTCTTATTGCTGACCAGTCTCGTCTATATTTTCTGTGCTCTGTTAGTTTTATTTGCTCCTGCTTTTCCATGTGTAGTATGGAGAATTCTCTGTGAAATTGTTCCTTTGGCTTCAAGTCCAAGATATAGCCTTGGGCTTTCTAAGTCTAATGAGCACTAGATGCTCCAGATGCTTAGGGCTAAGCCAAGGGCTCTCGGAGTCCACACTCATCAACTGAAATAAAGTAAAAACAATAACATAAATGTGTCTTATTATGAAAGATCATACACTACGTGAAAATATAATGGCATAAATGTTTGAGATTGGCTTTTGTATTTATTGAAATATCCTTTCAATTATCCCCTCCTTCTATTGACAGCTAGTTCTTTCATTTAAAGTTAGTATCAGTAAAAAGTTACTACGTTTCTAGGTCTATCACAGCTGTACACTGCAGACATTATGTAATTCACCTATCCATCTGAAGCCATGTTTTTGTTGCTGAGACATGTCCACTGTAGTTTGGACAGACTGGGGAAGAATTAGAACTCCTGCCATGTAGACTCCATAGGAGATATTCCTTCTCGTGTCTGGTAGAGAGGTTGGCCCCAGGATATGAAGTAAAGTGTAGTAGCAATAAAGACAGAAAGAAAAAATAACTTGAGAATGTCTTTATATAACTATATATATTACTATATACTTTTATAAAAGTTCAATTAACAAAAAGTTATGAAAAATAATCGCTAAGGGGTAGGGAGTGTCAAAACTGTAATTGAATTTGAATGTGCCCTAGCCAAGGAGTTTTAAACATGGAAAAAGTTTGACCTTGGCTGTAGGTGAGTATTTACACCAGGGTCCCCAAAAGGAACACCTTGATTGGCATTACAGGCACTAAGAAGTCAACATTAAATAAATAAAAGGTCTTTATTATCAAAGTGACGTGGACCGCTAAATTTCAAGTTTAAAAATAAGCCAAAATGGGACCACACATGGTCCAAATGGTCATATTGTCAGCAATATTAAAACAAACAATGTTGATGCATTGACTTTACATATACATCATAAAAAACGACTGCAGTTGAATCTTTAATGATCTGTTGGTCCTGGACGCGTTTCGCCCTGTGGGCTTCCTCTGGGATGCGTTCAGATCAGTAGTCTAGGCAAAAAAATTATGCATATTAATAACGATGGTCACATATTGAGCAGCATCTATAATCGACATTGGTAGTCATGTGTTAAAAAAGTTAATTACCATAGATCAAACAGCCAGCATGATTGTCCCCTATTTTTATAAACACCGAAAACTTCTCAATATTGTAACAAAATTCTGGGGTTTACTGACCTGTGATCTGATTATTAACAAGTTACATTGAGGGGCCTTTTCACACTAGCTGAATTGCGTTGGTGTTACTGCAGCACACTATCACTGCCACATTGTAAGGTAATGCAGCACACATTTTTTACCGTAGCGCAAGCTTCTCTAATTCATAATATAGGAGGCATACAGCAGCGCATTTGGGTAACGCAGTGTTTTGGGTACTCATTAACGCTAACATGGGCGCTACATACAGGGTGCTACACAGCTAGTGTGAAAGGGCCCTTAGACATGTGAAATCCATTAAGGATAGAGTTGTGTGTAATTATTAGGACAAAGAATAGTATGCAGGCTTCTTCGTGTATGGAAAATGCACTTATTGACCTTGGATTTTGAATAATTTACCCAACAAATACCACTGCCTCTTTTTTCAGGACCAACAAGTGGGTGGTATATTTCAGGACAGTGTCTTTGGAAATATTTATATAGCTTAAACAAAAAGAAAGATCTTTGATCTATGGTCACTTTTCAAAATAACATTATTTCTAAACACAACTTTGATACATCTATGAAATGCAGTTTGCAATCTGAATCAAGATAGATATACCTCCTTTGAATAGCAAAACCTCCAGGATTAAAAGATATGTTCAGTTATAGAATAAAGTATTCAATTGTTTTACATTACAAATCGATTTTTGTTCTGTAAAGCCCCCCTCTCACGTTTAGTATTTGCGTTAATCTGCCGGCAATTGGCCGGGCCCCCTTTGTGTAAACAATCTAAGAATTATGGACATGGTCCGTAATGGCTTAGATGGACTTCGCAGCCGATTTCTTTAAGCCTTCGATTTTCACCCAATTTCGCAGCAGATGGTGAACGCGCACGGTGGTTGATTGGCCAAAAAATGGGGTGGAAATCTAAGAGAGTATGGGAGGCTTTATGGATTGTAACATCAGATGGTAACACACTTGCTTGGAGAACATAATCTGCCTCGTATTGATCTTCTTTTAACGGTGTTGGGTGGCAGGAGAGCCCCTTTAATCAATTTTACCTAGGGTGCCAAGGAAAAAGGAGGAGTCTCTAGAATCCAGGTTTCCAACCTGCAGCCCAGGGGCCCGATGCGGCCCTTTGGGCGTTCGTCAGTGCCCTCCTCAGTCCTCCACTTGTGGCCCCCAAAAACTGTTAATGCATAGGACATAGGAACCCACCTGTTGCCCTGCTGACAGATGCTCGCCTGGGAAGAGGAAGTGAGGTAATAAACTTAAGAGTACATAAAAGCCAATCAGTGACCCAGATGGAGCCTGAGTCCCTCGCATCTGCACCTCTTGTGTTGGCGGGGGATTGGCATACAGGTACGTGCCTGTGCTCTCACTATTCCACCAATGAATAGGGGGGGGGGGTGATTGCATAATATATATGTACCCCATAGATATTATCAAAGGCTTTGATTATATCTATGTGGCACATAACCTTTGACAATGACACAAACTGTGCATGATCATGCACTACACTACAGTGTTACCTAATGCTTGAAGTATCATTTAAAACAAGTTTTGTTTTTTAAAAATGTTAAATGTCTTCTAGCTCTGCCTGCTCTAAATACAAGTCTGCCTATACAAGTCAGTGTAGATTAAAAATGTTATGTGCCGCCCTGAGACTTGTGTCCCTCCACATCAACTCAACAGTTGGCCACCGCTGAATACGGGAACCAAATATGGCTCCTGGATCTGATTTCATATCCCATGCAGCACCAATGTGCACCAGTGGAAAGTTTATTGAATGCTATATATAAGACCGTATCGGAAACAGCTTACTGGTGAGCAAACAGATGTCATATGACCCAAAACTAGATTATAAAGTTGATACTCCTCAGGGATCCTCATGTAAATAGTTGATATAAATGTGGGCACTCATTTTTCTAAAGCAGCCCAAAGATAGGGTGAAACATGCTGAAGGAAACTGCTTTGTTATGTATTTGAATGCACACAGTGCCTTTTAATGTGAATACATTTACGACTGTCAAATGTTTTATATTGAACTGTAATAAATACCATGTAACTTCTAAGAGTGGTGTATATGTGTCTAATTCATGATACCTAAAATATGTTCCTTCATGGGTTCACACCTCTCTATGAGTAGGGAATTTTAGATCCTGTCAGTAATGGATTATTTTATTTCCTGTGATATTCTGTTATCACTGTCAGAATGACATTAGTTATGAAAAGGTTGTAAATGGTTTCTTCTCATTAATTAAATGCAGCATGTTATGTTATAATATATATAACAAATTTTACACCTAAACCATTAATATTATACATAGTAAGAGTGCTGCAATGCAAATAAAAAATAAAATGTAGTGTCTTTGTCATTAAATACATTTTTCTGATTGCTCTGTGTGTAGACCCAGCTCCACTGTACCTTTCATACCACCTTAAAGTAAACTACCTTAATTAGCTGTCAACAAATCATTTGTGTAATAGGTCAGGATCTTCTAGGAACCTCCAAGATGCCCAGAAGCATTCTCAGGACTTTTGGTTGTCTACATAGAATATACAATGACATGTGTACATGAGATATACAATGAGATATTTTTGAGCATCAGACCTACAGTCTAATTGTAAGCTTGACAAAAAAAAGAAAATAGACCCAACACTTAACACTTAATGGTTTTTCATCTGCGTCTTCTATATGTCTGGAATACAAGCTTATAAAATAAACATGGCAAACTGCTGAAAAATATTCTTTATTACTGAAACATTCCAAAACAGCAGTATACAGATGTCATCGTTATGAAATCATATACTGTCTTAATAAAGCATTAGTGCAATTTTATTCTGTAAAATCCCTATCAAAAGATTTATGTCCATTGAGAGCTTTGATCTTCAGTATTTTGACAGTAAGTAAGAAAAAAACCCAGCCCACACTGCAGTAGATGTGCAGTGAATCCATTATTATTCAGAAGAAGACATTCAGTTTAAACAATAAATTAACATGAAACATAAAAATAGAACAAGACGAAGATAAGGTGGTTGTATAAACTGTGACAGTGACTTTTCTTTTTGTACTCCTGTGCTTTGCAACAAGAAATACATTTTAGGTACGTGTCCAATGATTTACAAATAAGGAATACCAAATTTTATTTTCTTTTTTTTTAAAAAGACCTATTTTCTGTGGCACAGAGCTAAAGTGGTTTCTCCAAATGTGGTTAATCCTCCTATACATAGAAACTTTACATGGTGTCCAGTATTGTAATTGTCCATTTTACAAAAACTGTAAGTGCTCATTCAGGATGACCGAAAGTGAAAAATAATAAAAAAATCGTCTTTATGGGATTGCTGTGAGTATTTGTTGTTGCATATGTCTGTCTGTTGTACAGTGTGTTATTAAATAATACAGTTATCATTGTGAAAAATCCATTTAGCATTTCACACCAAACATTGAAGAGCTACATTGTCTTTGACAGTTCTCTCACATAACACATATGTTACAAATGGTAAAATCTCAAGGAGATATGTCCTCTTACACTATTTTTACCCAGCCCGCTGGGAAAAACTCATTAGTCAAAGTTGCTTAAGTTTAGGTGTAAGCTCATTATTCAAATAGATTAATAGCATCCATCTCTCCAGTTCCCATCTCGCAGTGTGCTCAATGAAGAGAGAGTCTTCGGAGGCTGGATAAAACTGTGCGGAAAAAGAAATCAGTTAGTACTGTTAGGGCAGAAAAGCACATCATGACGCCCCACATTGGGCGCCAAACTGTTAGGGCCGAAAGAACACTCTTAAGGTAGCTTGTCAGCTGTTTGGAATACACAAATCATAGAGATTACTGTTTATTCAGGTTACCGGCACTCATTTTATACAGTTTCTGCCACAAAGGGCGTCATGATGTTATATGTACATAATCCAATAATTTGTTTACACAATCATACATTTTCTAATCATTTGTTGTTTATTAAAGTTAATTATTACTTTAGTACTGGTTGTTGTCTTTATCATCAGGTGATGACAAGAAAGCCAAATGTCAGCTATTACCAACTAGAATTAGGTGAAATGTAATTTTGTGCAAAAAAAATTTCAATCTATATGAAGGTATCACTCAAAATTAGTGTTCTCTATAATATGTATTTTCTGACTCTGGAAACTGCACAATACTACAGCTAGTACACAGTGCAATATATAGCTTTAGCATTTACCTGTAATTAATTCTATACTTTCACAAAGGTAATTGTGTATACTGATTTACCAGGCAGTTTGGCCAACCTTTCAGCTAAGGTGTCACTAAACCCACATTTTGAAAAATATATACAATCTTGTTCATTTTAACTAGTGCTCAGATATAATGTGACCCAAAAATATTATATCTACAAATAAAATACCTGGAAAACATTTTCTATTTAGTTTTGATGTTCACTTTACATGGCCTTATATGTGTGGTCACAAGCTTGCATGGCATTATGTAATATTAAGATTTGTAGTATATAATATTATACATTTTACAAATTGTCATGAATTGAATTGATACAAATATGGTAAATAGTCAGTAGAAGGCCAGGCGAAAAGGTCAATGCCTGCCAATGTTCTTGCAGACATTATATAACTGCATTAAGAGGTGCATATCATGCCACTTAGACTTCAATTTAAAGTAAATTTTTACTTTACACATATGACACAGTTGGAAAAAACACATGCAAACTAAGTTCTACTGGATATGCCTGCAATTACAAATACAAATCACAAAGCATCCTCCATCTATGGGCTTAGATTAATCCTTCTTATGAAAACATCAAAACTATGAAGAACAGATATGGGATTATGCACTACAGGTATTGAAACAAGAATATGTTATAGATTTCATATTCGCCACAGTAGCCACACTTTGATTTGATGACAGCTTTGTACTGTCTTGGCATCTCAATCAGATTTATGAGCACATAATTACCAGAGGTGCAGAGCTTGGTCTTCTTTTGCTAAGGCGGACCACTCATGTGGGCCAGTTTCATGACAACATTTGATGTTTTTTATTTAAGGATACATTCAATGTTTTCTAGACTGATTGACTTTCATGTCAAAAAGTAATGATGGACTTTCTTTTCACTTAGCTGAGGGGTTCTTGACAAAATGTAGAGTATAGAACTGTGTGCAAACCCTACTTGATGCAGAACACAACTGATGAAAATTAAACAAATCAGAAATAAATATGGGCTCTTCACATTATCTGTGTTAACCATGCTAGCATTAAAGCATGGTACACAGATTTCCATAAGAAACCTATTGAAACTGCAATTTTGTTTACGGGCAACTCGCACATTAGCTTTAACACTAACAGGGTTGCTGCCGGTCCGCTAGTGTGCTAGTGTGAAATCAGTGTGTAAAGTGTGTTTCCTGAATCTGAAAGTCAGAAGCCTACAAAGCTTTTATCAAATAATCTAAAATGAAAACCACATTTTGGTTAAGCACTATTGTTATTCACTACATAATTACATACAGTATATGGTCTTTCATATTTTGGATATACATATATATATATATATATATATAGTAGACTATGAAGACGAAAATAATGCAAATCTTTTAACAAGAAGGTTTGTACAAATTTTTTACTTCATACAGTGTTGAAAAGATGAAATATATTTAGTAAACTGCACTCTTCAGATTGCTCTGTGTTATGAATACATTTCTTTATCATTTCAGAATACCATTGAAAAGAAGAGCTTTAACTATTGCCATTGAAGAGGTGGTGTCTTTCAATGTGAAGGTTGTACCACTGATTCTTCCCACAATATTGCTGCAATATATTGAAGCAAGACCCTCACCTATAATAACATGCTATAACTAACATATATCCCATAATTAACGAGCAACAGTACTGTCATGTGAGGAAAGGGGTGAGTGACATGCCACAATAGACTGGGAAAGATAGGGAAATGCTGCTGGGATGTGTAAAAAGAACTTCTAAACTGCATGGAGGTGCGTTTTGATTTTTCACTGAACATGTTCAGTCTGCTTAAAGCGGACTTATTCTCACCTTCAGTGCTTCATGTCCTTATAATTTAAAAAATAGAATTCCCATTGGCCCTCATCGCTCCTGCCCTGATAATGTCCCGTGTGACAGGAAATAAAGAAATAGCTATAAGTCCAGTGATAATGTCTTTACCCCAGTCAGGTAAAGATGGAATCATGCTCTATAGCCATGATGGCAAACCTTTGGCATGCGTGTCCAGGTTGGCACGTATAGCCGATTTGATTGGCACACTTAGTGTCTGTCTCTGATTGGTGGTGATGGGAGGAGAGGTGAGGTAATTTATTTTCAGCTCGAGTAAGCTCTAGTCGGACTTCGGCTGGTGAAATGTAAACAGACAGCAATGCCCTCTTGTGGCCATACTGATCATTTACCAGGAAATTCAAGGTATTAGCATACTATTCTTTTATTGTCTTGTTACCTGTTAATGTTACAGAGAACTTTAATAAAATATTTTTATTGATGGACACATGTGTTCCTTAACCGATTTTACTAAGACAGCATCAAAAAAAGTACAGCTACGGTCTTGAAACTCGCTGTAAATGAAGATACGACAATGGCCCTGCCATAACGGTGAAGATGCCACAATTTCCTCTCAAGTCCTGTGGGGTTTCTGAGCTCCTTTCTTTCTCCTCATTCCTGTATACTGTAAAATGTAACAATTTAAGCTCCATTTCAGATTGACGTGCTGCTGCGTTTGGATTTTTGGCTAGTAACAGAAGGGCTAACCATGTACGTTATTGGCAAAAATGTGATGGTTTGGTCACTTGGCCTTACAAAAGTTCGCCATCACTGCTCTATAGAGATATGTTGCTTTCCCCATTGAAAACCATTATCTATTGTCATCTATTGGCCACTCAAAATTCTGAGGTTAATAACCACTGAAAGCCTGACAGCTAAATGGAATCTCTCATATTGATCCATGGAACTGCAGATAAGTGGAGTGCTTTTATACCATCGGGCTGGCTTAGATAAGTAAAACTTAAATTTTATACATATATATATTTTTATTTTAGTATAAATCGGATTTAATTACCTGCGTGGTGGAGTAGCAATCTTGCTGCGGGGTATACTGCTCCCCCCAGTGCTTGACAGTGCTGGTCGCGGTAATGCACTTCTTACAGGCAATGAACTTGCGGTTTTGTTTGGCATAGGGATCCCAGAACTTGATATAGACTGTAAACTAGTTGACTGTGGAATGCTGCCTTGTATAGTCGGGCTGACATAGGCTGTGGCTTTCAGAGGTGGTCTCGCTGATACTGGGAAATTACCCACACTGTGGACTCTATGCTGCAGCTGACCTGGAGACGGTACTGAAAAGGAGCAAGAATTACATGCTTATAAAAAAATCATGTCATCTGAACAGAATAAAAACCAATACTACATTTAAACCATCTACAATTAGATTTGTTTGAATTTTCACAATATATCACTGACTCACTGTCTAGGTATCTAATTTGAATACTGTATTTTTCGGACAATAAGACGCACTTTTTCACCCCCAAAATTGTGGACAAAAAGTGCCTGTGTCTTATGGTCCGAATGCGCGACCCCCGTGGCCACTCGGCTTCCTGCCAGCTCTCCCGGCACGGAGATTAGCTGGGGAGCTGGAGGAGCTGTCAGATGTGAAATGCCGGCCAGTGTCCAGCTCTCCCATCTGAACTGTGTATTTGCCTATGCCAGCAGAGCTCCAATAGGCAATGAAGAGAGGCATAGATGAACTGCCATATATCTCTCTCCTGTCCAAGGGAACTGCAATCACTCTGCAGCTCCCACGTACACAGTAACCGCAACATCGGCAGAGGAGAGCAGAGACTGAGAGTAGGAGACAGCCCGGCCCCCCTTCCTTCCGATCAGTGTGGAGAATGACGTGTTCTGCGGAGAGTGTACTGCTGCTAGTGACATCTACTGGCTGAATTGAATTCATTGCATTAACCCAATTGATGTGAAAACGTATTTAATCTTTTTTTTCTGGATTTCCTGCCCTAAAAACTGGGTGCGTCTTATGGTCCAAAAATACGGTAAGTGGATTAAGGAGCCATTTCACACTATATGCGCTGCGTTGCTTTTTAAAAACGCATGGGTTTTTTTACTGCACGCGTTTTTACATAGACAACCAATGTTACCATTTACACTGTATGCATTGCGTTTTTAAAAACTCACTGCTGTATGCTTTTTTGGCTAATTTTTCATTCATTTGTTCAAAAACGCAAATGCAAAACACAAATGCAATGTGAAAAACGCATGCGTTTTTTATATATGCAAAAATGCATGCCTTTAAAAAAGCATAAAGTGTGAATGGGCCCTAAAAGGTATCAAGCCAGCCAATATAAACATACTTGAGTATCATGTTAGATATTAATTGAAATGTAGTATAAATTCTATTGCATTCTATTGAGAAGGTGGGTTGGACCACTAGGGACCCCGACTGTTCCCCTCTATGTAAGATATGCAGTCCAGCTTTCCAATGTGCAGTTAACACAGGGCAGGTTAGTAGTTAATGGCTAGAGATGGTCAATGAGATGCATTAAAATGTAACAATGGCATGCAAATTGCATACAGGTAGCAGTGACTTAAGACTCAGCCAATCAAACTATGCTGTTATTACTGTAGTGGACATTTTATTTTGCCTACTCAATGTTTCCTTGTTTCACATGATATTTGAATAGTTGAACATTTATTTTAATAAAATATAATTACATAAACCTGTATAGCAATCAGTGCTGTCTGCATGGAATTTGCATGCTAGTATGGAAAATTTTGGTCAGACAATCTCTATTTGAATGCACACTTTTATATCACTTATATCTGTGTATCAAAGGACATTTAAGACATTACAGGGCTGCATAGTAAGGTCGCTTTTATTAGATAGACAGATTTTGTAATTGTGATTTTAATACAATTCTAAGTTTTACCAAGCAACTGAAGGTGGTCTGTTTTTGGCCCTTAAGGGCAGGCGTTGAACCGCCCGGACTTACTCCACAGCAAACATGAAAGACATACTCAAGAAACTTCAAATCAAACTAGACATATGAAGTATTTTCTAGAAACCAGATGAATAATTGATATATGGCACATAAGAGCACAGGTGGAACGCTTTAAGGTTTTTTACGCATGATAATTTATATTGATCTCTAAATGAATTCCCCAGCTCCTCGGGTACAGACAGCTGAGCGGATCAATATTTGTACTTCCTGTTCAATCATCGAGTTCCCAGATTCCCGGAGGCGGCTAACAGATCATCTAGGAGAGCCAGAGGGATGACTTTGATGTCCTATTCTTTGCAACACCAAGCTGCATTTTAGGTGGAACACTTACCAATGAATGGATCAGAAATATCTGAACTTATATCACAGATATCAAGGTTATTTGGCAGCATTCAAAAGAACACCACTGGTGTAATTTGTGCTATGCCAGTTTTGTATCTCTAGTTGCAAGAAAAAGTATGTGAACCCTTTGTGATTACGTGGAGTTTTGCATGAATTGATCATAAAACGTGCTCTGATCTTCAGTCACACCACTAGAAAAACACAGTCTGCCTAAAATAATACCGTATTTTCCGGTGTATAAGACGACTGGGCGTATAAGACGACCCCCAACTTTTCCAGTTAAAATATAGAGTTTGGGATATTCTCGCCGTATAAGACTACCTCTCTGCAAACGTGCACCAAATAAACATTTTCATGTCTGCTACTTTCAACCCCCAGAAATCTAAAAATGTAACATAGTGTAATACAGTTGTGTATGTATTATTAAGTGAAGAGGGAGCGGAAGAAAGGCCACCCACAAAGAATGTGGAATGTGGCCGCATTGTTTGTGGGTGGCCTTCCGCCTTGTGAATGGATCAATTTCCTTTTTGCCTTTTTAAATGTGACAGTATATTTGAATGATCTTATCTAATATTGAATTATGTTTTTTGTATATTTTGTTTGAGAGAAAACAATAACATATATTTTTTATGATTTTTGACTTATTGAGGTCTATCAATTGAGAAAGCACCTTTGAAACCCCCATCATATGTGGTAACATATGGTTTTATGCTCTTTTCTCCCTCTGGCTCCTGTCAGCCAGCGCGCAGTTGCGGGGAGTATGGATCGGGGGAGCAGACATCCTGGCTCCCCTAGATGGTCGGCCTGTGACAGGGGGAGCCCTCCCCCCCCCACGGCGACACCCGGTGTATATGATCCCCGACTTTTGAACACATTTTCCTACACATACATTATATGTTTTTATTGAACATAACATGTAAACATTCACAGTGCAGGGTGGAAAAAGTGTGTGAACCCTTGGACTTAACAACTGATTGTCCCTCCTTTGGCAGGAATAACCTCAACCAAACGTTTCCTGTAGCTGCAGAGAAGACCTGCACAACGATCTGGAGTAATTTTGGACCACTCCTCTTCACAAAAGGGATTTAGTGTAGCAATATTCTTGTGTATCACTCTCTTAAGGTCATGCCACAGCATTTCAATCGAGTTAAGGTCAGGACTCTGGCTGGGCCACTCCAGAAGGTGTATTTTGTCCTGTTGAAGCCACTCTTTTGTTGAATGCCTTGTATGCTTTGGGTTATTGTCCTGTTGTATCACCCATCCTCTGTGAAGCTTCACTTGGCGGACAGATGGTCTTACGTTTTCCTGCAAAATGTCTTCAATAACTCTGGAATTAATTTACCCATCAATGACAACAATTGTCCAGGCCCTGAGGCAGCAAAGTAGCCCCAAACCATGATGCTCCCTCCGCCATGTTTTGCGGTTTGGATGAGGTTTTGATGTTGGTGTGCTGTACTAAATTACGGTTTCATCTGTCCACAGAATATTTTTCCAGTAGTGCCATGGAACATCAAGGTGCTCTCCTGCAAACGTCATTTGGCTAGGGGTTCACATACTTTTTCCACCCTGCACTGTAAATGTTTCAATGTTATGTTCAATGAAAACATATAAATGTTTGTGTAGCATTATTTTATGCAGACTGTGTTTTTCTATTGGCGTGACTAAGATGAAGATCAGAGCACATTTTATGACCAACTCATGCATAACTCCACGTAATACCAAAGGGTTCATATACTTTTTCTTACAACTGTACAGCTCTTGTGCTCGTTTTTTAAGCGGGCACCTGTGAAAATGTATCAAGCAGGGATCAGTGGAATAGTGAAGGAGTAGTGCTTGTGAATGCCCCTGATCCTTTAATGTCTCTTAATCTGTAGGTAGAGGTAACATGACCTTTTCTCTAGCATACAGGCACCCATCAATAACTTATCTTTGTTGAGTATACATCGATGACCTTTTACATTAAGGTGAAATACCCTTTAGTATAAATTCCTAAAATTCAGTACAACCATTTAAAGCGCACCTGAAAAATTAACTCATTTTTAATTCATGTATATAGCATACATTATAAAGTATCTTAATTTCTGTCTTTGTTTCTTAACCTCCCTGGCGGTTCACTGAGGTGCAGATTTCTGTACCAAAAGTGAT
>CM070033.1:58684735-58702125 GCA_036250615.1 Ptychadena robeensis | reverse complement strand
AGAGAGAGATGCTATGCTGTTAAGTGTAAGCGGACGGGAATTATGGACACGCCAGTGTAACATGTCCATGGCACCTGCTGGTGTTTGCCAGCTATTCGGGCATTGCTTTTGGGTCAGTTAAGGGTGCTATATTCGCCATGTTGGCAAACCGACCCCTTCTAATTTCAATGAACAAACCTTGCCTGAAGTTTTTTTTATGTAGTTTGTGTTCATGTCACATAACAAACACAGTGGGGCATTGTGAATGTGCTTGGTGTAAGGTACCCTGACGTGGGTAGTGACATGCCAATGCAGTAGTATACAGTTCTAAATAAAACCTTTCTATGCTGTTTGTCTCAGGAACTAATTAGAGAATTCATGTCAAGTTAACCAATACAGATATCTACTGGTTGTCAGTATGAAAGTACAGGTTTCAAACAACATGATTTACATGAATGTTGCATTGTTATTGTATTTAATAGTTAAGTAAACAAACTAAAAACAAAAAACAACCACAGTTAACTGGAAATGTAATCATATTTTAGAAGCAAATCTCTAGTAACTCTGCTCTTACCTGCATTTGTTCTGTTTTGCGCTTGTTCAGATGTCTGAGCTTGGGATGAAAATTGATATTGCTGATACCCATTGGAATTAAGATACTGGGAGCTGGGGCTCCTCCTGCAATCCCGAATACTAGAGAAAGTCTGAGAATGAGGAATGCCTCTCTGCAGTGGGGAGCAGCGGTTAAGTCGAGGCTGAGGTGGTGGTAGGAGGTCAAAGTCTTCATCTTCATCTTCAACACTGTAACGGTCAGAATCTTGGTCACTGTTGGCACATGGTGCTTTCCTTCCGGGGCATAGCGAGAGGCTAGAACGATGCCTTGTTACTGAACTACAAGCAGAGGTAGATGCAAAGTCTTGCCTTAGGCCTGAAACACAAACAAGTTCACTTGGTAAACAATTACTTTTACAGACATTACAAGAATAAAAGACAAATCTTTCTTACAAGCATCTAGACACACACATGCACATGCTGAAGTATTATCTGCTAATTTTTAGCCATTGTTTATTACATGTATCATTGCACTCTGTACCAATGTAAAAGATCTTACTTTCTTCTTGTAATCTTGCCATGATCTGAACGTCCGTGAGGTCTTGTAGTTTGTATCCCATAGCAATTGAATCATCTTCCAGTTCTGAAGTGCTAAGTTCACTGTCTATTGAAGACTGTGGACTCAAAGGGGAGATCTTCAAATTGTAACCTAAAAAACAAGAGCATGCTTAAAATATATACAGGATAGACATTACTGACAAAACAGTAATTAAAGCTGATTAAAAACAAAAAAAGGGAAAAAATATATTGCCAATAGTGTAACCATAAGAAGTTGTGACTGCTAATTTTTACAACCCTAACCGTTATCTTCCTGGTCCATACCCCCTTAAGTAACAGTCAAAAAAATAAGAGGGTTGTTTAAGGAAACAATCCTCTAAATATCAAGATCTGTGCATCAGAGGTGTCTCACTGTGTTTGAGTATGAGGTGGTGGGTGGAAAATGGAACCTGTGTTAATCACAAGATGGGTTCCATGCACAGTTTTGTTGCCTATCAAAATGAATAGAAACAAAATCTATTTTACATTTTATAATTTAATTCAAGCAACACTGGCTTTACATTTTAATTCACCTTCACTAAGACTCATGACCCATACTGAAAACAAGCAGCCTAGTGTAAGGTGGATATGAGAAAAAATAATGATCTACATAATTTCTGGTAAAAGAAGAATGCAGGCTGAATTCAATAATGTACACGTCAAGTGTGAAGGCACTCTATATGGTCATACGAAAACAACGCTACACCCAGTGTCAACTAGGTAAGCAATGGGATGGCTAGCACCAAGAAATTTTGGTGGTATAAGGGAAAACAAAAAATAAGTAATCAAAAAGCTTTATTATACAGCACCACTCAATTCAAACCCACAACATAGTAACAGTAACTGCTATGAACAGTTACAATACTAAGGGTATAGTGAGTCCAAAGTCATAAAAACCTTAATGCAGAAAGCGTTAGCTGGAGGTAGATCGATAGAGTTCATCCCTGAGGGGTACAGATCGATCCTAAGAACTCAGGAGCACACGGAGAGGAGACCGACGGCGTGGAGCTGCGATACTCCTCATTGACTAGCCCATTGGACTACCTCTTTGTGTTCCCTTATACCACTGAAATCTCTTGGGACTAGGCACCCCATTGCTTACCTAGTTGACACTGGGTGTAGCGTTGTTTTATTGTTCAGTTTTTATTTTAGATGGTGGCCTGGGTATTGCACGATCATTACCTGTTACCTTAAAGCTCCATGTCATCTATTTGGGTATGTGGAAGACTATATGGTCATAGGTTTGCAGGCATTTTTACCAAATTTGTGACCTCTGCAAATACTACAAATGTTACACAATAAAAATACTTTTTTGATCATTCTGAGCTTCCAGAGTTTGGGTAAAAGTCTTGGGAAGACCCTTTCCTAGCACGAGGAAAGAGACCATGCATCAGAGACCAATGCTATGAAGATGTGGTATAAGTGTCACAGACGGTGAAATAGTAAGTTGTGCATAAAGATGTGTCCATCTAGTATAGATATTGAGGCTGCTCCTAGGGGAGATAGTGTGGCCTACTTCATTAATAGCTTGTGTGGCAATATATTTTGCAGGAAAATTAGGCATCATGAATAAACATGACTATATTTGTTTTACAGCACTGTGAACAAATACAAACTATATTAAAAAAAATGTTAACACAAACAAAAGAAAAATTGTATGTTACAAAGATATGAAAAACATTAACATCTCAAAAGATGATAAGAAATCCATTCCCGCTTAAGCATAAATGCCAGCCATAAACACCAAATAAAAAAAAAGCACACCATGAAGCACCACCAAGAACAAAATGACTTTAGCATCAAAACACAATAGCAAAATAAACACAAATGCAGTAAATAGCCAATTGCACAGTGAAAAAGGGAGAAAACCCACAACACTTGCATTGCAAAATAGAGTAAGTTGCAGGTTTACCTGTCTTTTCTGGTGTTAGTATTGCTTTAGTTGGGGTTTTAAGGATGCTGGGAGAATTAACACCATTGCAATATGGAGTGAGTCTCGCAACTGGACTATATGGAAAAGACATGGAAACAGGAGTGGAAAAGAGACTCCTCCAGCGACCAGCTAAATATAAGGGAACAGAAATGACCGATTAGTATTTGTTGCGGCACCATAACAAGAATGGATCAGTGTAATTGTAATTACAGGTCAATTCCATCCAAAACCAGCGTTTCAATATTGTGTGTTTTCAGGGAAATCTTAGTTTTATCCAAATGCTACTGTCACAACAACACAAAATGGAGAAAGTGAAAGTCACACCCTCTATGCTTTAGCGGTTGATGCAACCCAACATCATAAAAAAATCAGTTTTGAGTAAAGACACCAGCTTCGGTATCAACCATATAACCACTTCCATCTGTTACAAAACACACAAACGTTCACATTATCTAATTTGGGCAGAAATTTAAAAGGTTTACCGCTGTATTGAAGGTGATTTGCGACAAGTAGAATATAATTCAAAAGTTCCTGTATTTCAGTAATTCAACTTACAGTATTTTTCAGCTTATAACACACTCCGCTGTATAGGACACACCTTATACAACGGAGCATCTAATCCTGCTAAAAATACTGGGGAACTCTAGATCTGCAGATTGGGGCAAGGAACCTCATGAAGCACAGGGGACCAATACCAGCATATAAAATTTCTCCCCAAATCAACACATACTGTGGAAACTTCACTCTGGACTGCAAGCATCTTGGATTGTGTCCTCTGCATTCTTCCCTTAAGACTCAGTCCTTGGTTTCCAAATGAGATGCAAAATTTGCGCTTATCTATTGATTTGGTTAGAAATATCACCTGGTCAGGTGGGCGGTGGACAACATCCCAAACTATATATATTAGAAAGAATGAGGTTGGAGGGGAATACAGAATCTAAAGCTGGCCATACACCTTCAGATTTCTCTGTCAGATTTCCTTCAGATCAGATCAGATCTACCAACAACCATGTAGTATAGTGTCCTCCCTGATAGAATACATAGTGATTGGAAGGTGTAGAAAGGTCCTCATATTACATGGTTTTGGTAAAACAAAATCTGATCTGAAGGAAATCTGACAGGAAATCTGAAGGAAATCTGAAGGTGTATGGCCAGCTTAACCCTCCACCTACTTTTTGTTCCCGCACAGAAGCAGGGTCTAGGGACTTTGAGGCCACCTTTTGTAGGTGATTTACTTTTGTAACAAACACGGAAAGATTATAAAACAATACAATAATACATAAATGGTCATATATTGACTGCAGGGTAAGTTTAATTCATAGTCCGTAGGGTCATTAGATAAAACATAGAATGGTTGATTCGAATGCCTTCGTGTCGTTGGGCACTTGAAGTGCCTGAGGACCACGGCTCCAAGCAAACAATTCTATAGGGGTGGTTACACACCTCGACGCGCGTTTCAAAAATGCTGTTCTTCTTCAGGAGGTGTAGCATTACCCCAGTGGGGGTAGGACGACAAAGTGGTGGGTATAGTGGTCAATGACGCAGAGCCCTAGGTCAAAAACGGAGGAGCACCTGAAATAGTGTAGTAGGTATTTGTTAATGATCAGGTAGATGAATATCAAAATCAAAGGTAAGGTTTCCTCCATGGACAAAGTGCGTCTATTGATTTGGGGAGCCATGCCATCTGCTGGTGTTTGCCCACTGTGCTTTATTAAGTCCAGAGTCAACATAGCTGTCAACTAGGAGATGATTTTGGAGCACTTCACGCTTCCTTACGCAGATGAGCTTTATGGCTGACTTAATTTTCCAGTAGAACATGGTCCCTGCCCACACTGCCAAAAGTACCAAAACCTGTTTCAATGACCATGGGATTACTGTGCTTGATTAGCCAGCAAACTCGCCTGACCTGAACCTCATAGAGAATCTATGGGGTATTGCCAAAAGAAAGATGAGAGACATTGCAGAAGAGCTGAATGCCGCTATTGAAGCATCCTGGTCTTCCATAACACCTCAGTAGTACCACAGGATGAATTTTAGGCAGTAATTGATGCATAACGGGCCCAAACCAGTACACATGCATGATTATATTTTTCCAACATTTTTCAAATAAAAATTTCATGTAATATTCTAATTTTCTGAGATTTTAATTTTGGGGTTTTCATAAGCTGTAAGCCATAACCATCAAAATTGCCATGTAAGTTATCAGTCTATCTCATATATTAGTTTAGTTTTT
Source organism: Ptychadena robeensis (assembly GCA_036250615.1). NCBI lineage: Eukaryota > Metazoa > Chordata > Amphibia > Anura > Ptychadenidae > Ptychadena > Ptychadena robeensis. Next base: position 58,696,831 of record CM070033.1, on the reverse strand, counting down.
TTAGCATGATATTCAAATTTTTCGCAGATCACCTTTGATCGATTTGTAGGCCTATTGTTCTACCCCCACCAACCAATGACAATACTGCCTTCAGATTCCCTTAACATTGGGAAAGAAACTAGTGATTACACTGGTTATTAGCATTGTCATCAACACCACCAGTCCTCCTAGTTACCAGGCCTTACTCCCATCATTTGGATTCCACAGGAGTTAAATACTCTAGTCCTGTTCTAGTAGCAGAGCTGATCTACAGCCACAAGGAAAGACTTTCATTCATACATACCTTTTTTACTCCACATGGTTTTTCGGTGTTATTCCAAATGCAGGTTAACATATGAAACACACTTTACACTGACCCAATTTAAATTTTAATTAATTCTACTCAAGACTTATATATGGCCATCTAAACATTACATTCGCCAACTTGTTTGTTCAATTGTGTCTCAAACACTCCTGCACACATTAACATAAGCCATGTATGAGAGCACTCCAACTGGTTGTAATGAGGAGTTATAGAATATAGTTAAGGGGGAGGCAATTGGGGTCTGTGTTCCTAGTGTAAAAGTAGATAACATACATATAGCTTTATAATCCAGCTCTTAAGGTGTCCACACACGTTTACCAGATCATCAGCTCCAGGCTGTGCGTGATGACGTCATCATGTATGGCCAGGAGTGCCAAAAATCGGTCAGACACCCTTTGTGTGCCGGCCATTACTTTGAATGAAGACGCTGCTCTCCATCTAAAGTAATGGGATTGGCCTGGAATTTACGGACATGCCAGTTTCCTGGGCGATCGAGAATTCTGCCCACACGGATCGGTTGATCCATGTGAGCACCTGTGATCTGTGGCCAATTTTGCCACCGATACATAGTGCGAGCGTGCACACCCGTTGATCAGCCGTAAAATCGGCCGCAGACCGCAGCGTGGATGGGGATCTTTAGGTATCCTTTGTGTGCACTGTATGTATTTTCATTCTTCTGCCTGCTATGCACACAAGTTCATATACTATGGATGACACCAACAGATAACAAAAGCCAGAATCATGAAGACAGAAATGGAGAGAAGAGATGCTGTCATAGAAGAGACGGAAAAACTGGACCGAGGAGAGGTATATTACTGACTGGAAAAGAAGCTCAGATAGAATGTAAAACGTCTTTCCAAAGGCAAATTTCAGATTATCACCCAAGGCCCAGATATACTAATATACTTTGCCTGATCTCAGAATGTAGTAATACATATAGTATGAAAAGTATGCGAGTAGCAATACATATGTAATTCCACTTCAACTATTGTATTATTTTACATCTGAATATATACATAATGTAATATTAAATTATTAAAGTGATGACAAAATACAACTGAAATCATTTTGATGCACTATAGCAACAGATGGCTTTTATTTTGGATTTCTCAAACTTCTCTGCTTTTCAAATTGGCTGACAGCCTGGAAGAGAAATACAAATGCTGCTACAAAGCACCTCCCCTTCCAAAAGAACTGCCAGTTTCCTGGCTCCTATGCTGAACCATTGGCTTTAACACTCAGGGACTCAATGTCCTACAACAAGTAAGCTGCTTTGTAGGTTGTTGTCCCAGAGCAATCAAGCGAATGCAGCTTTTATATGCACACACCATGAGACTTGAGGAAGGTACTTTATTGGTTTCATCACACCTGTGCACCAAACAAAGAAAGGTCCATAAAGTTACTATTGAGTAAGTTAGGTGTGAAGAAACTTTAATGGCCTGCAGAAAGTTTTGAACCCCATCAAACAACTGATGTGATCAACTAGAAATGAGAAGCATTTACAGACTCTTTGCTTAATACTTTGCTGATTCCCCTTTGGCAGCACTCAAGTCTTTTTGAATATGATGCCACAAGCTTGACACATCTATCCTCGGGCAGTTTCACCCATTCCTCTTTGCAGCACCTCTCACGCTCCATCAGGTTGGATGGTAAGCGTTGATGCACAGACATGTTAAGATCTCCCCAGAGATGTTCTATTAGATTCAAGTCTGGGCTCTGGCTGGGCCACTCAAGGACATTTAGAAGCCACTGCTTTAACCTCCCTAGCGCTTTTGTGAGGTGCAGATTTCTGTACCAAAAGCGTACCATAGACTTAAATTGATTTTTTAAAATGTTGTAGACCTGTAACTTACCAAAATATGTCCCTGAAAGGGTCTTATATTATTATTATTATCATTATTTATATATGACACAGAAGGAGTGGAGGACCCTGCCCAGATGGGCTTACAATCTAATTGGTTGGAGAACAGAGTATACAATAGGTGGGGAAATGGGAAATCCTCAATATGATGTTTGAAACACATAATTATGTAAAAAAAATTACATTTAAAAGGGGCACATCTAGGGAATCATGTCCAGTGCAAGACTAACAGGTCAGCTCTGGACGAAATGGGGTTGTAAGCTGTGTGCTTAGGGTTGTAGTCCTGCTGAAAGATGAACCATCACCTCAATCTAAGTTCAAGAGTGCTCTGGAGCTAGTTTTCATCCAGGATGACTCTGTACATTGCCCCTTATCCTGTCTCCCAATTCCTGCCACTAAAAAAACATCCCCACAACATGATGCTGCCACAAAAACCTGATTGGCATTCACACCAAAGTGTTCAATCTTTATTTTATCAGACCAGAGAATTTTGTTTCTTATGGTCTGAGAGTCCTTCATGTATCTTTTGACAAACTCCAGGTGGGCTGCCATGTGTCTTTTACTAAGGAGTGGCATCTGTCTGGCCACTCTACCATACAGGACTGATTGGTACTGATTTTATCGTTCACATGGGGCAGTGGGCAAGCCAAATACTGTGCTGCAGCTATCACCCAATGCAAATGTGGTTCCTGAGTTAGAGAGGGGTACTTTAGACGTGGTATATAAATAAACAAAAATAGCTCTGGCTGGAAAATTTGGTGGTTCGATATGACCCCTCCTCTGGGAATGAAATGGTGTCACCCACAACCCCTGTAGCGGGCAAGTGACACCACTGTACAGACCTGATACTGATTAATTCTATTACTGTCTTATTAGTTTATAGGTAGAATTGTTTCAGGACTTTATAACCAATAGTAAGAATACATTTGAGATGGTTAGCATGCAATTAAAAACAATGTAATGAAAAGGAAATTTACATGTAAAGTAGGTGTTGCATCAAAGATTAACATTTTACTACAAGTTATCACAGCAGGCTCCATACTTAATACTGATGGGATTACTGACATTGAAGATGAAGAAGAAAGAAAAAGATTCTGTTGATGCCAAGTACAGTACATCATCATGAAATGATTTCACTGAAACACTAAACCAAAATAGAACGCTTTCCAATAGATTTATTGTTCAGACTTGAAAGTATGCCAATGTAACAACCGCCATCTATACGATTACCCGCAGAAGTCCCACATGGCACAACCCATACTAAGCAGCACTGATGACTGGTGTAACAAAGGGATGGGAGCATGAAAGCAAGTCTTCATAAAAGAAACCAAACTGGTTTTGAAGAGATAACAAGGACGATATAAAGTCTTTCTGTGGCGTCATTGTATCATTTGTACTATGCTGATATACTTAGTACTGTACTGTACTCTACTGTACTGAAAAAGAACTGAAAAGTCCAATAACGTCGTTAAATGAAGTTGTACATTAACTTACTTTGTAAATATTTGGTAAGCTTATAATATTACAATAATGACAAACCATATTTAGGTACACTGTTATTAAAATAGATGTCTGAACGGTATAAACAGTATTCATTGATACAAAAGAACTACAAAAGGCCTAGTTCCTAAATAAGCCATCCCCTCTCTCTCTCTGATGCATTTACCTCATAATATCATAATACAGAGAAAATAACTAAGAACCATAGGGTGCTCAGCAGAATTAGCTACGGTAAATTGACATAAAATGTCTAATAATACTGATCAAAAACATATATGACAACTGTATGATCTGCTTCTGTCTTAAAATCTGCATGTCTCAGCATGGATCAGCTGGGCAGGTAATGTTTATGTGCTCCATCGGGAACCCACGTTTAACGTAGGGGGTCCTGGCGGATTACACAACGCAGTTGCCATACAACTGACACTAAAATATATATTCATAGCGAACAAATACATACACTGTATGAAGTGTGAATATTCATTGAATTATGTGTTAATAAAAATTGCCTAAACACATAATGAACACTTTGAATACATTTTGATCAAGTATCTTGTCGTTTGGATTTACCGTCCCTTTAAATCTATGCTTGGTGTGAGTTCCCTGGACGCAATTTCCTAATGTGTGGTGAAGCATGACTCCAGAATATTGTTATAAACTGAGCAGGGCCTTAGCAGAGACAGAAACAAGATGACAGTGATTACAGGAGCGCTGGACTATTCAGGTGAATCCTGAGAGCAGAGATATCTCATGCAGACCAGTAAAGCATGCCAAAGAAATTTATCATCCTCTTACCAGCTTGTCTTTTTCAATTGTAATAAGACATCACTGACTATAGTAAGAAAATAGAGTAATAATAGCATACAATTATCCTGGCAGCATCTTTAGCATCACTGTTGTTTTTGAATCTTGTAGTAACTGAATTTTCATTGCTTTTTAGTATAGGGTGGCCCAGGGCCCACTCATCCCAACACCCATCACAAGCAATCAGGAATAAGACAAATGGAAATCACCATAAGGCTTTTGAAGTAGTGCTGTTTAATCCTGGGTTTAACACCCAGCCTTAAAATATGAGGCACCTAGAACACCAATGGCTGAATCACTGGACCAAATGAACTAGAAATGCATTGGTAGCAAATGTACTTAGACCATGCTCCTTATAAAACGTTTGTCAACACCAAAAAGAAAAAAACATAACATCATCACTTTAGAAGTATAGAAACCCTTGACATGTACAGATCAGTGGAGACAAAAACAGAAATGTCTCTAATGTCTTCTTTACAATATAAATTATTTGGACACTAAAGCTAGCCATACACGGCACGGATTCCCTGGCTGATCGATTCAGCACCCGATGGATTCCGGCGATTCCGCTGGCATCCACAGGTGAGAACGATTAGCCAATTAGGGAATCCGATCGTGCCAGCCCACCTTGTACGGCCGGATCCGATGGCTCGCCTCCCGGACCGCAACGCCCCCTGATCAGAGCAGAATCGGACCGAAAAGACCAACAGGTTGGTTCTTCCTCGGATCCGATTCTGTGCCCCTGATCCAGCGGATGCGATCGGACGTGCAAGGTGGGCTGCAGGGGATTCCGGCACGATGGATCCGCGTGCACGCGCCCGGAATCCATCGCGCCAGAATCCGGCACGAATCCGTGCTGTGTATGGCAGCCTTAAGTTACAGACTCCTTAACCCCCTTCTACGGACTTCCACCTAATTAACATCATAAGCCCATTTGTACCCATATTGTAGTAGTATACAGAATACACTAAGTGAAAAAGGATACGTCTACATGAAATATTGTTATCTACAAATATACAAACCCTAAACAGTGGAGCCCCAGATCCCCAAAAAAAACAGTTCTCCGACTGGCAGAGTAGGAGCTAAAAGTGGCAGGAAAGCTGACAGCTAACCTCCCCCCCCCTTCTGGTCCAAACTGGCAGAGCTGTGTATGTGAGTGGAGCAGCTACAGCCTGGCTCACATACACACGGCAGAGGAAAGATCTGCCCTGAGGCGGCTCTTCCCTATGCCTCTGCTGTTTGTGTGTAAGCCAGGCTTAAGCTGCCCAGCTCACATACAGTAAGTAAGTCAGCAGAATTCCGGGCTGTCATACACACTGGAGTAACAGAGGGAGGACTTGTCTGTGGCTGAATTGTCTTTTGGCCGCTGATGGACAAGCATTTGCACCATAAGACGCACACAATACCAATTTCTTCCTGTTTTGGCTGGAAAAAAGTGCAAAAACGTGCAAAAAATACAGCACATGCAGGAAGCATTGGAAGGATTCCTCCAGTTCCTATTCTATTACTGAAAATGCTAGAACCCTTATCTGTTCACGAGCAGAAAGTGAGGGTGCATCTGTAACAGAAGTAGTAAAACTTGACAGGAGTATCATAGGTAATGATTTGTGCTTGCGTTCTCAGAGGAATGGTCACCAGGACAAGTAAATCTGTTTAGAAGACATAGTGACTGAAACATCTGACCCTCCCTCACCCCAATCCCAAGAAAAACAATTTGCGTTTTCATTGGCTGACAAATGACAGCTTGTAAGCCAGGATTAAGTAATCAGAGGACATCATTACCATTGGCTGGTATTCATTGGAAAGTCAAAACTGTCCCTGATAACCTGTGTTATTGTACACAGTAGTGTAAAATTGCTACTAACAAAGAGCTACATTAGTTTGAAGAACAGTGATATTCTGGTAAAAAAGAACCAAATGTTAGATATTACAATAGCCAAAAACTAGTTACTATTAGTGATGAGCGGCATAGGCAATATTAGAATCTATGATATTTTTTACGAATAATTCTACTTATATTTGATTCGATATTCACCATTGTAAAAATATATTTACAATTACAATCGCCTCCCGATTACCTTACAAAAGAATGGTCACATTCTATTGCTATGTATTTTCGAATTGCGAATATATATTTGCAATCTATGGCCATAAGCATCCCAATGCAGAATATTGTGAACATCCGCCACCATATTCGCGAAATTTGCAAATTCTTGAAAATAGCCAATATTTGCCGAATATATTTGCAAAATCGAATATTTGAGATCAACGCTAATTACTGTTAAATATAAAATCAGCTGTAAGAAACAATAGAAAATCTTTTGCATATGAAGCAAGCTGCATGATTTCCGTTTAAATGAAAAGCCAACAATACATATTTTTAGATTGGTTGTTAAGAGATACTGAACACAGCGCACTGCTTTTTGTCTTACTAATTAGTAATCCTTACATAATGAGTGCTGTGAAAAGTCAATTTTATGCTTCTTCCCTTGTGACCTCCTAGTGCTACTCACACAGGATTTCCCGTGGTGGGAGAGTGTGGTGTGTGGGAGAACATTCCAGCCATCTCCATGACATCTGCAAATGTCCCTTAGAAGTTTACCATTGTCAGGTATGACACTCGCAGGCTACACAGCTTGAAGTAGCATTTAACATTTCCCCAAGAAAATCTTCCTTCCTATATCTTTCCATCAACCTCCCAGTTCCAGGGGAACACAACCTCTATACAAGGGCTTCTTCCTCAGGACTACATGTCCCAACAGTTACCTGCTGAACATGCACACACAAAATATTGATCCAGGGATGCACAGGCAACATTTCCTGCTACACATAATAAATCTGCTTTTTAACCTCCTGGGGGTTATGGGCTTTTCGTGCCATGAAAAGCCGCTGCCTGGGCAATCGCGGCAGGGTACACTGTACTCTGCCATGATTCTCCGGTGTCCTCCCGGCTCTCTACACACAGCCGCATCTATTCGGTGTGTGTGGAGAAAGCCATATAAGCCATATATGTGTATGCACTACCAGTTACCAGTTAATTAGTTGACTAGTCAACTTTGGAGGCAGAGTCGACTAGTGTGCGTTCTGTATTCGCACCTGTCTGCGCACAGAGAGAGAGAAGCAAAAGACCTTCCCTATGTGCATGCTATTTCTCCCTCTGATTGGAGAGAGGGAATGGCAGATTATTTTTTTCCTCCCCTTCCCACCAATGATTTCCAATTTTCAATTTTTTTATATATATTTGTTCCTGTAACACCCTACCTTGGGGAAATATTGTCTTCCCTTCCTTCCCTGCCCAAACTATTAATCAGAGGCAGAGGCAGAGACAGCATGTATGTCTCTGCCACCGATTAGCGGTCAGCACAATCTCTCTGTCAGTAATGTCCGGGAGGGAAGGGGAGGTGATGTCTGTGTGATGAATAGTCAACTCCACCACGAATTTGGTGACTGATGATTAGACTTTACAAACTCATTTGTTGTTAATGCCCTAGTATGTGCATGGTTTTAGATTTTTTATCGTTTTCCTTCACAAAGCGAACAAAAGAAGCAAAATATGGGCTACAACACTAATAGTGCAATATAACCTGCAAAGTGTTCATGTACTAATCATGTCTGCTGGGTGGATAGGGTACCAATGCATAGTGTCAATGCACAATAGCTCTTTGGTTTAGTAGTTGCCACAGGAGGTATCATTTTCAAAATGCTAGATGCTTGGCTTTGTTTGGCTTCAGTATGTTTTAAGTCTCAAACTCAACCCTTAAAGACTACTGCATGAATTAACTCTTTTCTTGTTTAATGTCAGAAAATACAATCAAAAGAAGATTTTATGTATTGACCTCTTCTGTCTAAAAATCAAAGCAAAGCCAATAGCAGCAATATTTGTAGGTAGATTTAAATCAGATTTAAACACACAAAAAACAAAACATATAAACATTACTCACCTACATTGGGTCTTCATTTATGGACAGTGAGCCAAAAATAAAATACTTACATTTCCTGGCTGCTCGCTCCCACGCTACCATGCCTGGAGTGTCCGGTCCCCCAGGCTTCAAGATGGTCTTGCTCCATCCACCTATCCGCATCTGAATCGGGTAAGCTCTGCCCCTCCACGGCACCCGATTTAGACACTGTTGGCTGCGGGCGCATGGGGACATGGGAAAGGAGATGTCGGAAGTGACGTCTAATTTCTGTCGCGGCACAATGTCATAGGGAAGGTGGAGCTTTGATGTATTATTCTTAATCTAGGTGGCAATATTGTTACTTAGAGTAACAACATGATACATTATATATGTTGATATTTTAGAACATATCATATACCATTTATATAATAGCCTTTTCCCACTCATTTTATTATCAACCTAATCTGTACATCTTCTAGACTCCAAAACTGGTACCTCAGGCTTATACACAAACTATATGTATAGTGTTATACACACAAGAGCATTATTACATCTCTATAATGTACTTGAAAATCGCTGCATCAGCAAAATCAAATACCCATCAATATCACATAGATTACCTTGTTCAAGTCGGAAGCAGAGAGATCTTTTTGCTGCTTCTATTTCAGGAGATGGATTATCCAGAACCTGCCTACACCACTCCATTGGGCTAAGGCTGCTCTCAAATGACATCTGCTTCTTAGAAGGAGGCACATAAAGCCTGAGAATAGAAAAAACAAACAAGCATTAAGTCAGATCAAAAGCCAAAATCTTCCTAACAAAATATATTAGATTATTTTATTGTCATAGTACAAAAACTTAACATCTGTACATCCCATGCCATTTCATGGCCCATTATATTTTTGGTTACTTTTTTTCCCCAGTGTGTTGTGGTCTGAATGAATTGTCTATAAGACGAGCTAAGATTTTTCACTCCACATATATCTTGGGGTAGCCATACAAGGGTTGATATTTCCGTTTGATCGACCATAAAATTGATCTTTTGAAATTAGGAATCGATTCCTGCTCACCTGGTTCGATCGACCACAAGTGATTGAAATTGAACATCAAATCGATCAAAAAGTGATTGGATATGTCGGTAACTTTTATTGTACAGTTAAAGCCCCCCATACACGTTTCAATTTTTCATACGAATTTTGCCCGACCGACCGATCGGGTCGGGAGATTAATCGGATTCGGAATTATGTACCCGACCGATCCCGATTTCTCAAAATCGGCCGAAAAATCGATCGGGACCGCTTCGGACCTGTCCGTAAATTTTTGGTTGATCTGCTGTTAATAAATAGGGTCGGGCTGATGGATCGGTGATAATTCGAATTCCGATTTTTCATGCCAGCCGACCGACCAACCATAACATTTTAGGTGAAAATCGGGTGACAAAAATCGGTCGGGAGAATAATCGGAGCGTGTATGGGGGGCTTTACATTTAAATGTCTTTTTGGTTGTGTGACAGTAATGACGCTGTGTGACATCAATCGATGTTTGCCTGGCGATCAATTTTTTTTATTGCACAATATGATCAAATCAACCATCAAATCTCAAAATAATCAACCTGTCTATGGATACCTTAACACACCAAACAGATCATGTCTAGCCAGGCCAAGAGTTTGTTACAGTACCCCCAAATCAAATTTAAGTGTCCCTCCACATATATACAAAATGCAAGATTTTTTAACTAAGGATATGATATGCACAAATATTATGAATTCATTTATAACGGAAATGCCAACAACAAAAGACAAATCTACCGCGTCCCCATCCAAAGTATATGGCGCCATACAAAGGGTGTGCGGCCGATTCTTGGAACGACCGGCCGTGTGTGATGATGCCATCCTGCACAGTCGATCTGCAGTGAAATCGTCTGCTCATCGCAACGTGTATGCCAAGCTTAAGACATGGGAAAAACTCTTTTACCATATATTGTTCATGTTCAAGATTTGCAAGCAGACGATTAAACACAAATTGTACTAAACTTTCCTCCAGTGCCTGCATATAAACAAGATTACACAGTACAGAACATCCACATTTTCTGAGCTTTCTTGCGCACATATTGTTTCTGCAGACCAGACCTTGGTGCCGGGAATGTAAAGGAACCATTACCTGTAGTCCCCAATAGACTGTGACTTAACATATCTGGGGGACACTTGACTGGCATTTGGATTGCTCTGCTGAGTTATTTTCTCTGGTATACAGCAGTGGCATCTGTAAACATAATAATAATCTCTTTGCTCTCTCCACCTCTCAGAATGTTCCACCAGCAATTGGACGCAATACAGCTAACTGGCACTTAGTGCTGACCCACCTTTTGTGGACGCTAAACAGCAGAGTTTATTTTTTTTTTTTATTGAATACATTTTAAAACCCAACTCTAAACCCCAATATGGAGTCTCCCATGCATTCTATATACCCCTTTATAGGGCTTCAATCAGTGACATATCCTCTTTTCCTGGCACAGGGCAGATGCTAAATGTTCCAGCGCCATGTAAACACATAGAGCCCTTTCCTGCAGCATTCTCCTTTGTGCCAAGCTGAATGCCCTGGGCTCAAAACCAGAGCACCATTTAACCCATAGGAGGGCTGGCACAATCACACAGATCAACAAGAGGAACTGCAAGCAATGGGTGTTTGAAAGCTGCCTTTTTACTATAGCAAGACTTATGAATTTTTACTAAGCTGGAGCTTTATTGATTTATTTTATAAACACTAAACTGCTTTCAGTAGTGTATCTGGTGTGAGCTTTAAATCTAAAAGCTCAAACTGAAAGTAAGCATTGTCTATAGAGTTTACAAAAAGATATATTCTTGTTTTCTACAGTTCACTCTGTCACATGCCCTGAAAGTGAAGCTAATCTGAGGCCTTGTTCGCGCTGAATGCCGTTACCCACTTCTTGACCCACTTAGAGAAATCTCTTTCTCAGGAAAAGCATCAATAGCATGAATGTTCAGCAAGGAAGGAAAACGCAATGAAAGGTGATCTGCTCATGCAAAAACTCTACGGATTATAAATGTTTTATACCATGCAATGGATAAATTTGTTTTTATATCTATTGTTTTTATATATCTACATACACATATTTGCTTAAAAATTTTTCTCTGACTAATTGTTTTCAAGTAGTGAGTTCTTTTCAGACTCAGCCCAGTGAGAATCACAGAACAGGCTAATTCAACCATAAACTGAGATGTTACAAGGCCATTGAAAGGGACCGTGAGTAATTGAACAATTTACCGGAATGTCTAGGTGATGATTGGCCAGTTTATATACGATGAATAAAGACTCATTGTGAGCTCTGGTTTTCATGGCATGAAGATGTGATGCAGTGCATTTTATGTATAGTACCTTTCATCACTATGGAGGACACACCAAGGATGTAGAAAGCGCACACTGATAAGTCATAACATTAACACAAATTTGAACACCAACAAATAGACCTGTCAAGATATAAGATATAACAACAAAAGCCAAATAGTACTGGCTAGACTGCTAGAGTCAATGCATCTCTCATAGGAAGGTCTTGTAGGATTTCCCAAACAATGTAGAAGTCGGTGCATGCACAAAATGGTCTAAGGTTTGAGCATCTACATACAGCGGTGTGCAAAACTATTTTCCTAAAATCCTGATTTCTTATTCTTTTGCATGTTTGTCACACAAAATGTTTCTGATCATCAAAC
>CM070033.1:58671916-58684635 GCA_036250615.1 Ptychadena robeensis | reverse complement strand
AGTAATCAGGCTTGGGGGTGACTACAGAAATTGAACTCAGGTGTGATAAACCACAGTTAATTTTTTCACAAGGGGGTAATCACTTTTTCACACAGGGCCATGTAGATTTGGAGTTTTTTTTCTCCCTTAATAACGTAAACCTTCATTTAAAACTACATTTTGTGTTCAATTATGTTATCTTTGACTAATAGTTAACAGTTTTTGATGAGCTGAAACATTTAAGTGTGACAAACATGCAAAAGAATAAGAAATTAGAAAGGGGGCAAATAGTTTTGCACACCACTGTAAATGTCCGCACCCAAAGCTTATTGATGCATGTGTGGAGAAAATGTAAAGCCATCTTGACTGTTCCCAAAGAAGGGCTTCTGTAGAACACATGACAGAAATACAATTGCCATCCATAGAATAATGGTGTCAGAACACACAGTATAATAACACAGCATGTAATGTATGGGACTATGTAGCTGCAGACTAAACTAGAGCAGTGTTTTTTAACCTTTTTTGGGCAAAGGCACACTTGTTTCATGAAAAAAATCGGACGATACGCATAATCGCGGCGCACTTCCGGTCCCCGCAGGAAGTACGTCATCAGCAGGTGCCCCGCTGGAACGCAGATGCGTACCAGCAGAGCAAAAACACCGCCCTGGTCTGTGAGGATGCGGTTGCTTAGCCCTCCTCTCTAGCTGCCTCTTATAGTATAAGACTTATACTATAAGAGGCAGCTAGATAGGAGGGTCGAGGGTGGGGTCAAAAACCCACGGCACACCAGGCAACATCCCTTCCTCTCGGGCTATATATATTGTAAAGAAAAATGGTTCACACCGGAGAACCTCATCCTACAACTTTTAATCTGGACATAGACGGGCAGGAAAGTCATCCGAAAATCTAGTGCAAGATCGACCAGGAACACAAAGGGTGCCCGGCCGATTCTCTGCATGACCGTCCGTGCGTGATGACATCATCGATCTGCAGCAGCATCGGGCAGAAAACTACACATCTATGCCCAGCTTTATACACATTTGGTTAAACCACAAGATTGTTCTTTGAGATATGTTACATGGCGGGATTACATTACATAAGTGAATTAGTCTACATGTACCGGTGATGCCCTTAACCATGTGTTTTATATTATTTAAGTACTATAATCAGGTTTTAATATGTATGTATGTTTTTCCTGTCAGTGATGAAAGAGTTAATGTTGTTATATTGGATGTTGTTATATATATTGAACCTCTTGAAACCCTCCCCATCCCTATGAGTAAGCCCCTAACTTTTGAGGAGGAACGTGTCAGGGTAGAGGGATTGTATCAGAAACACCTGAGTGCGGATTCCAGTTTAATTGTGTTGATTAAAAATCCCTAAATTCGGTAGGGGCGCTTCAGAACTAGACTATGGTCCAATAGACCATTAGACAAGTGTGTGTTGTGTTAATCTGTAAAAATGAATTAGCAGCCAGATGGAATTGTCATTATTTAGTGAAAGAAGGCAGGCCAGCACAGGCAACGTATCCTGGAGTTCATGTGGATCCTGGGGCATTTCTTTTTCTTAGATATTAGTCTGTGCTGCAGAAGTCACTGGTTGAAGGGATATAGGTCCAGCTGGAACCCACACAGTTAACAGGTATTCAAACTGTGCAACAGCCAAAGAGTATATATCTGTTGATGCAAATGTCTTATATATGATTATGCCTGCTCCATGTTGTTTGTTTCAATGACAGGCACATAGAAATGACATTTCTTATATCATGCTACATTTCTGCTGATGCTTAACAATGAAAAATTGTATGCGTATTTTTGTGGCAATCACCTTGATTAATAAAAGCGACTCTATAGTAATGGATATAGTGGCATACTTCCACAGATATCTAAATAACATTGTCTCATTTATCTAAGACTATAAGAAAGGTTGATCTATGAAATTCAACAACCAAAATAAATTGTTATCTATGCCTGACATCAATATAGACCTGCCAAGATTCTGGGAATATGAAGAAAATTAATAGCAGAGGTTACCACCAATAAAAAACACCTGTCAAAGCAACTCATAGATTAAGGGCTTGTTCCCACTTACGCAATCTAGCTATGGTAAGCTATTTAGCGCATTTCTGGCTTTTTGGGACACGATTTTCAGCCACGATTATTATCGCGTCCGATCACACTCATAGAGAATGAATGGGGATGCGTTCAAAAAAGATTTTTGATCACGGCCATTCATGTCTTTGGGCGCAATCAAGGCTGAAAAAATGCATCTGCCTGCTAACCACAATCAAAAACCTGGGGAGACACTATTCTGAACGTGAGTCGCACTGCGCCCTTTAGGTGAACTGGGGACAAGTCCATTTAACTAAATGGAAGCGATCATCGTGCAAGATTGAAATTGCGTCCGCACCTGATCGCTACAGTGGGAACAAGCCCTAAGATAGAGGGAGACGATGTTACATGAAATAATCATTTCTGTTATGTCATCCAAAGTGTTAAAACTGGATTATTATAGAGCCATAGAGAACTACTCATATAATACACCGTATCAGTGGTAACTTGAAGAAGGCGGTGATAATATTATCAGCTTTTTTTTTTTTTATCACTAACATATCACACAGCTCTGTACATTAAATAAGGGTTGAAATGCAACAAAAGCCAAAACATAGGTACTTACTATGACAATGGATGAGGAGAGGGCCCTACCCTATCAGGCTTACAACTTAGAACCATTACGTGACAGCCCAATGTTTCTTCACATACTTGTAAGAACCTTGCTCTTATAGGTGGTGAGGAAGTTGTAGTCAGTATTCTATTCAGTCTCTCTTTTAGTGGTCTCTATTGTGAGTAGGGATGGCAAGTTCTGCAAGAGAACTCATGGAGAGGCACATGGTCAATTTGATCAGCTGATTCATTGGTTCTTGCCTATTTTACCCTTACCCTAGAAAGCAGATCACATGTTCTTGACCAGCAAATCAAGGAAGACTAACCCGATCAGCTGATTGATGTGCTTCTCCATGAGTACTTTTTAGTGTTTCTCTGAGTAGAGTATACCTCAACCAGTGGCACACACAGTTGACACCTCACCAGCAGTCTGAATAGCCAATGAATAGGCTCAAGTCTCCAAAGTTTTAAGCACATTTTGTAAATTTTAGTAACCATAGTTATAAGCTTTGCACTGCCAAAAAAAACAACTGATCACTGCATTGATGTTGTTAGTGTTGTAGAGAAAGTTTTGTATAACTTTGTTAGTATTGTACAAAATAACAAAAAAAACAACTGATCACTGCATTGATGTTGTTAGTGTTGTAGAGAAAGTTTGTATAAGTTTGTTAGTATTGTACAAAATAATGAGTGGCAGTGGCCAAAGGAGGGGTGACTCACACCAGTGGGACATAGAAACATTGTTATTATTTTTTGTTTAGTACCATGTTTTTATGACTGTACTTACTGTATTATATATCGATGCTGTTTATTCTTGTGCACAGCCAATTGTTTTCCTTATTTTTTACTTTATTAAATTTTGTTATACACCGGATACACTGTATATATTGCCTCCACCAACAGGGGAAAGTAAACTCGGTTTGAGGTGGCCTACACCTCATCCATAGTTTGAATTTTGGACATAGAAACTAATAAAAACTACTATTGCTTTATCAAAAATTAACAAATTATACAAAATAAACATTAATAAACATAAACATTGACCTTTAACTTAGAGATTTTTTGCAGAAACTAATGCATACTGCTGGTAGTCACTGAATAATATTACATTGTATACATCAATCTGGATGATGGCAAACACAAGTTACTTAGTTATTTATAAGAACAAATAAGCTATTCTCTATTTTGTAAACTGCCTGAAAAGAACCCATGTCAGTTGTGTTAGTGATGAGCGAATATGCCTGAGTTCAGCCAAGCATTCAACAAATCTTGTCCAAAGTCTGTCAATGCTCCATGACCTCTATAGGGGTCAAATCATGAAGTTAAATGCTGTATAACGCAAACTGGGTATTTTAAATCACGGCAGCATTAAATATTTGCAGATCCTTTAATGTTTTTTTTTCTCTCTCCAGGCTTTAGGTAGCCATACACGGCCTGATTTGCATCCGATTTTCCAGCCGCCAATCGGCGGTAGGCGCTCAGCAGAAAATTGGGTGGCCCCATCTGGTAAGATAGACCAGGAATCTGCCGCATGTCGGATCACAAAGTGATACGGCATGCTGATAAGTTCCCGGCCGATCCCATTACTTTGAATGGGGAAGGCAGTCCCATTAAAAGTAATGTCCTGGACACAAAGGGTGCCCGCCAATCAGCTGAGAGGCCAGCTGTAGTGGGATGATGTCATCCCACTGGAGTCGATCTCTCAAGGCAGAATCGCCTGGGGGGATGGTGTCAGGGGACACAACTATTTCCCTAAGTTCCAGGTGGTAGAGTTTCCCCCGCACACACCGCCAGGAAAGGTGTAGTGAGCTGGGGAGAGAGAAGGGAATCACTGCCGAGTACAGTGAACTCTGCCGCAATTGCCTGGGATGTGGCTTTTCATGGCGCGAAAAGCCTGTTACGCCCAGGAGGTTAATGCAGATGGGAATCTGTCATTTAAGGACTTGGGGTCTCCTACAATATTACTGCTGCTAAGAGAAAAGTACAGGCTAGACCAGGGGTGGGCAAACTAAGGAGAAGGGCCAGATGTGGCCTTTTTAGCATTCTTTTCCAGCCCTTTGTCACATTGTTGAAAAAAAAATCCTCCCCTCCGCTTGTTCTCTGCAATTAGTGAACATAATGCAGAGAGGTGTAAAAACGTTGCCTTGGGGACAATGCAGTGGCATTGATAAGATAACCTCACTTACTCACCATCATAAGTGATGCCAGTTGTGCATGAAATTGGCACACCTATGGCGGGTTGGCAATGACAAGCTCTTGGTCTGGCCCAATTTAAGAAATTTAAGAAGCCAAAGTGACCCATGAGTCAAAAAGTTTGCCCACCCTTGGACTAGAAGATGATGGCCAAAAAAACTGATCCAGCTAGCCATTTCCATATAAGGGAAATGTTTCCACAGTGCTCTTTGATCCATCGGGACCCCTACATTAAACGCAGTGCTTGGTGGCGGGTCCCGGTGGAGCACACTTAAACTGCCCGGCGAGCTTTCTGTTCTTGCGGTGCTGAGCGGTTCCGCGTATGCAGGGGTTAACATAGTGCAGTACATTAATCCCTGCATTGGCTAAACAAAGCATCCGCCGGGCAGGTAAGGTGTATGTGATCCGCCGGGACCCCCGCCAAGCACTGCGTTTAACGTAGGGGTCCCAACGGATCACACAGCGTGCTGAAGACATGCCCTAAGAGAACATCAAATGCAAACATAGCAGCATCCCCATAGCTTTGTGACATTTTTCAAATCCAAAGGGGTGACAACCTCCTTCTAAAACTACAAGGGTACCAATGGCTTCAGTGATTTCTGACCAGACACAAACATTCAACAAGAGAAGTCTTGGTCCATGGGTTTATCATTGGGTCAATTACTCAGAAAGAACCATAGTATCAGTGTCAAACAGTATATTAAAGTGGTCAGGAATAGTAGTCTTGGAGTTACCTTTCAAACAATTTATTTTTAATATTGTGTCGTTAGTGCTTATGTAATTAAGTTTTGGTATTGTGTTGTTATAAAAAATAAATACCAAACATCTTTCCTGGTTATTGAAGAAATCATAAACATGACAAATACAGTGTTCTTCGAATAGATACACGTTTCCACTGAAACCATGGGCACTGCAGGAAATTGTGTATCAATGGGTGGGAACATGCACGTGACCCCATGCATTTCTACACACATCATTGTGCAGTACTATACAAAGCGACACATAGTACAACATCAATGTTATGCTTCTCCATAGACTCCAATGTGTCGTTAATTCCTTACAAGAGAAGAATGACTGCAGCGAGTTCATTCTGAACCTGATGTTGTACATAAAGCCTCCATAGTGAGTGTCATGGTTCCAGTAATGAAATAAAAAAATAAAATAAAATAAAATAATTCATAAATGATGCCCTCCTTAAAATGCTTGTTGCCTGGCTATCAATATGACCCTTCAATGTCACTGACATGGAATAAGGATGTGCACAGTGAGGTTGGGTCTATAGACACACACATTTATATAGTTATATAAGATATACACACGCACACACACTGTATATACACAGTGAATCGGAATCAAGAATTAGCATGACAAACAAGCAGGCTTTGTAGAGGGGGCTGCAATGGCAGTCCTTGTTTATCTCTAAGCATGTATCTGGTATACATGGCCCACCCTTGCCCCCCGCAGTACCAGTCTAGGCAAACCATGTAAAAGAAGGGTGCATTGGATGTTTTGTTGTATTGGATAAAGCAATGTACACCCTGGGTGACATATTGTAGGGTGTACTGCATAGGACCGTAGACATGGTGTGATACAAAACAAACCACCCACATCTCTTCCCACCAATCCGACACAACATGCCACAAAATCAGATGACGCCGCGCCATTCAGAAAGAAATAAATTAACTGTGTGACATAAAAACACCCTAATAGCAGCAGGTTCCCAGCCCTAGATGAGCTGCGGATTTAAATCAGCAAATACATTGAGCCAGTCCTGAAGGATTTTCTAAATCCTATTGCCTGGAACAGATTGCAGGTCTGCTGCCCATATCTGAGCAATGACAGGCGAAATCCTCTTTGGCTAATCAATGCCCTTCCTATGAGTAATGCCAGCTCTGTCCTGCCATGGCATCCATTCAGTGACTGGAGTGTGGATGGAGGGATGGTGGTGTGCCCCTGCACACTGATCTGCATTCACAGCATGCATCTACTCACTACAACCTGTTTCCTCCTACCATGCCCATTCCAAGGGGAAATGTGCTATAAATAGGAAGGATGGCAGCCATGAGACTGGTACACCCCAATATTACCAGCTATCCTCGTCTTCACTGCAGTAGCCATCCTCCAGGTCCAGGACGTCCACCTCATCCAGGATGGTGGCCCCTGGGGCTGAATGGTCCGTTATTGGCCCCTCAGTGGCACTCAGGCATGCCAGTGTCTGCCTGCTGTTGTAGTAGCCCAGGGTCTCCGTTGGGTAGAGGCTGCCACAGAGCAGAGTGGGCACCGGGCTGGGCAGGCAGAGCCGTGGGGTGGTCAGCAGGCATGTGCCCGGCTGATGCATTGCAGGCGGAGGTGGCAGTAGCAGGTGCGGGCTGGCGGTACAGTTACTGACGGCGCTGGCTCGGTTCCTCAGCTGCTCGTTCTGCTTCTCCAGCTTCCTCACCAGCTCCTGCAGCTTCTTCACCTCCAGCTCGGCGTTCACCACCAGCCCATTGGTGGCAGCGGGGCCGCACTTCACCTCCGCCATGGTCGGCTCTCTCGTGTGGAAGCCAAGCTCGGAGGTGGCGGGTCCGGGCTCCTCCCGGTTCAGTCAGGGATGGCTGCTGTGTACAGGCGACTGCTGCTGCTGCTGCTGCTGCATCCTCCTCAACTCCTCCTGTCAGCACAGGGAATATTGATGTGATGGCCGGGCTCCCTCCCACAAGTACTGACAGAGGGGGCTGCTATACACACAATGGGAACAAAGACGAGCCAGTCTCTGGGGGATGCACGCTATCATCATCAGCTCGCTAAGTCGCCCATCTCTATGGGTGGGGGGTAACATGGCTACAGCCGGGGGAGATCATGGCTACAGCTGGGGGGATCATGGCTACCCCATGGGATCCTCATATACAATAATTACTATGTCACAGTGTGAACATGACAAGCATATGCTGATCAGATGTCACCATTCTCACACCCTCCATGGTGCCCACTTTACTAGACCCTGGATGTTATATGAGGCTTCATTCACTATGCCAACACATGGAAAAAAGATATATAATAAACATGACACTTATTTTCAATTAGGTTTAATAAGACTTCAAATTATAGTCATGATTAAAGAGTTATCCATGCGTGGAAGCTTTATTGAATCTTTGGTTACATTATTTAAATGTATTCCAAGTACATGCGTTACTTCGGAAAGCAGTCACAGAGTGAGAATAATCGGTCCCTGCCAGCATGTGTCTATGGGGAAGCAGTGATCTCTCTGCTGAGGTCTGACACACCCCTGAGGGAGCATTGAAGCTCTCCATGGTTTCAGCTGATTGGTGAGAGCTGGTTCTGTCCTGTGGGAAGTGATCCCTCATAGAGATAAAGCTCCTAGCATGCTGGATGGGACATGTGTTTTATCCAGTGTGTGGTTGGCTTCATGCAAAGTAAACCTTTTCACACCATTCTTAGATAAGGAGCTTCAACATGACACCAGTTCCAAATCAGCCTGGTACCCTGGGAGCAACACCCAATTTGAAACTCTTTTTAAATCCCCCGTCCAGGTCCATGGACACTACCTTTCTGGACAAGGGGGTCACTTTTCCAGTACTACAGCTGTACCCCCAAATTATCTTCTGACAGCTAATATAAAGCGTTTACATCAGACAGTGCTGGGAACACCTAAAAGACTACTGGTGCGGTCTGGCCATACACAGTTAATCGTGTATCGCCATTGTTTTAAGTCAATTTTTTTTACAAAGTCTTTTGAGCAGAATCGATCAACCACAAGTGATCGAAATCCAAAAATAGATCGAAAAAGTAAATTGCAGTGGAACATTTTAAGTATCTGACAGGTTTTCCCATGCCCCCAACAGCTTGCTCGCCTATCCACGCGCCTAGGAGTGGAGCTGCTTTCCCGGGGGGCACAAGGCTAAGAAAAAAAAGCAATTGGTTTTGAATCGATCACATTATGTGTTCCAAAAAGATCAGTTTAAAACAATTGTTTTTAAGTTGATCGAAAGGAAAATCAATCTGTGTATGCCTAGCTTTAGTAATGCTACCTTCTGACCTAGATATTGTGATGATGTGTACATAACTTTATATGAATGACTGTTCCTATGGATAGTAGAACCATTAATATACTAAGAAAGGTTACCAATTAGCATTGCATTCCAGGTATGCTAGCACACCGGCATAAATATGTCATGATTTACATACTGAAACAAGCATCATTATTATCATTTTTTTTATTAGAATAATAAAAAATTTTTTTTATAGGAAACTGATCCCCTTACACCTAATCACCTGACAAGATTGCATAGTACAGTGATGGCGAACCTTTTAAGCTAGCCATACATGTGTCGGATTCCATGGCCAATTGATCACTCACCCAATTGATTCCGGCGATCTCAGCGGGAATGGGAGCTGCAATCAATCAGCCAATTTAGAGCATCCGATCGCTGCATACCACCTTGTCCGAGTGATCGCCTCCAATTGATCGGGGGCTCAGAATTGGATCCGACAGAGAACCAACATGTTGGTTCTCTGTCGGATCCAATTCTGAGCCCCGATCACTTGGACAAGGTGGTATGCAGCGCTCGGATCCTCTAAATTGGCTGATTGATTGCAGCTCCCATTCCCGCTGAGATCGCCGGAATCAATTGGGTGAGTGATCAATTGGCCATGGAATCCGACACGTGTATGGCTAGCTTTAGAGAACGAGTGCCCAAACTGTAACCCAAAACCCAATTATTTATCTCAAAGTGCCGACATGGCAATTTACCCTGAATAACACACACACAAATCTTCGGGGTTATAACTGGGGGTTCAGTTGTCATTCATAGGGGATCAGTGCAGTTACAAGCCTCCTGTATCCTAGGCTGCTGATGACATAGCACAAAAGACAAAGAACCGACTTGCTGTGTAAAGAAATTACAACTGCAAGCATTACATTCAGTCAGTTGCTAAATAACTACATTACCCAGCATGCCCTGCTGCCTTTTCTAGCTGTTGTAGAACTACAACTTCTAACCTGTGAGAATTCTTCTGCCTTCTCTTATCATTGTGTCTTCTACTCACTGACACACATTACACACACTCTTGCTTACACATTACATACACACACACACCTTTTTCTCTGCTTATTGCTTTTCCCTCCCAGGCTTCTGATTGGCTGGCAGTGTTAGTGGAGGGTATAGGGTGCTGTGTGCAATCGGAAAAGAGAGAGAAGAAAACTGACAGCATTGAGAGCCAATTGGCTGTAGTTCTTTCCTCCATCAGCCTCTATGTTGGCTACTAGGTCAAGTGCCCACAGAGAGGGCTCCGAGTGCCACCTCTTGCACCCGTGCCATAAGTTCGCTATCACTGGCATAGTACAT
Source organism: Ptychadena robeensis (assembly GCA_036250615.1). Classification (NCBI taxonomy): domain Eukaryota; kingdom Metazoa; phylum Chordata; class Amphibia; order Anura; family Ptychadenidae; genus Ptychadena; species Ptychadena robeensis. Next base: position 58,674,452 of record CM070033.1, on the reverse strand, counting down.
AGTCTTATCAGTAAAGCTAAAACTCTACTATTGGGTACCTACCAATTAAAAATGAAAGGGGGGCATACTAAAAACGTGAACACTACAATTTTTTCACAAAATTAGAAGTATTTTTATGAGCTGTATGCTTTTTTCAGGTCAGTGGGTGTCTCAAGGCATTGAACCCAAGCAACTAGCAAACTCGGAAAGATGTCAACATTGGTGGCCTCCATGTTTTTCCCAAGTTCAGGTTTCTATTTAAATAAAAATGAGTTTCTATTTAACAAACAAAACGCTTGTATTTCATTTCTAAGCAGTATGACCTTGTGAGATTGTTGTGGTGTTATATTCAGCTGAGCTTGAGGAGTATTTTCCATTAATAGAAAATGCTGTTCCTGACAATAATGCAGTTCATGGCCTGGTTGTTGAGTGTTTGGAACATTAGAGGCATTTTATTTACCTTCAGATATAATACAGTCCTCTGTGATGTGTGCATGGGCCTTCCTGAAGATACATTTTGCCAAGTTTATGTCCAACCACAATCTTATTTAGTGTAGGGAGTCCACAGAGATTTTCAAGGGCCAATAATATTCTTAAAAATGTGAACATGGACACCAATAAAATTTGTAATAATAAATTAAGAGGTACCCCCCAATAAGGGCCAACTAAAAGATCAAATTTATGGGACTTTCCTGGTATAATAGGTCATAAGAAATATAGATTATGATAATTGTACTGGTTTATTTTAATAACATTACATTACTCCATAAAGTCCTCTAAAACAACATTTATAAATCTACAATTCTTGTTACAAATAATCCTATGTTATTATATACAAACAAACTGCCCAATTGCCCAGAGATTTGAAATTTCAAGTATCTTCAAAGGAACCATGATGCCATATCCACATATAACAAGTAGAAGGTCTAGCTTTAGCTGTTTCCAGTTTCCAGCTGTTTGCCCCTTAGTCCATCAACTGTTTATGGTCTTTTCTTTTCTCAAATAACCACTTTCTATTTCTCATGTGCCCCCACCAGCCTCTTTCTCACTTATAATATGATGATGGATCAGGAGGCCATTTTATGGCCTATAACACTTTGAAAAGTCCCAGAAATTGGAACTATTGGCTGGCCCTTACTGTCGGCATCTGTAATGCTATTATTGACAATTATGTGTATACTAAAAGGGTGTTGATAGTGAGGGCCGAAAAGTTCGCCTGGCGGACAGTTCTCGGCGAACATAGTATGTTCGCAGTTCACAATGGCGGCGAACAATATGGGTGTTCGACCCTCCCCCTGCACCTTAACATGGAGGAAATGTGTCAGGAGTCAGGTGGGACAGTACAGCGAATAACACATTTTTCCCTGCTGGAGGAATGACTTAGCTACTTTACTATTATATTCCATACTCCAGTGATCTGTAGCTATAGCTAAGGTGTTCTGTTACATGTAGTTCATCATTACTGAGCGAGCAAGTCCTTCTCTGGGGGTGGGGTATGCTGTATTATGCATTGCACAGAGATCTGACTAAATGTGATGCGCTGCAGAAGGTACTGTCAGATAATTTAAATCTAGATGTTATTTCTGGCCATTAGACCTGAAAAAACATAATTTTAAGTTAAGCCTTTGATTTCCATTTGGCATGACACTATCCAGGTTTTGGCTACAAATATGACCTGATGGTTTGAGAAATTCGCCCTCCATTAAAGTCAATGGAGGTTCGCCGCGAACATGTGAATGGCGGGTATTTGCAGAAGTTCGATTTGCCTGTTCGCGAACAGCAGCAGCTGATGTTCGTCCATCACTAGGTGTTGATATCAGAAGTGTAACCTTTTGAAAAGAGAAAGTAAGCAGAATTTTGATCATAAGGAAAACAATAAAATGGTGGCTTGTCTGTTGTCACTTATCTGCCAAATAATAATGGAAAAACAGTGTATTACTCCCATTCTACTTAATTTGGAAATTGGAAAGTGATGTGGTATTATCAGTAACACTAAATAATTTGGTAAATTCTACCATGACTATGACCTTGACCTACCATGATCATGCATTGACATAATATGATACCAAAGTGTACAAACAACATTTTAGGAGGTTGGTAATAAACATAATTATATTCAAGGCTCCAGAAATCCAGCAATGTGCTTCACCTAATTATTATTTTTTTTGATTGTCTGGCTTGGCAACTTGAGATTAAACCTATCTGCTAGGGTGGAGCGAAACTAGGCAGGCACTAGTGTTCCATCACAAGAGGAGAGATGGCCACAAGGCACAACTTGACATCTCAGTCTACTCTTCAGAAATTCTCCTTTTTATCTTCCGCCTCAGAATACCACTTTATGGAACAGATAGCTTAGTCTGAAGTACATTTAAATTGTCTGTACTCCTAAAGCTACAAACTCAATCTTTAGAAACTACATAAAAAAATCAACCCGCAATTTCGACTAAAATCTCAATTTCGACTTACATTTTATGGCGTTGTTTGCGGATATCATCATTGGGAATATTATTTGAAATATTCACATGCATAAATGATTTGAAATATTCACCTGCAGATG
>CM070033.1:58627992-58669661 GCA_036250615.1 Ptychadena robeensis | reverse complement strand
CCCCCCTTGTAGGTAGCCAAAAAGCCCCCTGTAGGTAGCCATAGAGCCCCTCCCTTAACCTCCCTAACTGCCTGTCATTTCCTGCCTCCCTCTGCCCCTCTATACACAGTCGGTGTCATTAATGACGCCGGCTGTGTGGGCGGTAAAGCCGGCGCTCCTGCATTAACATGGAGGTCTATGGCTGCAGCTTTCCGTGGGTGTATCGGATACATCAGATGCACGGTTCCCTTGCGGTTGAGGCGAGCCTGAACGGCAAACAAACTGGGTTTGTCTCAACCGCTAGTGAGGTTAATGGTAAAAAGAGAGCCCCCACTTATTAGTAGCCACAGAGCTCCCCCTAACCTGTAATCACAAAGCCTCCCTTATAGGCATATTTATGGATTGTTGGGGATGGCGCTGGGTTTTGCTGTTGGGAGTGGGGTGGGCAGACATGAATGAAAAATAATACAGAACAGGTAGCAGGAAGGACAAGTCCCTACACCACTGGGCCAGACTGAAGGGGCTAAAGAGCCACACTTTGCCTACCCCTGACCTAGGGCAAAGTCCTTGTACTAATACATTAAAGTTATCTACATGCAAAGGTGCTTTCAATGTCCTATAGGATATTTGAAATCTCATCAGTTGTCATCAAAGTTAAGGGAGAAAAATAAGTGCCTCCTTAGGATATTTCCTACAAGCCCGTATTTCAGCGTTGGATCACAATGCACAGGTTTGCACTTGCGGTGCTTTTTTCATTGAATAGAACTATAAAGTCAAACTAAATCGCTGCAATTCTGTGCTGTGTGAACAATGCATCCTGCAGTGTGTTTATGTACAATTCCATATCTATTCAAATGACACCATTTCACTGGATGCAAAGTAGTACCATTTACCGTCTATTCCTTATCCGATTCTATGCACTAGCAGGCAGCGTGCTGACATCATCATGCCCGTCTGCTAGTGCCGAGAATCGGACGGCACTCTTCATGTGCAGCTTATTACTAATGGGATCGCACTAAAATTTACCATCCTGTCGGATAACTGTGCGATCCGACAGGACGGCTGATTTCAGCACAATTCTCGTCAGTTGCAGCCTCCAATTCCTGCACGACCCGATCCTTAAGGGATGCACGCACAGCATCGGATCGGGGATCGGATCGTGCAGGAATAGGTACGTGTATGCCCAGCTTTAGGCAGATCAAATAACAATGATATTGATTTACAAAAAAACATGCAGAAACTACCTTAATTGAGTTTCACATTAGGTGAAATGATTTCTGATTAAATTGGGAACAGTTTTAAAATCCCAAGCAATGCTTAGGGATATATAGCACATTCAAGGGCACACTATGTGGTGAGGAAAGGAAGATATTACATGTATATACATTCATTGGAGAAGTCCAGTTGGTTATAAATGAAATAAAATATAAAAATTAATTAACAATTACTTCTGGATGATATCATTCCAACCTAGAGAGAGAGTGTATGTTTTACAGCAATATATTGACTGTAAAAGGTGTGCTTTATCTTATTTCCCATTATCAGTTGAAATGATTTTATCATTATGCTATATATTTAACACACTTACCGGTATGAACAAATTTCACTATGTAACACAAAATAAATTCTCATAACAGAGGAACATATATTAGGAATGGTAAATAAAAACTGTAAATAAAAATATAAATAGTACATGACAAATGTTTTTAAACAATTTCTATAATTGTAAAATGGGTTTAGCAGTGTGTTGCTATTTTTAGCTTGTCTATTCCTATACATCGATCCATGCCGTAAATGCTGCAGTTGGAGTATCTAATGTCAGTGTTGTTAGCAGCCATTGATCCAATTTTTGAGAAGCTTCTATTGTGGCCTACTTCTAACATCACACATCAATGATGCATCAAAGGAAAAAATCCTTCATCCTTCACTTGCTATTTATCATACTTTAATATTTATCATTTGTAGTTGTCAGCAAAACTTATTATGAAATGGGTGTGACCTAGATGCCTTGTTTCCAGCTTGGTTAATTAATTAATTGATGCGTGCCTGAAAAACAAGAGAAATAAGAATGTGATTTCTAAATGCTATGATGACAGACTGTAAAGATAAGTGAGCTTTTAGATACATTTAATTTGCCCCCCTACCTAGGCCACCTCTTGGCCTTTCCCATAAGGGTATTGATTGACAGCTCTGCTTGTTGTGCTGGTGCTATGCCATACGATTGTACCATCCCTTGCAACCACTTGGCCCAATAATTCAAATCTTGACCCTTGCATATTTGAGGAGATGCTGTTGCAGTAGGCCTCCTATTAACATGTGAAGTCCTGTTCTGGACAGAGAGGGTGCCTGACCTTAAGCAGCCCCCTGACAGGAGCAGTGACAGCACCGATCTCATTGTCATTATTGGACATGGAAAGTGGATCAACCAATGACAATAGGCAGCTTGATTTAATAAAACTTTCTTCTAACCAAAGCCCAAGGAGTCTTGCTGATAGAACACAAAACTGTCCTCTGCATCAGCTTTCTGCATGGTAGGTTCTGCTGCAGATGGACCTCCCTGTTCCTAATTGAGCCTCCGATTAGCTGCCTCCATCCACAGGTCACCAGCTGGCTTTGGGTCAAATGTAACTCTCACAGTACAACACCGTTTGAACCCCCAGATCTCATAACTCAGTAGTACAACCCTGAGATTTTCTGGCTTAGTAACTAACCCTTGAGATACCTGCAGTCCAAATGTCATCCTCTCATAGTCATATTCCAACTGTCACACAGTGCTTTCCTCTTATCAGCTTTTATTCTTACATATGCCTACTCTGACTTTTATCCCCCAGATCTCCAACACCCTTAGAAGTCCAATAATTTTTTATTATTATTTATTTACATTCCTAATTTCACACCCTTAACTGCAACCCTTCATAGTTATTCATGTTTCCCGGTTATCCAAGTGACATAAATTGTATACATTTAGCTGCAGCTGCCAAGACACGGAGTGCCTCCAAGTTGTTATTACGCATATGAGCTTTGTAACAATAATGCAGGTACGCATAGCTAGTTTTTGGCCCCTTTTGAGTACCAGAGTACCACTTATGTGCACTCCTGCCTAAACCACTTCCAGGGTTCCAGTGGGGCGGCACGCAGTACTAAATGTGATTGGGAATCCTGCTGATTAGATCCTCAGTTATAGCAGACATTACCCTGCTCAGTGTTTCTCTCTGCTTGTTCATTGTTATAAGCAGGGGTGCACATAAGTGGTACTCTGGTACTCAAAAAGGGCCAAAAACTAGCTATGTGTACCTGCATTATTGTTACACAGCTCATATGTGTAACAACAGCTCTCCGTGTCTGGGCGGCCATAGCTATCAGGTGCACCCGAGGAGTCTAGCTGTCAGCCATAGAGGGGAGAGATCAGCATCCATCCCACATTACATTTTTAGATTGCCAAAATTCTTTCAGTTTTTATTGTAAAATTTAAAATCCAAATCCAAAATAAGAGTGGACTTCTAAGGGTGTTGGAGATCTGGGGGGTGAAAGTCAGAATAGGCATATGTATGGGTAAAATCTGACAAGAGAAAAGCATTGTGTGACAGTTGGAATATGACTATGAAAGGATGAAATTTGGACTGCATGTAGTCTCAGGGGTTAGTGACTAACCCAGAAAATGTCAGGGTTGCACTACTGAGGTATGAGATCTGGGGGGACAAACGGTGTTGTTCTGTGAGAGTTACATGACCCAGCTGGAGACAGCTAATCGGAGGCTCAATCAGGAACAGGGAGGTTCTACTTCCAGAACCTACCATGCAGGAAGCTGACGCAGAGGACAGTGAGGGAGACAGTGAGGAAGATCACCCTATATATGGGGTGAGTACCAAACACCATCTCCTTGTACACATTTGAGGAGCTCACTAGAAAAGTTATGTGTACCCCTGACTATAGTACTAATTTGCATTATATACAGTATATCAGCATCATTATAATTCAGGCCTTAAACAACCCAATCCCAATTTTATGTTGTGGTAGTATTCAATATAATTTATTCCCTGAAACAGATTGCCACATTTTGATGTCTATAGTTTCTAAATGGAGGAGAACACACTTAAAGCATTTAATCTTCTGCAGATACCAGATGTATGATATCACTTTGAACTGATTATGCATAGTATACAACTGCATTGCTAGACTGGATTTCATTAATTACTGCTGTTAGCATAACAAAGCTGTTGTAATTTACATGAGAGTATTTTTTTGGTTCTACCCAAAAAAAGTAAAAAACACAATCGTTTTAGGGCATGAGCTATAATTACAGATGCCATTATTGAGTAGACAATTACACACCCTTAAGTCGGCAGAAATAGAAATTGAAAGCTTTCTTGTAAGGTGGCAGATGCAATATTATTACCATTTAACGCCTTTGCTGCCAGCACAATCAAGACTAGAAGAGATCACTCATATCTAACCTTATCATCAAGGTAATACAGTAATGTTGTTTAGTGCCCAAAGTGTGCCAAGAAAGACCAGCAGAGGGCAAAGAACTAGTCACATGTGCAGCCTACAGGGTCCTTACAGGGTTCCCATAGGAAACCTGAGCGTGCATTTTTTATAACACACAATGCTGTGCATTACCGAAAATGCCTTGTAGCTTGCATTTTTGCAGGCGCAGCGCAAGCATCTTTCAAGAGCAGCTCACTGCAAAATGTGGTTTTTTAGGGCGATAGTGGATGAAGTTAGTGGCCACGGTAACAGTCTGTATTCTCCTCTCTGTGAATTTTCATAGAAAAGAGAGAAGTTATCAGTGAAATCAGCCTGTGTAATAATGCTCCTGACTCCTGAATCAGGTGGCAGTGCAGGATGCGTTTTCAGAACTGCAGAACACAACTTTTGGGGTGCCATTTACTTATAATACAAAAGTGAGACTGCAGTGACGACCCACTATTAAAATCTGCTCCGCTTTTTAGCAAATTGTGTTTTGACAATGTAAATGGGGCCTGAATGATTATATCTACCCTGTTTCCCTGACAATAAGGCACCCTTAAGTTTTTGCCTCACACTGAAATATAAAAAAAACATAAGACATCCGAAAATAAGGCATCCCCGAAGATACGGTACTGTAACTCTGGACAGGGGGATCAGAGGGGGCAATCAAAACACAGAAGGATCAGAAGGGGTTACTAAAATGGTAATACCCCTCTGAGTTTCCTATGCCATTTTGATTCCCCCCTCTGATCCCCCCTGTGTCATTTCCAGTAATCCCCCACCCTGATACCCCAGTGCCGTATTCTTCTTCATGGAAAAATAAGACATCCCCCGAAAATAAGACGTAGGGCATCTTTGGGAGCAAAAATAATATAAGACACTATCTTATTTTTGGGGATACACGGTATAGTTCTTAAGGTGGGCATACACAGGTAAATTTTTCAATCATGTCACAAACGATTCACAGTAGGGGTGGGGGGTGGATTCTAATCTATGGAATCCCCCGTCCGAATGTACTGTTCACATTCTACTGTATTCTATTTTAACCTTATATACATTATTGATATTGTCTTGAAATCTGAAATGGTGGAAATGATTTATGATTGCGGCTGTCATTTTATTTTCATTTTTTGTTCATGAGCCTCATGTTGAGGCACTAATAAAACCAATTACTTTTATTTAGAGATACATGCTGTCAACCTTACTTACTTTTATTTCTTTCTCAATTGTGGCCCTTTAAAGCCCCCTTGTCCTTGATTGCTCAAGGGGAAAAAAACATAGCGGGGGTGTTTACTCGGTTATGCTAGCCATACACATGGCGACTTACCCCGACATCTGCCGCCGATATCTTTCCGGGAGGCTAACGTGATGACGTCATCACGTTTAGCCTCCCATTGCATTCTGGGGCCCTTCAATCGGCTGGGCACCCTTTGTGTGCCGGCCATAAGCTGCAATGAAGCCGCCGCTTCATTGTAGCTTATGGCATCGGCTCCCATCGGCTCGCGCCGGCCAGAGATTTTCCAACATGTCGGATCTCTGGCCGGCCGAGAAGTGGGGCGACAGGGATCTGTCGCCCCATGTGGGCACATGCCGATTAGCGGCCGATTTTTAACCTGACCGACGGCGAGAGCGCGCACGCCCGTTAGTCAGATTAAAATCCGGCCGTTTATCGGCATGTGTATGGCTAGCATAATTCACCCCTACTATCTCCTTTCTATACACAGTAAACAATTGTTCACAAATCAAACGTGGTCACCCTTTCTTCGAGCGGGATCAATTGAAGTAAGTCGAACAGAGAACCAACATGTTGGTAAGTCCCTGTTCCATTGTGATTATTTTGGATGGAGACCAGTGTCCCAGTCTAAAGTATTGAACGGTAATCGATTGCGCAAGTGGTGTGCAACGATTCACTGTTCAATAGACGAACACTTGAGCACAGCATGGTGGCTTCATCATGCTGCATTTGAAGGTTTATCGATTGAACGTGTATCGACTCGTGTGCCCACCCATTAGTCCCACTTAAAGCCTTTTCCACTGTTTTCTGCAGTGTGGGGAGTAATCACTGTGCACATAACTGCTCAAATTATTGCATTCTAAGCGGCCTCATGTCTTTAAAAAAATCATATTATAAGTCATGCTTTACTTTTTTATTAGGTTGTGCCATATTTCTCAGTTCTCAGCCTGGGCACCATCATATTTAGGACAATCAGGTGAGTTGTCGGGTATGGTTTATTACTAGTAAGAGTATTCCTTCCGTGTAGCCATACCCAGGTCGATATTTCCATTCGATTGACCACAAAATTGTTATTTTAAGGTCAATTGAACGGAAATAAAATTCCTGCCCACCATTGAAAAGTGATCTGACATGTGGGTAACTTTAATTCGATATTTCACATGTACATGCCGTTTTATGGTTTCTTCTTGTGGCAGGAACTGAATTAAAAAATACCCGTCTAAACACAACCCACACCTACTTCAAGGGTTATTGATTTGGGTATCAAATACTTCAGTGCTTTCAGGGCTTTTTTAAGAAAATGCTTAATAAAAAAACTATTATGTTAATGGGTATATATATTGTTTTTCTTTAACCCCCCTGCCGCTCTGCTGAGGTCCAGATTTTTGTACCTAAATTGCACCATATAAAAGGTATAAAAGATATTAATTGAATGAAAAAATCTCTAAAATACTTATTTTGTATGAAAAATTAAGAAAACAGTATGGTTTGGGGTTTTTTTATAATAAAAATTTGTATTCAATTGGAAATGTGTTTTTTTTATTTGAATTGTATTGGATACAGTTTTCACTGTATCCAGTGCAATTCCCTTTGGCACACTCTCTCCCCTGGTGTGATGGACCTGGTGACATCACACCAGGGTAGTAACTTTAAAGGGGACCCTTCTGGGGAATCACACTGAAAACTGTTTTCTCATCCCAGTACAATTCAAACAGGTCAGCACTGGGCAAGAATGCTAGGGATGTTAAAAAAAACAAGTTTGGTGTTGAATAATGCATAAAAAGGCCATAATTCAAACTGTCCATTCAAGTAGTCCATTTAAGCAGCATTTTGGGATGAATGATTTTGGCATTAATGTAAATTTCAGCATACAATGGCACAGATGTATTAAATCCTACTGTATAAATAGTACAATACCATAATAATTAGGATGTTAAACTATTGCTTATTGCAGAATTCATGCGTTATTCAATGTGATCTCGCTGTTGCTAGCTGTACATGAAGAAAATTTAAATAGCCTTGCCAGTACATTCTCTTCTTTTTGTACAGGCAAAGCAGCTCTCCTGGAAGTATTTCAAGCTACCCACACATGTGCCAATTACATGGCAAATGAAGCTTATTTTGGGCCTGACCTGGTAACCACGGCTTTGTTCACCACAGCATATTAATATCTATTCAGATACATAATGGGTGGAATGAAAAGTGTGATGAGCATGTTTCATTGTGCGTTAGTTTATTAAATAAATCGTTATTGTCTACCATATGAGAACGGAGCTAAAATTTGTATATGTTGTTGGGAAAAGGAAAAAAGTCCTAAGAAAGCATGCTAAAATAAGTCTTTATCCAGATATGGAAAGGGTGGAAAGTTGGAATCTTTTTCTGGCTTTTGCTTTTTGTTTGTCTGCTGGGAAGAATTTACCTGACTTCCTGTTCTAGAGATCTATAGTACATTGCTGTCAGCAGAGGTAAATAATGGACCAAAATAGCTACACTCAACATATTACCAAGTGCATGACAACACAAATAACATTACCATTGGACTCTGGGAAACTTCTTGGAGTTGTGGAGTATAGAATGGATTGATACATACCAAATTTATAGTACTTTCTTAAGTGCATAGTGGCAATTTGCCTTGGTGTCACCTTCAACTCCGCACTCTCCTTTACTCCACATACAGAACATCGCTAGATCCTGCCACTTCCATCTCCGCAACATGTCCAAAATCCGCCCCTTCCTCTCCCCAGAGACCACCAAAGTCCTGGTACACGCTCTCATAATTTCTTGTCTGGACTACTGTAACATCATCCTCTCTGGTCTTCCTCTAACTAGACTTTCGCCTCTTCAGTCCATCATGAATGGCGCTGCCAGACTCATCTACTCCACTAACCGTTCCTCATCTGCCGCTTCTCTCTGCAAATCTCTACACTGGCTTCCAATTGTCCAGAGAATTATATTCAAAATCCTGTCCCTTGCTTTTAAATCTCTCCACACCTCCTGTCCCACTTACATTTCCAACCTAATACATAAATACTCCCCTAACCGCCCCCTCCGCTCCTCCAGTAACCTACTAATGACATCCCCACTTATAACCTCATCACATGCGCGGCTCCAAGACTTCTCTAGGGCCCCTCCTACTCTGTGGAACTCCCTCTCTCGCCCCATCAGACTTGCTCCTACCTTTGCCACCTTCAAAAAAGCTCTAAAAACCCACCTCTTCAGTCTCTCCTACCCATCTTCTCATTCCTAACATCACCACCATGCCAGTCCCATCCCCCCCCACCTATTGTATACCTTGTTCCCCAACCTATTAGATTGTAAGCCCAACCGGGCAGGGTCCTCTATTTCTCCTGTGTCATTACCTGTATCAGTGTGTTCTACTGTGTTGTATCTCCACTCTAATGTATTGTACAGCGCTGCGTAATATGCTGGCGCTATATAAATAAATGATAATAATAATAACAATAATAATTTTAAAGAAAGATACACATCATCTGTGTTCTCCTTTCAGGAAGCTATCATGATACCTGTGGTTGTGATGAGGCTTTGCAGAGCAACATTTCGATGTTTGTTTTAATGTATCTTATTGGGTTTAAATGTAAGGTTTTATCATGTCCAAAAAATTTGTATTTGGATGTAATTATACTTTTGTTATTCTAACCTTTGGGCCAGGACGCGTCATAATGACGTAAGACTAACATGCACAGGCATGTTAGTCATTCGTCGGCCTATTCAATTGAGGGGGCCGCATTATCAACTGTGCTTTGTAGGGCAGCCAATAATATGGCTCTAAGAGAGCCCAATACTTTCTTAATTCATCATGCAAAAGTGATGCATACTGGTAAATATTTATAAAAGCAAAGTTTTTTTTTACTGATGGCAATATGGTGTATATATGAAGCTACTGCCACATATTCTGTACATTTGTTTGATTGCACAGTAAATAATCCCGGCCGCACTTTTAGCCCTGAAGTAATTCAACAATTCAAAACAACGCATCTAAAAACATAATAATAAAACCATTCTGATCAAGTTATTTATAGTTCAAATATAATCTAATATGGTACCAATTAACACAGCCGTCAAATAGTCCTTAAATTAAGTTAAATAGTTGTAAAGCTATAGCCCAAATATTTATTTGTGGACAAAGTGGTTATGAGCATGAACCTCTGACTGGGTTTATTGTTAAAAATGTTTCATTGGTATTTCACTAACGGCATACTAAAGGGGCCATAGGCTCTCTAAAGGTGCATCAGATATATATATATCTACTATGCTATCTACTATGGCACATGGCAAATGCTCTTGACCTTGACTTAAATGCTAATATTAACCTCCCCAGCACCCTTGTGAGGTCCAGATTTCTGTACCAAGGGTACACCATAGACTTAAATGGAATATTTTTATGTTGTAGACCTGTAACTTACCAATCTATGTCCATACAAGGATAAAGTAGACATCATGAATATAATAATATTTGAAACATACAATTATGTAAAAAAAATTACATAAAAAATAAATAAATAATTAATTAATGGTATCATTTGCATGATAAAATCTCTAAAATACTTCTTTTGTATAAAAGATTTATGTATTTATATTTGTATTTTTATTTAATTGGAAATGTGTTTTGTGTTATTTCTTACTTTGAATTGTATTGGATACAGTTATCACTGTATCCAGTGCAATTCACTTTGGCACCCTCTCTCCTCTGGTATGATAAGCCTGGTGATATCACACCAGAAGAGAGAGGGTTAACTTCAAAGGTGCCCATCTGGGGAATCACACTGAAAACAGTTTTCTCCATAGAAAACTGTGCGGAAGCAAGTTCAGGAGATTGGAGCCACTGGGACAGAGCAGAATGGTAAGCTTGCCGGACAGTCCCATCTCGTCCAGTGCAATACTGATAGGACAGTCAGGAATGCCAGGGGGGCATATATATATATATATATATATATATTGCAGTATATGTGCCTTGAATTTTTTTCATAACACAAAACTTCAAAAGAATTGCCGTTTCCCAAAAATACATAGTTAAAAAAAAATTTTGCTTGATTTCTGTCTTCTCTATTCAGTAATATTCAAAACTCTTACTTAAAAAGCCACAAAGTCCCACCCCAGTCAACATCAGAGGAAACCCCCCAAGTGGATTCATAAATAGCTCTAATCCTTTCCTCCTTTTATTCAAAATGAAAACTGTAAATGAATCTCTCGAGTCATACTATACACTCTCCATTTCTGTAATGAGAGGCATCGGTATTCGAGCAAATTACTTTTCTTTTCTGTTCCCCTACATAAAAAAAAAATAATGAGTAACCCTTATTTGTATACATTATAATAAGGAACTCACTACAACAAAAAATGAGAAACAAACAATGAATTTAATATTTTTTTTTAGACAATAATATAAATCAAATGTAGGATTGTAGTCATTTATTAGTTCTTATTTCCAAATACAATAGAAAATACACTTATAAAGTAAAGATGAAAAGATGTATAAGAAAATTGCAACTTTATATTATTGCAACAATAATAATATATATAGTTAAAGCCCTTCAGAACACTTACACAACATAAAAATTAAGATGATTTCAATTGGACATTTAATATGCTTTCTGACATAAAAAAAAGAAAAATATGGGAGGAGCTTAGATACTTTCCTCTCATGGAGAAAAAGCTGCTTTTGGTTTCTTTTAGTGTTGACTACATGTTTGAAGACCTAGATAGTTATGGCACCTTTGTTGATTTTATTTAGAATTGATGGAACCAAAGTTTAGACTCTCTTGCAGCATATTAGAAAAGGAAGGTATTTAAGTCAAAACCTCTATTTTCTACCATAGGATTATTGTGGTTTAAATTTACTTTAATTCTGTCTTCTGAGGAACCAGTTTTTTTTTCCTATTTTCCTATTATTTTCTTTTACTACGCCAGTCCTATTGTTTAATGAGCAGTTATGGTACTCAAATGTTTAATGTAAACAGAATAATGATCTACTTATAACACTTAAAAGTTCTTTACAGATAGTATTTATGGAATTAATAGCAGTATCCCAAAAACACAGCATAACAGCAAACGAATTACCGTATTTTTCGGACCATAAGACGCACTTTTTCGCCCCCAAAATTGGAATGTGCGACCCCCGCGGCCACTCGGCCGCTGGTGGTTGCATCTTGGCTGCCCGCCAACTCCCCCGGCACGGAGATTAGCCGGGGGAGCTGGAGGGAACTGTCAGTTGAGAGATGCCGGCTGGTGCCGGCTCTCTCAGCTGTACTGTAAAATTGTCAGCAGAGCTTTGCTTGACAACGCAGAGAGAGGGAGAGATGGACTGCCATCTTTCTCTCTCTCAGTGTCAGTGGGAACCGCAATAACTCGACAGTTCCCACCACGGACACAATCACAGCTGATCTTCACAGCTGTTTAGAGCAGAGGAGAGGGAGAAGGCTGCAGATTTCTGCCCCCTCCCTCCTCCCGAGTGATCAGTGTAAAGCACACGCTGAGCTTGAGAGTGTACTGCTGCTAGTGACCCCTGCTGGCTGAATTGAATATTGCCTTCATTGGATTCATTGCATTAACCCAATTGATGTGAAAACTTAATAAATCTTTTTTTTCTGGATTTCCTGCCCTAAAAACTGTGTGCGTCTTATGGTCCGGTGCGTCTTATAGTCCGAAAAATGCGGTATATGCTATTCCAAAAATCACCTTTGGCTAAAAGCTGCTACGGAATGCATTTTAAAGACTAGCAATTAGTAATATCCTATTGAAGACTGATCAAAAGGGTGTTCTTATAAAGCACATTTCCAGCACCACTAAAGGTAGCCATAGGATTTAATGTTTTCCTTTTCGATCAACCAAAAAAAAACACCTCTGTTTATGTTGATCGAATGGAAATCGATTCCCACCTGGTAAGATCAACCAAAAGTGATCGATATCGAACAGAAAGTTCACCAAAAAGTAATCACACATGTTGGTAAATTTTAGTGGGTCATTGACATTTACATGTCGTTTTTTGCTTTCCAGGCGCCCTCTTGTGGCAGAAAGCATTAATTATGCTTTAAAAAAGGAAACTATCGGTATTAAAATCGATCACACTGTGTGTACAATCGATCTATGTTCAACTGACAGTTGATATTTAAATTGCACTAGACAATTGGATCGACAAACGATCGTGTATAAGTTGACTATGGCTAGTCGACTAGTTTACCTGCTCATCTCTTCAGACTTCTCTAAAATTTGTTTCTAAAATGTATGGATATATTTATAATACTGTAAAAAAATGTAAGTTTCCACAACTAATCCTTGGCAACTAATCCTTGTCTGGATATTCTCAGGTAAAAGCCAGTGTGTGCATAGGTATCCCCAAAGGCCATAAAGTGATATGTCAGTTCACTAAACTCTCCCTATACTTTCCATAGCATAAACCAAGCTGATCAGTTCCCTGTACAATGCCTGTTAGAAAATTGTTACCTGGAATGATCACTTATGTCCATTTCATGTGGAAATTTTTGACATGAATTAGAAATTAATTTATGCAAAAACAACCAAATTTTTGCCCTTATAAGATGCACTTTTTGTGATCACGCATTGTGTGGGCCCGTTTCCAAGCTCAGTCGTCGGCTGCGGAGGCAGAGGTGGGGAAACTCTAAGAAGGAAGATCCACCCACTTGAGATGACATTGCAAAGCCCTGGCTGTATGGAGCAGTGATCTGTCTTTGTCATATACAGAGCACTGCACCGTATGGCAGAAAAGGGACAGGGATGCTGACAGCTTCCCCACCTCCTTAAACTCCTGCACTGCCTGGCAGAGTTAGGATTTTGTTAATGTATTTTTTTGGCCAAAATAAAACACTCCAGTTGACAGTGTGTCTTATCAACCATAGCGTCTTATCAGCTGAAATATATTATACATTTGCTAGAGCTTAGGTGTCAAACTCCAAACCCCGGGGTCAAATTTGGCCATCCGAGCAAACATTCATGGCAAGCGGCAGATCTGCCAGATCTCCCTTCCTGGATCCTCGTCAGCAAGTTATATTTTGCCCACTGTGTAGTTGAGTTTGAAACCCCTGTGCTCTCCAGCAATTCTGGTAATGACACCATGTTCAGGGGCTTTGCAATTAAACATGATTTGACCACCTCTAGTTTACAAGGATTAATTTCCTATTCTATGCAGCTACATTTTTTAGGATAGGAAATGTCATTCATGTGACAGACAAAAGCCCTATTATGCCTTGGATGTACAATTTAAAAATATCTAAGCAACTGTCGTATTTCACTGTTGTTTCTACAAATATCAAAGGCTAAACAACAATAATCCTATTTATGGTCTTGGGTAGGGATAATTCCAATTAAACAGAATGTTCTTGGCTTTATAGTTTACTAATTGAAACCTATTGTTGTATGTACATTACATTACTTAATTCCATAAAAAGCTTTGTATTAAAAATAGAAGGTTGTAAATTATTATGTAGGAAAGTCATTGTTCTAGAGCGCTTATACTTTATAACCCCAGCCTTGTTCCGTTAAACAAGAAAAGCTATATATTGACACTTTCTATATGTAATCTTCTTTGTTTGTAGATCCTCAATTTAGATGATCCATTTCTCTGAAAGACAAAACGCGGCTTGTAAATCTACATGCAAATAGGAGAGCAAACTAGCCTTGCCGAGCACATCAGTTTCACAACGGACAGCTGGATAAATAATCTGATCTGTTTAATAAAAGAAAGCTTGTAGACAAATTCGGCAGAGCTAATCTGATTTGTAAAATGCTTGCTGGTGCACTTAGAATGTTCTGCAGTTCACAGCTGGAAAACTCTGTCTTTTTTATGCTGTCTACTTATAATATACATATGTGTAGCAGAAAAAATAACACAGAAGAAGCCCAGTCTAAAAAAAACATTCATTTTATCACCTTGTGTTATAGATAGTCAACGTAAAGTAGACATCTTTTTGTCCTGCCAGTAGTCACTTCATTTAAGTAAATTCTACAGTTTTACATTTATCTGAGAAACACACAGAGACAGGGCGTCACAACTTTTAATTTTATTTTTCTAATATTGATGTTTTACATTTTTTACTATATACCATATACAGTACAGTATCTGTGCGATTGCTACAGAACTATGGGATGGCTATGCAAAAACTATAGACAGTGGTGGCCCTAGGGAGCTTGGTGCCTTGGGCACTCCCTCTGAGGCTGGCCCCGTTCCCTAGAGTCTCACCTAACTCCTGGGAGGGGTGCTCATGAGGTGAGACTGAGCTACAGACTTTATTCACCCCTAATCCAACCGCAATGCCCCCCCCCCCCCCCCCCCCCCCCCCCCCCCCCCCCCCCCCCCCCCCCCCCGAAAGCATTTCCACTCTCCCCTACTCCTTTTCTCTCCCTGGTCAGATAGGTGGGTGCTCTGTGGGGGAAAAGGGAAGACATCTGGACATCGGAACCTATTTCTGATGCCCAGATGCAACTTCTCAGGTTGCTTATGCCTAAAACTGCCACTCGTTTTACTAATATTATATTTACTAGTTTAAATTCGTTCAACTTCAATCTGATCCCACTGTTCACAATAAAGATAAGAAGCTTCATTGTCTTTTCATTTTGCATTTTAATATATCTTACCTCTTGCAGAAAAATAGCAAGGTTCACAGTGAATAGTTTGTTTATAGATCCACATACTGTCACCAGCCTTAAGATTTCCCAATGAGCCATTACATGCTTCGCACTGAAATACAAGAGATATGTTTAAGTAGTTGATTTTTATTTGAAACCATTTTATTCATGTAGAATAAGAATATCTGTTTTGTCTGCAATAATTGTTATAATAAATTAATGTACAATCAGTCTAGACATAGAGATATTTCTCCTGATTGATGATGTTACTTCTTATGTAAGTTCTAGCACTAAATGTGACACACTTGTTGAAGTGACACAGATGCAAAAAAAAACCTTAATTAAGGTCACCTTAGACGTTACAATCTGACAACATTTGTTGTGCCACTTATAGTTCATAGCTTTGGTAAAACAAAATTTGTTAGAAGTACCTAAACAATGCAATCAATATGTATCTAATCAGTGAGTTACCAATAGTTGTTGGTTGATCTAAAGGGAATAGTACAGACATATTAAAAAGTGTGTGGTGGGCTTTGGTGAGTAGGAACTAGTTAAAACTTCTGAGAGTGGTTTCAGTGTACAAGGAGAAATTATAATTTCTTAGAATCCCTATGGTGAAAGGACCATGGCAGGATTGGGCCACTCATGGCTCATAGTTAACAAGCATATTAAAGCAGTGATTTGGATTGTTGTCATTAATGGAAAAATTAATTCCAGAGTTTTTTAAGACATTTTGCAGGAAAATGTAAGACCATCTGTCCACCAACTAAAGCTCAGCAGAGGATGGGTGATGCATCAGGAAAATTTACCAAAGCATACAAGTCATTAAACACAGGAATAGCTTCAACAGAACAAAATACGTCTTCTGGAGTAACCCAGTCAGAGTCCTGACCTCAACCTGATTGAAATGCTGTGGCATGGCCTTAAGAGAGTGATTCACACCACACATCCCAAGAATATTGCTACACTAAAACAGTTTTGTGAAGAGGTGTGGTCCAAAATTACTCCAGATCGTTGTGCAGGTATGATCTGCAGCTACAGTTTGGTTGAGGTTATTGCTGCCAAAGAAGGGTCAATCAGTTATTAAGTCCAAAGGTTCACATACTTTTTCTACTCTGCACTGTGAATGTTTACCTGTTATGAAAACATGTTTGTGTAGTATTATTTTAAGCAGACTGTGTTTTTCTATTGGTGTGACTTAGATGAAGATCAGAGCACATTTTATGACCAATTCATGCAAAACTCCACGTAATCCCAAAGGGGTCACATACTTTTTCTTGCAACTGTGAATATTAGATTTGATCTGTGTTTATTGGGATTCATGTATAAAGTGGTTAAATACTCTACTATCTGTGCTTTACAAAGAAAACTATTTTAGTCCATGTTTACAAAAACACTATGGTCAATGATTTAATATAACTGAATCTGGCAATAAAACTATAAAAATATAAAAGGTGTTTTTAACATATAACTTACGTTTTAATTACATCAAATTATTTTTTTTTCAACACTATCATCACTATCACTATGTCTGTTCCAACATGACCAATCCCAGCTCTTTATGCTTTCTATTCAATTTCCTTAATTTTTGGATGATCAATCAATTTATTTCAAGTCAAGTGAACTTCAAAATCGAACCATGTATGGCCAGCTTAAGACAGGGGAGGTAAGGTGTAGCAGATACATGAGCCAGGAAATGGTTGGGCTCTGTATGACATCAAGCAATTTTAGAGAGTAGCCTGATCAACTGGGTTCAGTTCAGCTTTAAAGGATAAATGTGTTTAAAAATAGTGGTACCTTTAAATAATTATAACTGTTTCTGTAACTATTTGGGGGTCATTGAGATGGGAAATACAAAAAGTACAAACGGTAATAAAACAAGTACCGTATTTTTCGGACCATAAGACGCACCGGACCATAAGACGCACCAGGTTTTTAGAGAAGGGAAAACAAGAAAAAAGTATTCTGAACCAAATTGTAAATCTGATCCTGTCAGTCACACAGGTTTGCCCTCAGTGACCTGAATGACTGTAGGATAATATAGGGGGTGCTGATAATATGGGGGAGTGCTAAAAGTGGGAAGCGGAACTGCATTTATTACACAGCTGATCTCCTTTCATGTAATTTGACAGATGTTTTCACTTTGCATGGCATCCATCCTGCCTCCTTCACTTCATTTGATGTAGGGTGGGTCGCCATATAGTGCAGGCATATACTAAACACCCCCATATACCGATAACCTCCATACAATATAACATTGTGAGGGTTGTGGGCTTATATGGGGGTGTTTAGTATATGCCTGTACTATATGGCGACCCACCCTACATCAAATGAAGTGAATGAGGCAGGATGGATGCTCACCCTCCATTAAATGTGCAAAAATGTCCACCCAACCCTTCTGGCCGCTCCCCCGGCCCCCACCCACGTGAATGACATTCGACATTAACTGTAAAGGTTAATGCCACTTGACAGCGCTGCTGTCTGCCGCTGTGTTCCTCCTCTGTGTTGCTTGACGTCGCCCACAAAGGGGATGCCGAACTGAACATCCGCCCACCCTCCATCAAATGTGCCCAAGCCTTCTGGCACCCCCCTCTCACATATGAATACAAGCGGGGCGTGCCAGAAGGGTTGACTGATTTGATGGATGCCGATGGATGCCGATCAGCGCCGCCTTAGTGGGCGGCCACAAGTGCCGCACGCTGGACGTCAGGCAACACAGAAGAGGAACACAGCGGCAGAGATCGGCGCAGCCGGGGACCGGCGGGGACACCACGGTAAGTAAAAAAAGGCCCCTGTACTTCTGCATTCGGACCATAAGACGCACCCTGATTTTACCCCCACTCTAGGAGGAAAAAAAAGTGCGTCTTATGGTCCGAAAAATACGGTAGATTGGGAAAGCTTGAGAATCTTTTTTGTTGCTGACTGGGTCCCTAAAATGGGACTCTCCTCAAATGGGGCAACAAAATTCTAAAACTGACCATATAATCCAACTGCCTACTATGCTATAAGGTGAATATTTTACAGAAACTCTAGGTATATTGTCAAATGCAGTAAACTAAACATTATATATTAAAGAGACCACTGTCATAATAATTATTATACATTAACATAAACATTAACACATTACATTAAATATTCCTGTATAGTCAAATCATGATTGGTTATTTACCTTAAAGCATGTTGCATGGCAGCTTATGTTTAAATCTTTAAGGATCATTTTAGCATCAATGCCAAGTGGCTTCCTGCAGTAGGTACACATGTCCTTTTCAATAACAGATCTGTTTAATATAAAAATTGGTAATTAGTTTGCAGAATGGTAAACATATAAAGTAAAGAATTGCCAGCTGCACTCTTGTATTGTTGTAGTAGATACTATTATAGTGATTTGTGTTTGTGCATGCAGTGTGTGCATGCAGTGAGTTAAGAACTTGTGGTATACTGCACATACACTACAGGGGAACCGTGAGGGGTATGGCCACCATTTATATACTATTCAATCCGGCCACAAAGCTCTAAATACTTGTTGCTATCCATTCATTAAGAACCCATTGTCAGGCCCCTTCCACATGTTTTTACAGAAAACCCCTGTATGACCTCTTCTCTAACCCTGTAGAATAAGTGACTTGTCAATGTGATTTGCAATTTCAAATAAGATTTGATGCAAAGCAAGGGCAAATATGTTTCTGCTACATACCTGTGTTCTGTTTAAAACAGAACAGCCACGGTCTCTACATCAAGAAAGCTATTCTTGGAATTGCTTTTTGAATTAGTTTTATCAATTACTTTAAAGTATCCTTCTGATCAAAAAATGACAAAGCCTGGAGGAGTACATCAATTCTTGTCTTGAAGCCTAGGACCGCCCCTGGGTGTAACTGTCATATGTCGACCTGGTTTTCACGATCAACATTGACAATTTTACAGATGTCACATATGATAATATATGGAATGCCCCATGTATATCATTGAAGGTTGTGTGCCCCTATTCTGAGGTTATGTGTCACAATATGTGTTATACAATCAGCCCCTGTTCATTGGTGGGATAGTGGAAGAACTCAACTGTCCGCCGATCTCCTGCTGAAGATATTTTAAGAGTGGGAAGAGGAGAAGAGGCGAGCGACTTGCTTAGGCACCATCTGGGTTGCTGATTTGCTTTCAAATAGGCCAATCAGCATACAAGCTGTAGCTTCTCCTCCTCTTTCCACTTGAATAAGATTGCGGGTGTGGATTCATTAGTGGGAGATCGGCAGACCGGTGAGTTCCTATGCCCTATGCATTAACCGTTTCGGGTGCCGCAAGTGAAGGACTGAGGGAGGCCGCTAATGAATCAATCACCAGTGAATCACATGCCAAACTATATACCATATATACTCGAGTATAAGCCGACCGAGTATAAACTGAGGTACCTAATTTTATCTACAAAAAGTGGAAAAAACTTATTGGCTTGAGTATAAGCCGAGGATGAGAAATGCAGAGTCAGATAGTGGAGTTTTCTAAATGAGGAAAATATAGAGAAAGCACAATTGCCCCTAGGAATTAATCAAACAGGATTCATCTTAGTGCCACAACCTCAATAAATTTAAGAGAACACAGAATTATTATTATTATTTGAATTGAATTGCATTTGAACTAGTAACTGGCCACCAGGTGGCAGTGTGGAGTTTGTTGACATCGATCAGCTGTTAGTTGGAAATCACGGAGAGCTGAGGGAAGATATGCCGTGAAGAGGGAAGCTGCCTGCCTGAAATTCAGCATGGTAATTCAGCTAAGGTGAGTGGACAGTCGGCTGACTCATGTATAAGCCGAGGGGAGCATTTTCTGCCCATTTTTTGGGGCTGAAAAACTCGGCTTACACACAAGTATATACGTTATATCATTTTTTATTTTTTTTCTAGATAAAATGTGCACTTACCGATCAGAAGTTGAATAAACAGTTTTAATAGAATTTGACACGATGGATTCTCCATATGTATTGGGTGATTGTTTCCTGTGTAATTTAAATAAAGCAATTATTTTTTTTCAGTTTTAAAAAACATTTAATTTATTTGTATATGAGACCTAAGGCCAAAAAACAAATCAGAGTTTATTAAAAGCATGATATTAAGCATGAAGAAGGGATCTGAGACATCTCGAAAGCTTGCTTCTATAATGACTTCAGTTAGCTAATAAAGGGCATCACTTGAACTCCAAACTTGCTGTATTAATAACAGGTTAATAGAAACAATGACTTGCAGCATGCCATAGCTTGACTACATCAATGACATACTGTATATACAAGTGAATGTGCATTTGATCTTCCAACCAAAACAAAGTGTCAAGGGACTTATGGAAGGTGCCTGACTTAATGGCATATACATACATGCACAATTACAGACACTTAAATCCACCGGTCATGCTTATTGCCAATGCCATTTTTATATATTCAAAATAACTCAGATATCCAAATAAGCAGCTTGATATCTGTATCCCTGAACTGCACTGTTTATGTGTAAAAAGACAAATGTATACATATAAAATGCCATAAGGATTAAGAGATTTCTAATGCTACTAAATCAATATTGATTTTTTTCCTCAAGCATATATTTCTCTTTCAAAAAGCATTAAAAAGGAAATGAAATGTATCTGTTTCCTATGGATTAGGGGCAATTCACAGGGTACATTACATACACTTTAAAAGAAGAGTAATTTTACAATTATATTTACAATTAGACCATTTATATTTACCTCTATAAATGATCTTACAACCCACATGTATGAGCTAGGAGTATACCTGATATCTGGGGCCTACAACAGCATTTACTTAGTAACTTGGTGGATCCCATGATACAGAAAACCCCTGCATACTGGAGATGCAACTAACTAAACTCCCCTAATAATTAAACATTAGAATTTTCAGATTTTTGAAGATCAACTCATTTAAAAGAGTATTAGTGCAGCAATTTCTAAGATTACCAAGTATCCTGTGTGACGGTAACATTGGATCTATTGTTTGCTCCATCGGTAGTATCTCTGTAAGTTGTTGTTGTTGTGGAACGACGAGATGGAGCTTCACTGCTGTCATCTGAATATTTGTAGGTAGTTGTAGTATTTGAACGCCTGCTTGGTGAATCCTGAGAGTCGCTGCTTACATTGTAAGTTCTGGTTGTGGTTGAACGCCTGTTTGGTACATCAGAGGACTCGCCTGAAACATTGTATGTGGTAGTTGTAGTTGAACTGCGGGTTGTACTGCTGCTGTTGTTAGCAGGATATCTGGGTGCCCTAAAAGTAAAAAATATCAATTTTAAAATCATAATATATACCAAAGAATCTTAACTAATGTTAGAACAGTAACCAGAAACAGCTACTGTGTCCAACAAAAATCCAACTTAAAAGACTAAGGCTATGTTTCCATTATACGTCGGGACCCCAATACGCTTAGCGGCAGACGTAGCACATAGACTTACCTGTTTGGCGGATGCTCGGTCTTCACTGCGCCAAGCCACTCCATCGATGTAAGGCTGAACGTAGTCCAGTACGTTCAGCCTCTGCATCGGCGGATGTGTAAACAGAGGGTCCGCCGGCAGGCAATGTCTATGTGCTATGTCGGGACCTCCTGCCAAGCAATACGCTTAGCGGAGTGGTCCCAGCGTAAATGAAAACAAACCCTAAAGGGCCGGTTTTGGCCCCTGGGCCTTAGTTTGCCCACATCTGTTCTAGATATTTACATTACAAGAAAGTCATTTGAACTCTGATATAGAACCCTGAATTTAGGTTACATGTGACCTATATTGGATATTTCCTTGCCCTGTTTAGGATATTTATATGTAAACAGCAATATTTTTAAATACAGATGAAACATAGAAACCAGCTTTACATCCCTACCATACAGACTGAATGTCACCTGGAGTCATAACTTATATATATATATACTGTATATATATATATGCATGGTAAGCTTCTGGAAAAATTTGGTATTCTGGTTCATCTAGCTAAATATATTGATGCTGTTTGTGTGAGGTCTTCATTCTTCTTTTTATAAAGTGATAGATATAAGTGAAAATATCTCTCAATGTTATTGCATTGAGGTCGAAGGTCTGGTTCACACCTACCCATATTTACGCATGTTGGGCAATGCATGTCAAGAAATGTGACAGGTCCATTGGATAAAATATGGACTTGTTTGCATGTGATGGCATGCATTTTCATGCAAACAGACCAATTGGATATAATAATTGAAAGCATGAACCAGACTTAATACAAAAACTAACAGAGTAACAAGCTAAAAGAGTAACAAGCTAAGTATGATTTGATGACTAAAATCATTGTAAAAAGTTCCAATCTCTATACTCTCTATTGTAAAAAGGAAAGGGAGGAAGACGAGCAGGATGCACCCTACTGTGTACTACAGGTTGTGTACAATTATTCCTGTAACTGATTTAGTGATCTGACAGGACTAATCACTATTTTTACACATTGTCCATATGTCAGATTTTCACCAAGGTTACCATGTACACTCCTCTAGTGTCCGGCTGACAGGTCAACCTTTCCAGTTTGTGACAAATGATATACACCTTCTGGGCTACTAACACAATCTAACACCATTATAAAAATATTTTTTTGCAACACATGTATTATATATTGATATCTTATAATATATATCATATTTTTTAATACAACAAGTTTATTATCGACAATCTGGTCAAAACAAAAGATCGGATGGTTTTGCTCTCTCATTACCCTTATATATCTGCTCAATTGAGAGAATAAAAATTTATTAGAACAAACTATTATAATTCTGTAATGAAGAAACATAAAAATGCCAGTGCATTACAAGTAAAAGTTAATAATAATAATAATAATAATAATAAAAAATGTCCAGGTTATTGGTCCTGTAAGATTGCTATAAAATTACTTATGGAAAACATTTTTTACCTAGTGATCAGTAAATAATTGTATTAGGTTATCTTCCACATGTAGTATAAATATGATCCCCTCAAAATTCATTCTCTAGCAGAGTATGACAAAGCAGGTTTGTTGCGTCTGAATGGCCCTAATTGTGCCCTATAACAGCTCTCACATTCTAAATTTAGAACGAATTGCTCTAATACAGCTGAAATGAGTGACAATTGCTTATCCTTCATTTGTTTTCAGACTCCTAATAATTATTTCCATAAAAGCCTTTGTTGTCACTTTTACTCTGCATAACAGCTCAACTCATCCATTAGGAAATACATCTAGTATGATTATTTGTACCTTTCTCTGTTAGGAAACAGCTTCATCCTAATAAACACTCTTGTTCAATTAAACAATTCTAATCAGAGTAAATGTTTGTTACAGAAATCTATAGACTATCACTGCCTATTTCTTTCTGAAAACGCAAGCTTGCATGGCTGTTATGCTGAACTTCTATCTTTAATAATATGAGTCATTGACCTAGAAGAACTATGTCTATAAAGTATTTTTTATCAGATACAATTGGACACAATATTTAAAAAATAATTACAGTTTAGATAAGTACACTTTAAATCTTTTGGCCCCACATCTAAAGCTGGACACACGCTTTGAGAATTTCTGGTGATCTCCCGGCAGATTGACTGGGCCCTTTGTGTGTTGGCCATTACTTTGGATGCCAGTCCTCATGCAAAGTAATGGGATCGATCGAAGAAATTACAGACATGTAAGATCGATTTCCAGGCCGATATATACGTCCGAATTTAGCTTTTAAGCATTAGATTTGCGGCCGATTATGCGGCAGATCGGCGACAAAATCAGCCACAAATCTAAATGTGTATGGCCACCTTTATCTATAGTTCACCTGCCTACCCCTTCTATGAGCTACTATCAACAGTCCACTATTTCTATGAGCAAAGATGCTCACTCCAGACTATTTTCCATATTTTAGGCTAGGGGCTTAAATCCCACTAACAATAGTTTCAGGCTCCCCTACTGTCTGTAGAGCTGGACATAGACATGTTGTTTATCTCCCGATTCTGCTGCAGATCGATTGTGCATGATGGCGTCATCACGCACTGCTGGTTGTGCACAGATTCGGCCAGGAACCCTTTGCCACACTTAATGCAAAAAGTTGCAGTGGGCAGTAAATACAACTCTGTACTGCTTTGCAAATGTTGTCAAAATGATCAAAATACTCCATTTCACCATTCGATACAAAACAATAAAAAAAATCAACATTTTTAATATAATAAACATTTAATTCAATATTCTCACCCTTGGTTTCCATCTCCTACTATGGCAATTAGGTCATCCAAGCCTTGATTTCTTCAATGTAAAAAAATAGAGACATGTAATAAAACATTGGCATCTTCTAAAATAAGACCTCAGTGACATAAATGATGTTAAAGGTTCAGCCCACCCTACATGGATTTGCTAGAGAAATAAACTAAGCATCCACAGTTTTGTTACTGGGTCTGAACACCTGCTGTTATGAGTTCATAATCTGACTATATACAGTAGCTCTTAGTAATCTCATTTACCATATTTGTCCTTACAGAACACGAATATCTTAAATGGTAAAGTGTAACATTTTAGGGCAATTTTTTTATATCTTTTAAGTCATGTCTTTTAATTGTTTCTTACTGTTTCTATATTTTCTTTTGGGGAAAAAATGTACTCAAAGTGTTCCAATGGCACAGGCTTTGCAGAACATAACAGTGTGTTTATTCATTATGTGTGCACATTTCTGCTTGAGCTACCAATATCTGTAAATATTACTGTACAATATCTATCAGTTTAACAAAGGCAAAGAGTACTGGCCTGGATAATTGTGAATTGCTGTTTGCGACACCACAGTGTTTTATTGGAAGAAAGAACTTTGTAAGTCATTCTGAATTATGAAAGCTAGTCAGATGACTAGCAAAACATCATTGAGAAAACTCCATCAAGCAGTCAGAATTTTGTGAACAACTAACTAACTAACTAACTAACTAACTAACTAACTAACTAACTAACTAACTAACTAACTAACTAACTAACTAACAACTAGTGTAGAGATGCCACTGTAAGGGCCCCTTTACACCATTATGCAGGGTACAGCAGAACATGGCATGATAAATGTTGTGCCTTGTATTAAGCAACCCATTAAAAAAACAGGTTGAAACATACCTTACTACAATAAAATGGGGTGTGTAATATTTTGCAGTGTAGTGAACAGGACACTGTGATTTATGCTTTGCTACAGCGCACTGCAGCACATGCAACTTTTGAAGATGTTTTAGGAAGACTTTTACATTGAATGGCAGTAGAGAGGACCAAGTAACATACTTTATTGCAATGTGCTTGATTGGTGTTGTATTGCAGTTTTTAAGTTTTTGTGTTTTAAGTTACATAGGTAGCCCATTCACAATTCACATATTTTCCCTTATGCAATTCATGTAATGAGCAACCTAACAGACATACACATCTATGAATGTAATTCTTCATATCCAAGTGCCCTGGTGTGAATAGAACAATACCTCTCCGACTACTTATCTGCTGTACACAGTGCTTATGTCAAATAAATATATTAATGTTTACATTTTACTTACCCTTTATTTGTACTAGTAGTGTTAGTATTTTTAATATCAATTAAGTTGTCAAGATTTTGAGTCCTGAAAAAATATATATGAATTATATATTATTTAAGCTGTTACATAATTATTTAAGCATAACTAAACACATATTATTATGCCACTAGACCCAACTCTTGGGCAATTACATGGGCTAATGAGACTGTTGCCTATGAATGTTATAGTTGTGAGTTAGGTCTCTACGTAAAGCTATCATATAGGCTTTAAAGATAGCTATGATTTTTTTTTTCCTATGCATGCTTGTTTAAGGGGCTATATTGAAGAGTAGATTTGGCCCAGTGTCGAGATGCCACTATAAGCAGGGCAGCCGTCATCGCTCACAGGGAGCAGAGGCTGCTGTGCCAATCCGGGGCCCCTATGTGCTGACTGTCGCTCCCCTTACTGCCCGGGACGGGAGTCCCCCCCTGTCCCCCCTGATGGCGGCCCTGACTGTAAGGGCCACTTTACACCATCATGCAGGGTACAGTAGAACATGGTATGATAAAACACCCACTGAAGGCCTCTCTTGATACTGATATCACTGTAGCTGTGTTATCACTGCTGAAAGTTGTGCGCAACTATTTATTATCTTTCTTAGTTTGATAAATGTTGTGCCTTGTGTTACGCAACCCATTAAAAAAACAGATTGAAACATACCTTTCTACAATAAAATGTGGTGTGTAATATTTTGCAGTGTAGTGAACAGGACACTGTGATTTATGCTTTGAACAGCGCACTGCAGCACACGCAAGTTTTGAAGATGTTTTAGGAAGACTTTTACGTTGAATGGCAGTAGAGAGCACCAAGTAACATCCTTAATTGCAATGTGATTGATTGGTGTTCTATTGCAGTTGTAAGTTTTTGTGTGTTAAGTTACATCACAATTCACAAATTTTCTCTTAAGCAATTCATGTAATGAGCAATACATACACATCCATGAATATAATTCTTCATATCCAAGTGCCCTGGTGTGAATAGAACAATACCTCTCCGACTACTTATCTGCTGTACACAGTGCTTATGTCAAATAAATATATCAATCTTTACATTTTACTTACCCTTTATTTGTACTAGAAGTGTTAGTATTTTTAATATCAATTAAGTTGTCAAGATTTTGAGTCCTGAAAAATATATATGAACTGCTGTTACATAATTATTTAAGCATAACTTAACACATAATATTATGCCACTAGACCCAACTCTTGACCAATTATATGGGCTGATGAGACTGTTGCCTATGAATGTTATAGTTGTGAATTTTGCTATGTTCCCACTTAGGCTATTAATTGCCTGCGCTTGCGATTTCACTAGTTTCAATGTGCTTATCCCCATTGATAGGATTGCACATGGCGATTGGGGCCGATTTTCCTCCGATCGCACCCATAGACATGAATGGAGGCGATTTGCGATCGCACGTCCATCCATGTGTACTGCCAAAAAGGATCATATCAGTCCCCAAGCATATTTTAAAACTCCTCTTATAACCACAAAATAGAGTTACAGGATGTAAAGATACATACCACAAGCCCACCATTATTGCATGGTTTCTGAATTTCTAGACAGACATTTATTACCAAACCCATGCATAATAGGACATACAATAGAACCCACAAAACATGCACTGTACGTTGGAAACTGAGAATGTGATAACCCTACACTAGAGGTTCCAGTAATGAAACCTAGGCCTGACATGGTATGAACACAATAGTAAGGTTAAGATTACAATTAGGTTCAGGGTACCCGTTAGATCTACTAGGTTGAATTATGTTATGGAACACTACTCCATTAATAGGGGAAAGAACAACTTTGGAATAGAGTCAACTGATGTTATGGGCTAGGCCCATGTTTTAATTAAGTTCAAAGGGCAATCTGAGTTTAATGGTCATAACACATCTTAAGCCCCCCTATACACCACATACAATTACCATGCAATTTCTGTACAACCAACTTTTCTTCTACCAAAACCATGTAATATGAGGACCTTTCTACACCTTCCAACCACTATGTATTCTATTAGGGAGGTCACTTTACTACAGTTGTTGGTATATCTGATGGAAATTGTATGGAGGAATCTGAAGGTGTATGGGGGGCTTTACATAAACAAAGGGAATCCAAAGCTGGTAAACTATACATATTACATTCTGAACCCACAAACCACTCTAGCTCTACCATTATCTAAGTAGGTAGGTTCTTATATTACTCATGTTTGTAAATTGTACCAACATTATAATAGAAAAGTTACAGTCTTCAAATACATCCAAACAAGAGATAACAGTTTTGGGACACGGTATCCATCACGTTTGTAAACAAATTCCATAATGGTATTTGTAAGTTTTACTTACCCCTTATTTGTGCTAGTGTTAGTATTTTTAATCTCAATTAGATTGTCAAGGTTTTGAGTCCTGGAAAATATACATGCATTATTGTTAAACAGTGAAAGTAACACAGATTGAACAAAACACACACATTATTAGAGACCATAAAAGAACATGTGTAACATGTAATGAAAGATAGATAGGGGCAGCCACTGTTCCTCCTTCTAAAAATACTAGTTGTATGTAAGTATATCACATACATGGAACACATTCAGTCTTTCAGTCTGCATGCATTTTCCCATGTAGAGCCTCAGTGAGGATTAATGTCAGCATAGAAATCATGTTAAACAGGTTAGTACAAGCAGGCTCCGTTTTTTCTCAGTACAGATTAGATTGTAATTGTTGTTAGAGGAACATATACTAATATATATTACATATATTAATTGAAAGCAGAACAATTACATACATTGTTGCTTGGAAGTGACCTAGATGCAATTTACTCTTAGATTATAAATACATGCTCTTGGTTTAGTTGATATCTAATTTGGTAGTGATGGCCTTACTTCGTCCAGTTCTGTCCGCGAACAGAAGGATCGGACTTTTAAAAAAGTCTACCTGGCTAAAAGTCTCACTGACAACCTGGAGCGCACTACCTGGAGCACAATTCACGGTTTTGATATCCGGACGTGACTGATGTCACTTCCGGTTTAAGCTGTTTTTCTTTCACTAGAAGACCAGGATCTCTACCAGGTCTCTGGAGAAAAAATTCTTTCTGCTCCTGATCCGGCCAGCGGAAGAATAGTAACCTGTTCGTCGGGGGAAGAAAAGCGAGCATGATGTTCGCAGCCGAACTGTATTTTTACTGTTTTATTATAGTGGTGATAATAGGGTATAATTCAAAACAATTGACTTTTATGTTAACTTGCATTTTGCTACGTAAAATGCTTGCATTTTAGCAGGGCTCCCATCAGGTAATTTTTCAGGGCCCCCTACTACTAGCAACCCCGCCGATAAATTTAATCCATCCACAGTACAACACCGTTTGAACCCCCAGATCTCAAGCAGTGCTTTCCTCTTGTCAGATTTTACCTACATATGCCTACTCTGACCTTTACTCCCAGATCTCTAACAGCCATAGAAGTCCAAAATTGTTTTGGGATCAGTAATTTATATTCCCAATCTCCCACCCCTAACTGCAACCTTTCATAGTTATTAAAGTTTCCCTAAAGTTATCCAAGTTAATACATTTAACAATAAAAACTTTTACAGTAGTGTACACATGATAAATTTAAGTTGTTTGTACAGCTATTTATTGTATTCAATCTTAATCTGCAATGTCATCCTCAGCCACAAGATGTAGCAAGTGTAACCTGCCATCAATTTACAGATCACGTCACTATCAAGGGCTTCTTTCACACAGATATGGAAGAGGTAGGGGTGGGGGGTAGAGGGGGACGTTGCAGATGTCTCCCCTCTCTGGCTAGAACGCAGCTGCACAGAGGCGAGCGAACTGTCGGTTCGGTCGGGTCTGGGACAGGTGTGCCCCCTGCATATCACAATTTATGATTTCTCATTTTCTTTTGTAACGATCTTGACGTTTTTTTAGTTAATCAATTTGTATCAGAGTTTAGAAGTGAGTATATTGGGGAACAGATGTGTAGAGAGACTAAATTCTTTATTATTTATTTATTATTTATTTATTATTTGTATATTATACTTACCCCTTAATTGGGCTAGTTTTGTTAGTATTTTTAATTTCAATTAGATTGTCAAGATTCCTGAAAAATATAATTATATTATTTTATATTAGAACATTGTGAATAAGAAAAGATTGTTTAGGAAAACAAAAAAATTATTATAATAAATTGAAGGACTTTTGCAATAAGAGAAATATGGTGACTGCCTTGCCTGACATTGTCCTAATATATTGGCTTTCTCTTCTTCAATCATTTTAAATGATAATGCACGGAGATTAGCCAAAACACAGTGAGCAAAAAAAGGAACATTTTCAGCATAAAAGGTAATAATATAAGAAGGCTGTTTTCATAGTCAGTAAATATGGTGCCTAGAGTATATATTCATGGATGATAACATTTAGGGTTTAGGTTCAGGTTAACAGGACCAACTTAACTAAACCATAACTAAATGTAAAACATTGTTTTACATTTGCATAGGTTGGTGAGGAGAGGGCATTTCTCTACACTGGAAAGATATCAGGACAAGAAGCTAAGAAAAATAATTCTGATGAGACAAATGAAAAAACCAACAGCGAAAATTATACCAACACTGACGTTAGATATTCTGAAAATGTAAATAGAAATATTGAATCTATTTTTCAGACTCTTTATCTGCAGCTATGACTTAAAGCGGTTTTAAAAAAAATAAAACACCAAACAAATAAATTAACTTACGGGTCTTGATCCAAGCAAAGCAATCCCTGTACAGAAAAATACCATACTTACCCTTTCCTTCTTCCTCACTCCAGCACCGACATGACTAAAGTGTCCTGGGACTCTTCTGGTCTCTTCACCAATCCAGATCTGAATCCAGTGATGCTACGCCCCTCCAGCAAAACTGGATTCGGATTTGGCTGGCACACAGGAATTATGGGAGGCAGACTTCAGACATCTACTTTCCCAATATACACTTGCTGCCAACCATGACCGCAGCTGGCTGCACATCACAGGAGGGGTGGGGTGTTTCACCAGGTAAGTATTATTTACTTACCTGATACCTCTGGTGCCAATAATAGGAAGCAGATACCAAGGTGGTAGGTCCGCTTTCATTTTTGAAACATAAAAAAATTGTATCTGTTGTCTGTTGCTCACCTGAGGCTTAAATAATTTTAGAACCTGCTATATTTTATCATGACCTAATATGAAAAACCTAAGCGCATGTTCTTTCTTTCCTTGTCAATACAGCACTTATATTTTTTTTTCAAATAGTACATTGTACATTTTGATTTGTTTACTTACCCCTTGTTTGTGCTAGTAGTGTTAGTATTTTTAATGTCTATTAGATTGTCAAGATTTTGAGTCCTGAAAAATATACACATATTATTTTATACATCGCTATTTACAAGACAGCTTAGGTAAAATGACAGAAATTGGATCTATTATAAAGGACACTGTTTAGGACTTCCATTGGTGTATTTGGATATACCCTGACTGCCTTTTCTGAGTGAGCTTTTTCATATTTGTTTATGGAAAGTGCTTCAGAAAGTATTGGCATAACCATGAAACCCAAGCAAATTATTTTCTTTAGTGTATCAATTACGTAGAGGCTGATATTTGATACAGAAATGATATCTGAAAGCCTCAGCAAATTTGCTTCAACTTTTGCTCTCTAGCATTAAATTCCATCACCCAAATCTTAGCACAAGTGCTGAAACTAAAATCAGAATCCCCAAGATATTAATAGGTCTTATATGGGTCTCTTTAAATTAGGTCCTGGCATGAGGCTCACAAACTATATGCATGGATCAAGACTGAATGACCAGGATGAAAATTCCATTTCATATATTTTTGCCAATCTGTACCTATGGCTAAGGGTATGTTTCCATGGCATGAGTCGGTCCGCCGGTCGGTAGGTTAATGTAATGCACTACGTCAAACTCTGGCTCTAAGCCGTGGAAACAGCCGGTGCGGTAGGCATGTGTTATGGATGGGCTATGTTGACATCCCCTTTAAGGAATGCGCTTAACGCGGGGGGTGTTGACGGAGCCCATAACACCATAGAAACATTCACCTTCAACAGCTAACACAGCTGTCAGTGATAGATCGGGCAACTTTTCATGTAAAGTGGTTCTTTTCTTATCTACATTCAATAAATACATACTAAATCTCTTAACTATTATAGTTTATTTATTGTAGTAGTATTTAAGATTATGGCTACTATATGTTAGATAATTACCTGGTCTTCGTGTCAGGTTTTTTTATGTCAATCAAGTCACTGAGTTGATCTTCCCTAGAATATATACTTGTGTGAGATAGAATATTCAGTGGTGTTGAATATATACAAATCTATACTGAAGGGCTAAAGGAAAAATATACTCAACAGTATGACAGATATACCAAACTATTAGATTGAGCTTAATAGTAACACTCAAATGTATCTATCTGTATTTAAAATATGGTTAACCCCATAGCTTGGTCTTTGGCACCAAAGGTGGGAGCTGACTGTTTACTTTTAGGTTCTCTCTCCTTCACCCTCTGAACAATTTTGGCCTAAAGCTAGGCACACACGAGTAGATATTTAAAAAGATTCGAATACAATCAATCAATGTGCGCGCTAATGGTCATTGATTTTACTCTAATCTGTTTACAAACCTACCCATGTGTGCCTCACTTCGAGCAGGATCAATAGAGGGCGCTCAAAGAAACTTGATTGAACGGGGTTCCAACATGTTGGAAAACCCTGTTCGATCTCCATTACTTTGCATGGAGACAAGAATCTTCATGCAAAGTATTGGATGTCACCGGCTCCTGCCTCCTTTCTCCACAGCTGTCCGCTGTCAGTGTGAAGGGGGCGGGGCCAGTACTCCTCACTCGGAAGCTACTGCTGTGTGAGTGAGGCAAGCTGGATTTCTCCCCAGCATGTAGCATGTTGTGATTCCCCATTTAATGGGAATCGATGTGCCCATGTGGTGCACATTAATTTCAGTCCAATTGATCCCCGATCAATCACAGTGTGGTGACGTGACCACACTGTGATTGATCGGGGGTTGCAAGGGAATCTACCCGTGTGTGCCTAGCTTAAAGCTCCACACACTAGATATTCTCTGAGAGGTTCATTGAAGATTAGCTCAGCTATGATCTATCGATGTACACAGCTTTTATCTGATCACTCTTGATAGACTAGACATTTTAAAAGTGTCATTCTAAAGATGGCTCATTTTAAACATTCTTCTATTCTTGCAGAAATGTATACATATGTTCTAGTCTGTTCTAACCTAAAAATATTTCTAAAAACGTTATTTTAATCTCAATATATTAGTTATTTGCCTATTAAATGTACAATAAATTAATGATATATTTTTGTTCCACCTTTTCTTTGTATTCTTTGCAGTGGCTGAAATTTCAATAAGGTCATCCAATTGGTCTCTTGAATTAAAAAAGAGAGATAAAACATTGATTTAATTTAATTGATGGAATTGTTTAGACATCTCAAAAGTATAGGTGCCCCTCCTAACCCAGCTACTTTTGGTCTACCACCTGTTTACATTTCAATTGTATGAAATATAAAATAAATGGAGGAAATAGACAACCTAGATCTTTATTTGGAATGCCCATCCCTGGTTACAAAACATCAGAAAAAATTAAGTTTTGTAAGAATTGTATGAAATAAAATATCTGTTTTGA
The DNA here is from genome assembly GCA_036250615.1 of Ptychadena robeensis. Classification (NCBI taxonomy): domain Eukaryota; kingdom Metazoa; phylum Chordata; class Amphibia; order Anura; family Ptychadenidae; genus Ptychadena; species Ptychadena robeensis. The sequence goes on along the minus strand of CM070033.1, from coordinate 58,636,162 downwards.
TCCCAGACAACTACTGTTGTGATCCCAGCCAATCAATGTTATACATTTTTCTTAACATCACAAGATTCCATTGCACCTTGCACATACTACAATAACGTAGCTGTTGACTGCTGTATTATGCATTAAGAAGAAACTTCCATTTAATAGTAATTTTAATCCAGCACACTCCTGTGTTATATATAATTATTTAATTTAAAGAGATGTAAAGCAATATACTCTCTACATGTTTAGTGTTCTAATTTTAGTGGCTTTGTTTAAAAAAAACATATCTTTACAGGGTTCAATAGCTCAATCTCAGATTCAGTTTCAGTGGAGCACAGACAATGTTAAGAATTAGGAAAACATTTAGCTTTCATTGAGCTTTCATCAAAAATCCGCAAGGCTCTGTAAATCCTGTGCCATGGTTTTTACACTGTGTAAAACATAGATAAAATTGAAAGTTTTTATAAGCGATAAACATTAACAGTTGGTGGCGCATGACTGTAGGAACTCATTTTGCCTTGTGTAGTAAGGGTTTAATATTTTACTATTTACCGTTTGACTCCTTTTTCTATACCGGGCTTAATGTCAATAAGGTTATCAAGATTTTGAGTACTGTCAAAAAAAGAAAACGCTTATGTAAAGTAACATAACTGACATGACTGTAACAGTTGATATTAAAAAACATCAGAAAACATTTTATATATATTAATTCTAGTGATGTTGTATTTGTGGAAGAAACTGTGGCAATATTAGGCTGCATATGACAGACCTACCAATCTTGTAAGGGCAATTTCCTTAGCACAATTGCATAGGCTTTACTATAAATAATGTGTATGCAAAAAATTCTAACTTGCAATATGCTGATTTATTCAATGAAAATGTTTGGAATGACATTGGGGGCATAGTGGTTTAGTGGTTAGCACTATGGCCATGCAGTATAGTGCCAGGCCCTAATCCTGGTCTGGGCTTTATCTGCAAGGAGTACCTAAACTAAATCGTTGATTTTGATTGAAGTACAATCGAACCTTCCATATGGTACTACTTTGGATTTGATTACAATAAATTTTTGATAAAAAGTTCAAGATCTAAAATCGAACCGTGTATGCCTAGTTTTAGATGTTATCCCTGTGTCCCTGTGTCCTCCCACACTCTAAAGACAATACTGAAGGTTAATTGACTTCCCCTATAGACTGTAACATATGACTTAATCTGTGTTAGTTACATACATATATATGACTATGGTATGGAGGGACAGTTAGCCCTGTGTTAGTTAGTGAACTATGTATTTTATAAAGTGCTGTGTAATTTTTGACGCTATGTAAATAGAAAAAATAAAACTGGCATGGCATTTTTAGCTGTTGCTTACCTCTTGTTGCTTACAACTTTAGAGTTTGAAATTTCAATGAGATTATCCAGATTTTGATTTCTGCAAACCCAAAATACATTTGTAAAATCAATAATTATTCACATTCCAACCCCCAAAATGGAAAATACATTAATGTGTTTTACTGAATATCATACCAACTCAGTCCACAAAAATATCACAGCCAAGTCCCACCAATCACCCAAGAGGAAGATTTGTATGATCCAATCCAAATGAGCTCAGAAACACATGGTAACTTACCCCTTGTTTACAACTTTAGAGCCAGATACTTCAATGAGATTATCCAAATCTTGGCTTCTGAAAAATGTATAATGATGATTTAAAAAACAGTCAATAATTGTTATGATTCATAAAGCCCCCCATACACGTTCCGATTTTTCGTACAAATTTTGCCCGATCAGCCAGCGTGGTGGGTCTGGGTGATCGATCGGGAGAATAATCGGATGCGGAATTATGTACCCAATCACGATTTCTCAAAATCGGCCGAAAAATCGGTCGGGACCACTTGAGACCTGTCCGTAAATTTTGGTCGATCTGCTGTTAATAAAATAGTGTCGGGCCTATCAATTGGTAATAATTCGAATTCCGATTTTTCGTGCCAGCCGACCGATCAACCATAACATTTTAAGGGAAAATCAGGTGACCCGATCGGACGAAAAATCGGTCGGGAGAAAAATCGGAACGTGTATGGGGGGCTTAACTTAGTTAGCCTAAAATCAGTTTGGTTGATCTCTGTAACTTTAGGCAATGGTGAGAATTTCATCCTCATTGTTCATAGCAAACATATGGTTCATGCTTTTCTCTCTTTCTTGACTCCCTCTCTATAAACACCTGCTTTAAATGTATCTATGTGCGTAATTATTCAGCCCCCTGAGTCAATACTTTGTAGAACCACCTTTTGCTGCAATTACAGCTGGCAGTCTTTTAGGGTATGTCTCTACCAGCTTTGCACATCTAGAGACCGAATCAAACTGCGCCTGTGCCGAGATTGGGCACAAACGGCGCCCCTCCGTGTGCCTGCGGCTCTGTAGATGAGACGGAGGGACACGGAGCCCTTCTGGCCCCGTGTCTTCGGCATCATCTGTGATGCCGAAGGGGGCGGGGGGGCGGTGCCATAGACCTCCATGTTAATGGGGGTGGCGCCACTCTCCTCCCCACACACCGCCGGCGTCTATTTGACACCGGCGGTGTGTAGAGGGCTGGGCAGAGAGCCGGCAATCACGGCAGACTACAGTGTACTCCGCCACGATTGCGGGAGAAAAGCGCGAAAAGCCCGTAACGCCCAGAGGGTTAAAGAACAACTTAAGACTATTGTTAGCCCCGAAAATTATTGCTTCACAGTGCCTGCAGGCTTATTTCAAAGCAAAATAGAAACACTCAGTGCTTTTCACCATCTTTGATTTCACCAAAGAAAAGAACATTTAAAAGTATTTTGCCCTAATTTGATGGGGTAAAATGTGTCTTAAGCTGGGAATAGACGGTACGATATACCGTCTATTCCTTATGCGATTCTCTGCACTAGGAGCAGCTTGATGATGTCATCACGCTTGCCCGCTAGTGCCGAGAATCGTACTGCACTCTTAATGTGCAGCCGTCCCCAGCCAAACTAATGGGATCGGGCTAAAATTTACTCATAGTTATCCGACAGGACGGCTGATTTCAGCCCAATCCTCGTCAGCTGCAGCCTCCAATTCCTGCACGATCCAATCCCTAATGGATGCGGGAGCGTGCACGGCATCGGATCGTGCACGGAATCGGATCGGGCATCGGATCGTGCAGGAATTGGAACGTGTATGCCCAGCTTTAGTGCTTTTCACAGTCTTTGATTTCACCAAAGAACAGAACATTTAAAAGTATTTTGCCCTAATCTGTTTTAGGAGCTGCTGCCAACCAAAGTCTTGGTAACCATGTTATTGTACACCCCCTTTGTGTTTATACTTGTAACCATGTGTTATATTTAATCTTTGTTCTTTTTGAAAAACTTGATAAAGAATGATTGAGATTGAAAAAAAGTGATCTGTTGGATCAATGTAATATTTTTGTCTACTAGTCTATTGTTCCCCCTGGTAAGGCAATTGTGTACAAAGTTACACTTTCATACTCAATACCTTTGCTTTCGCTCAACTGCACTTCTTCTTTCTGCACTATCAGTTGTAACAGGCTTAGGAGGGAATGCTGGCCTAAGAAAAAAAACACATATTACTATACAACATATCAATGTATATTTTATACTTTGTTACTAAACTTACTAAAGAATTGGATATGTACCAAAATTCTATTAAATGGTATTTATTCATCTTGGAGTGTCATGCTGTTAGCAAAAGAAGCTGCATTACCAATTATTGTTACCATTATAAACTTCTATGGTTTAATATAAATGACGGCAGTATTAAATAATTTAATTGTAATTTGTGCTCTGGTTTAAGCAATTACCATAAAAAAATGTAACTGTTTTTTTACAGCAAATCTATGAATCTTAAGAATGGTTACTTCTATTGAATGTTTTTCACATGGTTATTTTTAGCGATCTGATTCATTCATTTTAAAGTTTTGTTTTCTCCTTAACTTACAATTCAGCTTTAAATGAAATCTAACATGTCCACCGCTATTTTGTTCGTCTTATTGTTTAGTTATTCAGCAACCTCATCTCCAATTGAGTGTAATAATGTAATATTACATACTGTTTAGCAAAACATAGCACTGCCAAAAAACAATATGAGGAAAATGTCACTGCTTCCAAGTTAGAAGGAAACTATGCAAAAACAGAAAGTAATCTAATTATACTGTGCAAATTTTGTCAGGTGATGGATCATTCAATGGATTGTAAAAAGAGGTGACATGTATTAAATATCTCTAAATATTTACCTGCTGTCAATTCTGGGTGGTGGAGAAGTAGGCAAGCTAGGTTTGTCATCTGTTTTTTCAAATCTATAAATGACAAAGCACAGGGCACAACTTAATAATACAAAATACATGACTTAATTGTGTACATGTGCACAGCTTTTGTTGGAATTTCTCAATTATCCATTTATTGCTTACAACAGCGACATTGTAGTTCATTTGCCTTGTGCAATCAGAAGGGTGAACAGTTACTATAGCAACCCTCAAAATGAAAATGTCTATCTTTCGCTGATGAGATTGAGACTAGCTGAGTGATATTAACCCACACATTTCCAAACAGGAGACCACCATTAATGTTATGTGCCAATTGATTTCTGCTTGTATCATATCAGGTGACATTTCATTGTTTATTGTTTATATTTGTAATGCAATAGAGTTCTGTAGAAAGAATATGGTCCTATGATGTAACATCTCTTTTCACATACACAGCTACCAAACAGGCAACTGAAATGAAGAGAAGACAAGGACATCACTGAAGGCTGTACCATAGGGTCACCACTTCAATGCACTGTGGTAAAACTTAACCAAGGAGTGGTAAGATATTTAAAGGAGACAGAAACACAGATTTATCGCTGTAACCCCTTCAGTTATGCTTACCTACCTCCCTCTCAAACACACATTGGGTCAAAATTAAAAACGAAGGTCACAGTCTAACCTTTGATAAATATCTACAATGAAGGACGTTTCTCCCTCTCATAAGATATAATGATGAACCTTTTCATATAGAAACAAACCTAGGTTTTGCTCATTAAATATAGAGCAAGCAAGGTCTAAAGCTGGGAATAGACGGTACGATTTACCGTCTATTCCTTATCCGATTCTCTGCACTAGGAGCGGGCGTGATGACGTCATCACGCCCCCCCCCCCCCCCCCGCTAGTGTCGAGAATCGGACGGCACTCTTTATGTGCAGCTCATTACTTCGACTGGGGGCACGCGAGCTGTCAGCCAACACAGAGGAAAGCACTTTGATATAAATTAGTGATGTTTGGGTTTCAGTTGGGTCACTAAAAGGTTCGTCATCACCGGTCTATGGGCACTTTAGGATTGTGTAATGCTACTGGGTCCGCTAACCACGTCTGTTAAGGTAGCCATACACAGATAGTTTTGCTTCAGATTTCTCTGCAGGTCGAACGACCGATGGACGATAGGCGGGAACGCGTAAGGCGGTCAATCTTCCGAAAAGTCTGCCCATGTATGGCTACCTTTACTGGAAAAACACATTTTGCAGTGCACTGCACCTGCCTGGGCATTTTCAGTAACATGCAGCATTGCACTGAGCGTTACTGGAAACACAAGCACAAGGCTAGTGTTAAAGGTTTCCTGTGTTATGGTACTATTCTGCAGTGCAGCTAGTGCGAATAAGCCCTAAAGCCTATTTCTGTTATAGTCCTGCTATCAGGTTTCTAAATATAACCCATAGTGACTTTAGTTCCTAAATTATTTCATGTGTTTTCAGGTATAACCAACTAGTCCAAAAATTGGTAATTTAGAAGATTAACGCATTGGGAAATGTTTTTACATTTGCCTGATTGCCACATAAACTACCAATGATAAATACAAGGATTTCCAAAGCAATTAAAAGCAACTACTGTCAACAATACCTCGATTTGGCGCTGTCAATGAAACTGGTTCTTGTTGGCTTATCTGTAGTCCTGGTGTCGGATGAGTAGATGGTGCTATATATACACACAGAGATATATGAGGATTTGTTTAGTCATATGATCACATGAAATGCCATATAAAACAGTAAACATTGCTGCATAATGTATTGGAATGTTAGATAACTTATTATGGAAAGCTTTAGGGTCCTAAATTAAGCATACACTCTTTAATTTTTATCTCTTCTATTAATGTCTAATGAAGGACTGTGGTTCACCTCACAACACTCATACAGATTATATTGTTTGTTTCACAGCAAAAGGTTTTCTTTGTTTTCATTGATAGAGAGCAATTTGGGCCTTATATCACTTTTTTTCTAGGATTAATAATGACTTGTAATTACTTTCTGTTAAAGAAATCCCAAATATTCATATACCTTCATTATCAAGACAGGGTCTTGTGAACATGATAATGAGAGTAAGCCAAGCTATGCTAATTATAAAGGCCCCCACACACCTTACAATCTTACCGAACAACTTCTGTACAATCCACTTTTGTTCTACCAAAACCATGTGATATGAGGACCTTTCTAAACCTTCCAATCACTATGTATTCTATCAGGGAGGATCCAGCACTACATAGTTGTTGGTAGATAAAGGAAATTGTATGGAGTGATCTAAAGGTGTATTGGGGGGCTTAACGGATATTATAAATTGATGTAATTTATTCTCCTTTTGCTTACAACTGTAGAATGGAATGATAATATATTTAATAAAGAAATCTTACATTTTTTGTCCATCTGGCTTGTTAGAAACAATCCTGTTAATAAGTAGGAATCACATAATTATTTGCCATGATTACACTGTAATCTGTATATGCTTTTTTAGATATAAATGTAATCTATTCAATCTGTATAACTATTTCTATAAGTATATTTATTTTCTATATGTTAAGATTAGCTGCCGTTCTCCCGGCAGATCGACTGCGCGGCAATCCTGCAGAGAATCGGCCGGGCACCCTTTGTGTGCCAGCACTTACTTTGGATGTGATCCATCCAAAGTAATGAAAACTATCTAAGAATCACGGACATGTCCGTAATAGATTAGATAGATTTTTGTGGCTGATTCCTGGCCGAATAAAAAGTGCTCAATTTGCACCCAATTTCGTGGCAGATCGACCGCCATGCGCACTCGCGGTGGTTGATCTGCCGAATTGGCCAAAAAAATCTAGTGCAAATCTAAGCGTATATGGGGGGCTTTACATGTTGTTTTACTCACGATTTGTTTTCTGTGGTTGATGTGGTGGTTGTGGTAGTTGTGTTCCAGTTTGGACCCAAGGACCTCCTGCAAAAAATGTTTACATTTTCACTCTATTTGCGCATGACATGTACAAATTATGTGATCATAAAAGAGAGAATTGTTATGAAGATTTGTAAGACAAATCTAAAGATTATTTCTCTGTATAATAAAGACAAATCCAATGGTGCTGAATAGCAAATTATTCTGACTTCCTGCTGAGTTTAATTATATTGCTTATAAAATAAAACATTTATCACAGATGATAATCCAGACTTTTTGTATGACTAAATATCATGGATCTAAATGGGTGCAATTAGTTTCCTATCATTGGCACTCACGGACCAAATAAAGTAGTGAGTAAATTCAAGCATTGTTCTGTAACAGGATAGCACCCTTAGTTTTGCCCCCTGCTAGATATTATACATTACATTTTTGAAAAGTAGAAGTGTTCCAGGGGTACCGAGTGTGGAGACACATAGTGAGCAAACATTGTCATGTTGACTTTATAACTGCAGAGTTTGAAACTTTCTCTGCCCTTCATTTTAGCACAAACACTTAGATACATAGAATGCATTCCCAAGGTCAAGCAAGGGCATGCAAACCTACATTAACAAATGCAACAATGCACAATGCTAAGCTAAGCAGCTTTGCTTTTCTGTAATATTATTATCAAACTTCAAAAACTCTTTTGGAGGAAATTGTTGTAATAGCCTAGTTTCCAGAACTATCCTGCCCTGTCTTTTCTGGGTGAAATAGTAAGAAAGTAAGACAAGTAAGAAAAGTAATAAATGTAATCTGTTCCAATGGATAGAGCATAGGAAACGATGTTATAGTATTGTATGCACTCATGATGCTGCAGTTAATTAAATCCTATACTTCAAAATATGACTATTTTAACCATCTAGGTATAAACCCTAAATGTAGCTAAGTTTGTTACCGTGTCCCTCAGGTTTCATCTCCTCTCGCCAGGGGGTAGAGCAGGTGGGAAATTCAAACAGATCTGTT
>CM070033.1:58589966-58627892 GCA_036250615.1 Ptychadena robeensis | reverse complement strand
TAGTCACAGGTTCTTCTGACCTAACATGATAATACAACAAATAACCACCTATCTCCAACCACCTTAAACAGTACCATGTTCAAGGTCTTTGCAATAACTCTAAATGTTTAGGGTCAAAGGCAAAGGCAATGCTTGTTCTCCCCAAGAGGTTTTACAACTACTTAAAAACCACTCAAAGACATCTTAGCACTTGGAAAGCAGTCTCTTTTAGATGTATGGATATGGCTTAGAGAAGTGCTTCCCAAACTTTCCTTGCAGGTCCCCTTTTCTATTTAGGAACATTATCAAGCCCCCCTCCACCGTTCAAACACAGGTTTAGAATGAAGGCCCACTCCCCTTCGCGCCCCTGTTTAGGAACCACTGGCTTAGAGGAAGACTGACCTTATACTCAGCATGATGTGTCTGAATGAAATGACAAAGCTAAAAACTATTGACAAATGTCAGCATAAAGGTATTTTCAGCTGCTCTTTGAATGTCACTCAGGAATCCTGGCAGTACTTTATTGTTTACAAAGGTGCAAACCACTGCTGTACCACAACTACAGCCATCCATAGAATTCTTCTGTCTGTGGTTCAGCCTTTCACCTCTACCATTATTAAAAACAATATGCACAATGCAAACATATAAAATTCACAGTCATAGGTCACACATTTTTGTCTGTTATCTTTTGTCTGTATCAGGGTTTATGCTGACGCCTGTAAATTACAGCGACAGAATAAAATGCAACAATGATAATAACACAGGATGCAAAGAACACTACAAGCATTCATGCTGATTTCTTCTATAATGAGTACAATGCTGCGAACAAAGCCAATGTAAGCAAAAACTGTCCAGTACAAACTCTGATTCATGCAGTTATTCTTCCAAAAAGAAAAAACAAAACAAGACAGGAAGAACAAAGAGACTTTTCACTGTAGGCCAGCTAAAGGCTGCTGTTCGACCTGCATTCTGGCAGCAAACATGTGATTGGTGATTTGAATGCATCTTCAATTGTAAAGAGAATATTCAATGCTAATGGTAACCCACAAACATTAAAGCAGGGTGCAGACGTGGGGATATGGGTCAAATCGATGACCGTAATTACGGCGATGTCCGATGCTTTGCTTAGAGACCGTTGGTCTCCAAGCAAAGTTTCAGCTGCCGGGGAGAGAGCAGAGCCGTCTCTCCCCAGCCAGCCGATATCTGACAGCAGCGTGATGACGTCATCACGCTGCTGCAGGGAACATCGGACAGCTCAAGTATCGAGCCGTCTGTACCCTGCCTAAGTCATCTGCAGAAATGACAGTAATCCTGTGTGTGCCACCAATGTAGGAGTTCCCTTCATTGCAGTCAGATACTTTGGATGGGGAAAATACTGCTAAATGGTTCACATGTGATTTTTGGGTGGACACCTCTGTAGTTGTGGGTCATGGACCACCAAGCTTTCGGTGTGAGCACACACGCCGGTGTATCTCCCGCAACTATGGCCGGGAATCGCTGTGTCTATGTGGGGCTTAAACCAATTGAGCAAGTGAAAGTAGAACTTCTCCGTCTCATGTAAATATCCATGGCTTGAATAATTTATTTAGATGAACTCACTTACCAGCCGTTTTATGTCCATTGATAAATTAACTTCCAGAGGGAAGCTAGTTACACTAACCTCTAATGTATTGGCACACTGACCTCCAATGTACAGGAACATAACAACGTACCACAAACATTGCTACCCATAAATTTTTACTAACTTTTATTAAAATTACTAAGAAGTGAATAATTAAAAGAGAACTTTCATACTGAGTAACAATTCACATTGGGATTCACATCACCTAGGTGAAATAATAATTGTACATGAGATTTACACACTACTAAGAGTTTGCAGGAAAGGTCACAGTAATCTCTTTAATGCTCATTATGTAGATTACTATGTTAAGGGACATAGTAATTAAGAAGAAGATGCAGCACATTAGGCCCATTTCTACATTGACTTTTAATGTAAGATGACCACTTACTATGTTTGGGGACTATTTGTTTTAAAGATGTCCTTTCCTATTAGAGTTGTCATGCCTGTTTCTGATAGACCTCAAATTATTATTCATTTAACAAGCAGTTTTCAGCAGATTGTGGTAGAGCTTGAATTACTTCAGGATATGCATAATATGTCTCCCTTTCCAACCTGCAGATCAACCATCAAAAATTCAAAGCCATGGTGTTCTTTTTTACACTCATCAACTTCAAATACGGTACTTCATAATAATGTATATGGGTACAAAGCTACTTTGTAATCCTAGAGATATATTCAGACTTACTCTTTCACCTTGGTTATAAAAAGTTAAAAACTAAAGGTGGCCATGCACACAACACCTGCCTTTCCCCAGAGACCACCAAATCCAGGTACACGCTCTCATCATTTGTCGTCTGGACTACTGCAACATCATCCTCTCTGGTCTCCTTCTAACTAGACTATCACCTCTTCAGTCTATCATGAATGCTGCTGCTACACTTATTCACTCCTCTAACCGCTTCTCATCTGCTGCTCCTCTCTGCAAATCTCTTCACTGGCTTCCAATTGTCCAGAGAATTAAAATTAAACTCCTGTGCCTTGTTCACACCTCTTGTCCCACTTACATTTCCAACCTGGTACATAAATACACCCCTAACCGACTCCCTCCATTCCTCCAGCGACCTACTAATGACATCCCCATAACATCATCTCATGCGCAGCTTCAAGACTTCTCTAGGGCCGCACCCACTATCTGGAACCCTCTCCCACGCCCCATTAGACTTACTCCTACCTTCAGCACTTTTTTAAAAAGTCCTGAAAACCCACCTCTTCAGTCTCGCCTATCCATCTTCTCACTCCTAACATTAAAACCATGCCAGTCCCATCCCCCACCTATTGTATACTCTGTTCCCCTGACCTGGCAGGGTCCTCCACTCCTCCTGTGTCATATCCTGTACCTGTGTGTTGCGTCTCGCCTCTTATTTATTGTGCAGCGATGCGTAATATGTTGGTGCTATATAAATAAATTATAAAAATTATAATAATAATAACCTCGCACCCGATAACTTGCCATTGTTCTCAGTTATCAGCAAGCCACAATAAAATATGTGATATGAAGGTTTTTAAAACATCCTGCAAAACTGAAAGATTGCTTAAAACTATCTCTCACATTCACATATTCAGTAAAGCTGTGTAAAGCCTGTTTGATGATTTAAAAATGCTTTCTAAAACTGATGTTCTTTAAACTCATTCTTAGTATATGATTAAGGGCATGTTTTCACAACGCTGTGTGATCCGTCGAGACCCCTACGCTCAGTGCAGTGCTTGGCGGGGGTCCCGACGGAGCACATACACACTACCTGCCTGGCGGATGCTCTGTTCAGACATCCGCTGATGCAGGGATTAACGTACTGCACTACATTAACCCCCGCATCGGCATAATGGTGCAGTGCCATGAGCACAGAGCATCCGCCAGGCAGGTAAAGTGTTGTCAAACAACGCTGTGGAGACATAGTCTAAGGCTATCCTGTGTTAATGTTGCATTGCATCATACAAGATACACGTTTTTTGTTTTTTTCCATCTATTCCCCTTCTACCACAATCAATTGCCAATATTTTCAAACTTTAAACGGTAATTTTCTAAGGCACACTAAACTTATAATATATATTTTATAATTATTTGTTTTCATTTGTTTAATATATTTGTCTTCTCAATACCCACTATGCATTTTACCTAAAGGTTTAAATGTTTCCTCTTTGACTATATACACATAAATCTTTACTAACCATCCACAATTGCATGCTTGTTTAGTATTTGAAATTTACTAAGAAGTGCATAACTGACAAAGCAACTGACAGAGCAGCAATCCAGTAGGGCTTGCCATTGCCTAAGTGAAATATTAATACTAAGGGAGATCTACAGACTACTTAGCATTGACAGGAAAGGTCACAGTAATCTCTGAGGGCAAGCACTTTAGCAAGATCACTATAAGGGACATTGGAGATGAGATGCAGCACAGCAGGAGGTGAAATTGAGAAAAACAAATGTTAGGATCGAAGATGCAGCTATTGTGTTTTCATGTCATTTACACACTTTGACAGGATGGTAAAATGATCAAGATGTATAACAGTTAGGGTAGTAATCATATACTTCATGAGCACTTAATGGCTGCATTACAAGTCCCCAACAATTTGAATTACTGGCATACAAAGAGGAAAGTACACATTATTTAACCTCCCTAGTGCACTGCTGAGGTACAGATTTCTGTACCAAAAGCGCACCATAGACTTTAATGGAAAACAGTGTTTTACATTGTAGGCCTGTAATTTCCCAAATTATGTCCATACAGTAGTCTGGCAGACATCCTGAATATAATAACAAGTGCAGATGCTTTGTGAATAACTCACAATATCAGATAATGAAGATTTTAATAATTCACAGTTATCAGGTAAATTAGCAATGCGACCACTAGATGGCAGTGCAGATGTGCCAGGTTACATAGGAGAGCATGGGGAGGGGGGGAGGGAGTGATCATTCTCCTGCAGCTGCCTCTTCATTAGATCAGAGCCACACGGAGCAGTGTGTTTGCTCTCCTGTGTGCCTGACGAACCCAGCTCGTCCACTGCTGTTCTGACAGGTCAGAGCTGGACGAGCTGGGACCGGCAGGGGGGTTAATGTCCATTGTATCAGATTTCAAGCTTCGTATTGGCTGAAGTGTTTGTTGGGGTAGTAAAGAAGAATAAAATTCATAGAACTCCTGTAACAAAGTCAAGAGCAGTATAGTTTTTAATTAGGCCCTGTCTACATTTGGTCCATGCCGGCAAACTGGCGGATTGCCAAGGGTTTGCCTACAGTTTAAAGTGCATTACAGTTGCAAGAAAAAGTATGTGAACAAAAGAATGGCTTCAACAGAACAAAATACGCCTTCTAGAGTGGCCCAGTCCTGACCTCAACCCAATTGAAATGCTGTGGCATAACCATGAAAGAACAATTCACACCAGGCATCCCCAGAATATTGCTACACTGAAACAGTTTTGTGAAGAGGAGTGGTCCAAAATTCCTCCAGATCGTTGTGCAGGTCGCATCTGCAACTACAGGATACGTTTGGTTGAGGTTATTGTTGCCAAAGGAGGATCAACCAAAGGTTTACATACTTTTTCCACCATGCACTGTGAATGTTTACATGCTATATCCAACATAAACATGAAAACATATAAAGTTTGTGTAGTATTTTTGGTGACCAATTTATGCAAAACTCCATGTAATTCCTTAGGGTTTACAAACTTGTTCTTGCAACTGTAATTGCTACATTTGAGACATTTGTGCCCTATTCATTTGAATTGAATAAACCCACCTGAAAAATATTGGGTGAGTTTTTTTTATACATCATGCAGGCCTCACGTTGTAATTGGCGTGATGTGGTACATCACTGGCTCTGCTGAACCTGCGTGTACAGATATGTCATAGCCAATTTTTTTAAACGGACCAAGTCTGCCCTGTGTAGCCTAACGTGGGGGGGGGGGGGAGTCCTACATAACAAAAACTAATTAATACCAGCTAATGATTTGCACAGATTACCCTGACTAAACAATGCATGTGAAACAATGATTAGATACAGCTATAACATATAAGAAGCTAGGATAAATTTAAATCAGTAGCTACTAACATATATATACATATTAGGTACATGCTGACCACTTCAGGTGCCAGCATATATTATGATAGACATATACTGCTATGATTATCTACTCAGATATGTAGTATTTATATCCAAGTTATTGACCTCTAACCTATACAATGTATGTATCTAGATTTCCTCTGTCTGTACATCTCCCTGATGAAGCCCGACGGGGCGAAACGCGTCGGAGATTGAAGAGGCCACTATGTCATATCTATAACTGTTACCGGATCTTTTTATAACAATCTTATAGTGCCTATCTTGTTTTTAAATGTGTTTGTGAGAATATTCCCATCAGGACCACCCACGGTAGGGGTGTGTACTTTTGGTTGTATTCATTGTTTATAAATGCTTGTACACTAGTCCAACACAATAAAGACTTTTTATCTATAATTATATAGATGACTTCCTGTCTGATCCATGTGCCCGCAATGCCATATATTTAGAATTCAAATGGGCACTCGCTGCCTATTTTAGGGGTTACATTTTGTTGTTAAATGTAGCTGAGCTCACTTTGCACTTCCAAAGTTTCAGTTCAAAATTCAAGGTGCTTTCACATATGCTTAATCAAGAGTTTCCTGGTACCCCAAAATCCTGGAGCACAGAAAGGCAAATACCACTATTGTGGTCTGCTGTGATGCAACCATTCCCTCTATATGACCAACCATACATTTGGCAGACACGTGGGACATGAAGAGCAAAATAATACAAAGTGTCTGCATACACTTAGCTTTGGGTAACTAACCATGTCAAAAGTCACTGGGAATGATTAAATCTTATGATGTTATGTACATATTAATTCTGATCTATGAACACTTTTTAAACATATTTTATGTAAACATCATGTTTAAGTGCCTTTTAAGAGAATACAATGAAGAATTTTCAGTAGCTATTAGTTTATACAGTAAAAAATGGTGACCATGATGACGATAGGAAAACACAGAGCTCGGCAGTCAGAATTTACAGACCTTTTGAGGGGAAAAGACTACTATGATGAAGGGTTGGATACAGCCATTTTTTTTTTTAAAAAGAGCAAATCCAGAAATGCTTATAAATATGCATACTTCTAATAGTATACTTCTAATACTATACCAACTGCCAGAAGGGTTAAACTAAACAATTTAAACCTTACACAAGACTATGGTATGCTCTAGTATCAATACCTTTTTGACTCCTCAGTGGTGGTGGTTGTTGTTGCCTTGCTACTGGGAGCCCAAGATTGCCTGCTGAATGAGAAATATAAATTTTTAATATGGTAAAACACTAAATTAGCAAGAAATATTAGGTGCAATAAAATAAATATTATATGTCATACCTTTTGTTGGTGGGTTCGGGCTCACTGTGTGAAAAAGATATAAAGTTAGGTACCATGATTACTACAAGCATAAACTCTTTGCCAGCAGATAGATTTTTTGTATTTTTTATAGTGAACTTGTGCCTAAATATGAAAACTTTATTTTAAAGTCTGTTGACACTTTTATCAAATGCCAAATTCCATCCAACATCTGGATCATGCAGGAGGTCGAAAAATGTATGTACAATACAATCAGATACATATATTGTACAAGACCATCCATTCTTTATCAAAGAAGCTGAAAACAGATTAACATCTGGCATTTAAATGATAAAAAGTACAACTCAATCATGTCTTGGGCAGGAGACTAATCATGATATGGAAATGATCTAACTTTACTATACTTTACTATAGGAGACTGAACACGTTTCTGATCCCCTTTCCTGTATAATCAATATAATATTTGATAAAGTAAATAGTACTGTAGCATTTTATATTTTACTTTTGCATTTTTAAATATATATATATTTTATAAATCTTATTAAATGTTTAAAAGTAAAAAGTATTAAAATGTAACATGTATTTCTAAATGCAAAGCTGACCATAG
The DNA here is from genome assembly GCA_036250615.1 of Ptychadena robeensis. Lineage (NCBI taxonomy): Eukaryota > Metazoa > Chordata > Amphibia > Anura > Ptychadenidae > Ptychadena > Ptychadena robeensis. Next base: position 58,620,333 of record CM070033.1, on the reverse strand, counting down.
ATTGTAGACATGCATGCTCACAGCGGTCGATCTGTCACAAAATCTAATGCTTGAAACTTCAATTTGGCCATAAATTGGCCTGTAAAGTGATCTAAGTAATGACAGACATGTCCAGAATTTTAGATCGGTCCTATTACTTTGGATTAGGGCCAGCATCCCTATCTAAAGTAAATGCCGACACATAAAGGGTGCGTGGCCGATTCCCGACACGACCGGCCGGGCATGATGACGTCATCACGTAGGTCGATCTGCTGAAAAATTTAACAGTCAGCCAGCTTAATAGATTCTACCATGTTAGATTGTTAATAACATGTCAGTTGGAAAAAAAATAAGATAAGTTAAGAAAATAATTAGTTGGATTTTTTAACATAACCACTATTAGTACAAGTTGTTATGCAAATTAGTCCCTGTTTTATGTTGGTGTAAATTTTATGTTAATAAGGTTGGTGAAGCATAAAGTATATTTACTGTTAAAGCTTTACATGTTTTGCTTTCCTTTTTATAATTGTTTACAATTCCAATTATATCGCTATTTGAGATGTCCACATTTTTTTGGTACATCTGACATCTTTTGGTTGCAGATAAAACATTTCTAATATTCAGTATTTATGCAATATATAAAAAAAAGTCCTAAGCAAGCGAACAAGCAATAAATCAAGAGAGCAATGCAAAGCAAGAATGCAGCCTTTCTACTTGTGCTCTGTGTTGTGACTGGGAGCTATTCACTGGAAACAGAAAGCTCACCGAAACATGTTTTATCCATAGGCACTGAGCTTATCAGTAGGCTTGTTTCCTGTATATAAATATGTTGTATCAACTTTTGCATTTTTTTAATTGAATCATCAAACACCACAAATGTGTGAAGACTCAGATCATTAGTGGTTATGTAAAGCAGATTATTGGAGCCTCCCAACATGGCTCATGTTGCCATGTAGATGACATTACTTGGATAATTATGTATAGATTTTTTTTTCTCATACAGTAGTTTAAAGCCTTCATTTGTCAAATAAGTATTGCCAAGCGCTATAGCCATTTGCACCAAGCTTGTAATTTGTGTGAAAATAATCAGGTAAAATCCAGCGCTGCATTGGAAATGCACAGCTAAAAGCACTTGATTTGCAAGGCTACCTCATGGGCATTCTTTCCAGAGTTGCGGATTTATTTCCTCTTTCAGTATTTCTCAATGATATTCTGTGGGAAAATATGGAACCATTGATTTAAATTAGGTCTTCACAGATTATTTCATCAATAATCTGTCCCATACTCATATATGAACTCATGGACTGTACATAGGAGAATATACAGTAGATTGCACTGTTTAGAACTCAGGTAGGTAAATATGTGTGTCAGCAATAGAATTGTTGGATCATTGATTCAAAAATAATAATAAACAAATAAGAATAAAGTCAGTTGTGCTGATGAGAGCCACTCTCGTACATGTTCTTGTAAAAAATATAATTTGGTTGGCTGTCTTTGTAGAAAGAACTTAAGGTTCGTACACATGTCAGATAACCGCCAGCCATGGTGATCTATATTTATCAACTCACCTGAATATCTTAGGTGTGTATGGGTGTCTTATATGGAAAATAGTTGATCCAAAATAGTGATAATAAGTGTAATTATGAAACAAAATGTACGGTTTATAACAATATGTTTGTTAATGACCAATAAGAAGGACTAATATCATTTGAGAAGGAAGCTCAAACAAAGAAATCTGTTAAATGAAGAGACATACAAGTTAAAATAATAGTTTATCGGTTAAACATTAATAATATTAGAAATGACCATATTAATTCATGATACATGTCAGAAAAATTTTTATATAATATTTCTTGTGTAAAGAGCATGCAAATTTGATTATTGATGATTTACATAAACTAAAATGCTTTAGTTATATTTTTTAGGCTGTTTTATTTGTAGACATTCTTGTTCTCTGCTAGTCTGCAAAACTACATGTGGAAATACATTTATCATAAAACAAAGGCTCAGATTTAAATTCTGTTTTTATATAAGTTATATGTTATGCACATTGCATGCAGACTCAAGCTGGACCAATCAAACTTTCCAGTCTAAGAGTATAATTGGCCAGGATTTAGTCTGCATGCAATTCACATGCTATTGTTTAACAGACTTTGTTGCAAATATTTGAATTGCAAACGTTTATTGCAAATATCAGCACTTCTAGAATTCGCAAAGATCTAGAATATAGTGCTATATCTTTGTAATTGCGAATATTCAAGATTTTTTAAATCAGTACCCTGAACTACTACGCATTGTAATCTGGGGAAAGTATTTGTGTTTGCAACATATGCATATACGAGTGCTGATTTGTGCAATCAAGGTGATGATGACTGGAGATCACTTATTCTCAAATTTACAAATGTATTGCAAATATTAGGTGAAATATGGATATTATCTATGCTGCTAATCACACATGTTTAATTTTGTGCATCTTTTATCTTTTCCACTTCTGTTATGTGGACCACAGATATTAGATAGTTGCTGGATATTCTCATACATGATGACCACTAAAAGACACTAAAAGCAATTATTTCTATTAATATGATATTGCATGCTTACATGGCCCAAATGGGAATGTCTATACCTATAGAAAAAGAGCAAGGACACCACACACAACACAATGCTAATTAATGAAAATGTATCAAACGAGTGAAAATATTGACTACAGCTAAAGCTTCCCTGTTGTGGAGCTATCTACAAATATAGGAAATATCTATAATGGGCCCTGATCCTTAATACTAGTATACATAGGATCTGTAAAAGAATTAATTAAAGAGAATATAAACATGCCTCAAGCCTCTGAAGACTCTGAAGAAGGCACACTTGCTCCATCAGCTGTTTCAAACTAATTTCTTTGCACCCAAAGGCAGACTTATCAAATCTGTATCATATATGTAAATGTTGTCTCTTGTCAACGTCAGCGTCAACGTCTCATCTCCAACTCTAGACACTATCATGGAATATGCAGAGAGTAGTGGCACATGTCACAGAAAGGCCAGGGTTTTTTGACACTGTGATTGATGGTCTTCTTTCACCTTATCTATGCTGAAAAAAGGGGGAATTCTGGGGTGAGTATTTAGCAGACTAAAAAATTGTCAAATTTGGTGGTGGGGGGATGTATGTTTTACTTTTAAAAATATCTCTAGTTGCTGCTGTTATTAGATACACATGGAATTATCCCCTGTTCAATACAATACAAAACCATTGATGGTGCTGATGGTAGAAACTATGGAGGCCAATACGAGCTCTTTAATAATCCTGAAGGTATCAAGTAGCAGTATCACACATTGCATTAGAATGGTACGTTTCAGGCTTTTTATTTTGTAGTCTTAATCCCATTATATGAGAGCTGGGGCTTTTTCAGGCCAAATACTAGCTTGAAGGTCATATATTTAGGCATGTAAGCTAAATATGTATAAACCAAGCACTAGTATGTTTATTTCTGACATATCCTTGTAGCATTGCATATCTCGGGTGCCTATCTTGATTCCTAACATTTTAACTCATAACATTTTATAGGCATAGCAGCTTGTGAGTATCTCTTTATTTCTAGTACTTCTTTGTCCCTTTTGTGTATTTTTAAGTTTAGGAAACATATGTGTAAACAATCTAAAATCTGTCTCATTGATAATTTTACTTCTCATTAAAAAATCTAACTGTATACAATAGTCAATGGATTTCTGGCAATTTGTTGTGTAGTTGCCTATGTAAGCAATCTATAATACCCTTACATTTTATAGAATATTTTACAATCTATTGCAAACTTTATACTGCACTAATATCTAAGTGGTCAATGAGCTTAGTAAACACTTGACATAATACACAAAAAACAGTACCTGTCCAGAGCATCATCTGATTTAAACCTGTTATGTATTGTTGTCTTCTCTTCTTTATCATTGTCCCTGGAGAGGAAATATAAATAGCTTAGGATGTAATAAAGCAGGCAAATCCAACAATGATGTATTTTAAATAATTTCTGTACTGCAGCATGCTATGTCTCCTCATGGTAGACAGATTTTCATAGGGAACTTTTACCATTTACACTTCTACGCAAAGACACAACACACTGATTATGCACATGATTAGTGCCCATTTCTGTGCAGTGCATACGTTAGCATTAACAACGCACAACACAATGGGTATAGTGTGAAAGATCCCTAAAGGATTTGTTGTTGTATTCAAAACTGAGCCTTATCTTTATACAAGCAAAAATATAGGGTATTCTCTTTTATATATATATTGCCTACTTAGAGCATAGAGCATACTGTGAATGTTCCACAGTACATGTTAACATCCCCACAGCCTCTTCGGCGTCATTGATGGTGCCGAAGAGGTGGATTCGGAAAAGATCGGTAAGTATGCCAATACTCTACAGCGCTGCGGGCTTGCTGGGGATAGGTGAGTATCTCCAAATGTAACTCTGGGTATGTTTGCTTGGGGGGTAACCGGCCAGAAAAACAGAGAGGCCCTTATACCCAAATACCTACAATAGGATATGTAATAAAAACTAAAAAAATGTTTATAAAAAATAATTTTCATATTGATAACAAAGGAGGACAGGAAATATAAAGATGTTATCCATATCAGTCGATTAGGTAATAATAAGGATGATCAAGAACTAGTTTAGTTAATTTCAAAATTCAAAATTGCAAAGTATATTGAGTTTTAAAGTTGATATTTCTACTTAGAAAACTTGACTTGCCTTTAAACTTAATTATACAAAAACTACATGTGCTGACAAAATCCAAAAATGACAAAATGTTACCAGAAATTAAATATTACTATTACCTGTCCAGGTTCTCCTGAGACTTGTATCTGTTTAGTATACTTCTTCCAAAGTTTTCATCTCTACTATAAAATATGAGAAAATAATGCTCATTCATATATATTTTAAAAAGCAAAACACAATTACTTGCACTGCAGGAAATCGATGGAGATAGACTACCAAGGGGCAATAACAAAGATCTCCTTCCATGTATAACTCTGGCCTCTTACATTGACTCATAAATAGCTGATTGGTCAAGCAAAAAGATCATTTTATTTCACATATTCACACAGCTAGCAAAGTTACTGAATGATATGATAAATTATACATGTGGCGAAAGTGTAGACTCCCGGTAGCAAGCACCTTGACAGAAACCTTAATAAGATTGGGCAGGATAGTATAAATATTGCTTTTTCTTACATCTTTTCCTCTTCCTCTTCTGGTCGTGATTTTATCCAGCTACTGTCTTTAAGCAAGGTTCTTCTCTTGTTTGTCTCCTGTATAACATTCTGCCTATTCATAGATCCCAGTGTACTACTTTTGGAGTCTGTAGGAAATCAAAAAAGTCAAATTACTCAAGTTTCATGCTAAAGTAATAACAAGGTAGTGATTGGTTCAATAAAAGCTGCTTTACACCACACACCTGACACTTTGCAATACACCTCTGTATGTGCTGTACCTTGAACTTTCCTAAATGGACTTGCAAAGGTGGCATCCTGTAATGGTAGCACACTGCAATTCACTGAAAGTGACCCATTCTTTCATTCTATGTATGTCTGCATTTGTATGTGGATATTTCTCAGTCAAACCATGGGAGACCAGGTAAGTGGACAAATAGAATCTCCCCCCACCTCATTTACTGAGGATTTTAACAATAGTTAAGAAAAATTTTTTTTAATATATGCTGGCCACATATAGCAAGAAAGGGGGTTTAAGAGGTTCTATCCCTTACCACAAAGAAAACAACTTTGCCAGACAACTTCAAATTACGTTTTTTTCACTCCCCTGAGGGGTACACTTTATTAATATACATATGTAACAAAAGCATCACCATTTGTCATGGCAATTGCGGAGGACAGAGGGGCGGGCATCAGAGATCCAGGAGGAAGGGCACGGCTGGACACTCGCCACTACTGAGGGATCCCCAGCTTCACCTGAAAGTATGCACTGACAGCCCAAGATCCAATTTGGTGATAAGATACCTTGTTAACAGAGGAAAATCCCTTGTTCAATCGAGGATAAACAATATATGGTCTCAACAAAAGAGGACAGAATGCACGGTTGTTCTTGAAAAAGTCCTAAAGGACGAAACGCGTTGAACGCTATCCGAGCTAAAGGATTAAAGACCCACCACGATTGGGGGTCCAAAACACCTGTATGGAACAGGAAGAGACGGGGACTACCTTGTGTAGGTGGCCCTCTTCTCTTTCTGAATTTTTATCGCTATTGGAAGACTTTTTAACTGTTTTACTCTGTGTCTATGTTGACAAATGGTGATGCGTTTGTTACATATGTATATTAATAAAGTGTACCCCTCAGGGGAGTGAAAAAAACGTAATTTGAAGTTGTCTGGCAAAGTTGTTTTCTTTGTGGTAAGGGATAGAACCTCTTAAACCCCCGTTCTTGCTATATGTGGCCAGCATATATTAAAAATAATTTTTCTTAACTATGTATGTCTGCATGCCTAGGGGCTTGACTGAATACACCTCATTTACCTATCCCCTATGGAAGTTATTGGGACACCTTTATTCAATAATTACAAGTGTTTAAGCATTAGAAAACACCTTGGCATTTGTTAAATAATTCAACCTTATAAGGGCCTTTGTTAGACACTATTTGTTTTGCATCCCTGAATTTAGGTGTTCTATATTGTTTCCCTAATAGGTATTTTAGTATCAAATATTGTAAATGCCTGGGCATGCTCCTGATGTGGCGGAGGATGGTCTTCTGAGGGATCTCCTCCCACATATTTTGTTGGCATACCTGTGCCCAAGCCCACAAGTCCAGTTCAATTCCATTGCACATCTTTGGGGTAAACTGGGGATAACATTACTGCCTGACAACCCCTTCAGCAGCTGTTCATATCTGCACAGCAGGGAGGGTGCCTGTGTAGAGAAAGGGGCGGGGAATATATGTGTGCAAGAGAGGGGCCCTCCAGGGGACCACTGGGGCCCTATGAGGACACATATAAGCATAGTGGGAGAAATGGTTCTCAGTGGACCATATAGTTAAATATCAAAAAATACATTGCACTGAATGTAAAATTGAGTCATTACCATTTCCAGATTTGTTAAACGAGTAGGTAGACATCTTACAGTTTTTCTTTAGCTGTAAAATAAGAAAAACAAAAAAACATATTTTAGATTTGTGGTAAATTATAATAGTTTTTTATTTTAAAGTTTTGAAACCTGCATTTAAGATACTGAAGATGATGCTGGAATTGCTAGTCTCTTAAGGTTCCCATACATGGTAGTTTTTTCACTAGATTTTTGATTGATCGATCACCGTGCTTGTTCACGAGTTCTGCCCACCATGAACAATTAACCAAACAAGATCGGAATCAACTAAAAATCGGATCAGACATTGAACCGACATGTTGGTTTTTTTTAAGTCGATCATTTGGTGGGCCCATAGCTCCCTCGCCTGCAGCAGCCAATGACCGATTTTGTGTAATCGGCCATTTTGGAGATCGGATAATGTCCGAATCGACCACAAATTGGATACCCAAGGTGGTGTTCCATCAATTCCCAATCCGATCAATCAATCAGATCGGGAATCGATCGGTGACAAATCGACCCGTGTATGGCTACCTTTATGATTGCTTCATTCAGTTGTGTCACAGAATAGTAGTAACCTCATCAAGAATAAAAAGTATAATGTAATGATGTTACCTTATTTAAATATTCATAAATGTATTTATATGTCACATTGATATATTCTTTTACATAATAAAATGCCTGCTCTGTTCTCTACTCTGGATAGTTGGGCTTGCCCTTTTCCAGTTACAAGAAAAAAAAATTTTCAGCTAACAGGTACATTCGAGTAAGTAAGTTCAGAAGTTCAAGCCAATAAATGTTTCCATGTACTTAATTTATTTAGCTTGTGGCTTAATCCTACAAAACCAAAGAATGCTGTAAAACTATTGTGAAAGTATGATGTGGCCCTCAGTAGTGTATGATTTTATGAAATACCTTACCTTTACAGATAATTAGGAAATATACTTAGATGATAACTCATTCCAGTGCAAAGATAATGTGACTCACGTGCCACACCTATTTAAAATATGTAAAAACACACAGTGAAACTGGCGGGTTCTTTGGTTGTACTTGTATTGCATCTTGCCAAATACTTATGTCTTGATCTTGTCATGTGGCAAAATGAAATGTGGGCAGGGCCAGCCTTGCCCTTGTTATACCATCTATTACTGGCACTAGTATATGAGCAACCTCTGCAGTACAGGCTTATCTATTTCATATATAAAGTATAGCAAGTTTGGAGTTCAAGTGATACCGTTTATTGGCTAACTGAAGTCATTAGAGAAGCAAGCTTTCGGGATATCGCAGATCCCTTCTACAGGCTAATACAATCCTGGTTCTTGAAACTTACATTTATACACAAAATACCATGGTCATAAATATTTTAACAAAAGTAACAGTTTTGCCTTGACACACATGACTGATGGAGGTGAGAGTGAAGGGTTAGTTAATGGAGATAGTGATCAGAGTTAGGAAGAGTTATTGGGGGTAATAGAGATAAGAGGTTCAGCCGTGATATTCACCTCCTTCAGCAATTAAAATGTCCATAGACCTGGGAAGCAGAGAAATATGGCAACATAAGTATTTCTTGGAGAAACCTAAATAGCAATGGTCTTTAAATTATCAGATATTAGGCATGAATAGCTAATTGACATAACGTTAGGGAGTCCAGACACATTATTGTTCAGTGATGAGGAGTTCCATCAGTTTTGAAGAAAGAGGGGGGGGGGGGGGTTATTGTGAATGATCTTGAATTCAGTTGAAGTTGTAGTGGCACATGAAGTTGTTATCTCTGTTTAAACCGTATTCCACTTGAACTCCAAACTTGCTGTATTTATCGATGGCTAACACGGTACAACACTCTACTATATATAAAGTATGATATACTATTTGCTTTTCATCGATGAATACATCAGTTAGCCAATAAAGAGTATCACTTGGACTCCAAACTTTCTATATGCTATTCATGAAATTCTGTATGAATCCATAGGGACCAGTGACCAGTAAATTATAATTGTTGTATGCAAAGTTGCAGTGGCAAAAAATAATTGACGGCATCTGCAGCTCACATAAATCAACATTAAATGTGATCCATATAACAGTATTAGTATCTATCCAGGCACATTTCTAGCCAATCATGTGCCCTATGCAAAGTTATAGCACGGGGACCCCCTGATGGCCAAGTGGTTGAGCAGGGGGGGGGGGTGCTATGGTTCGGCCAGCCAAGTTGTTGAGCGGGGTTGGGGAGGGGGTTAGGGTTGCTATCATTCTGCTGACCGAGTTGGTGAGCAGGGGGGGGGGGGTGCGGCGGGATGCTAGTTATGCATCCGTGCTGTCAGTAGCGATCGGCATGCGGAATATGCGTGCGGGGTAGAACACCGGGTCACTATGTGCCCCAGAGGGAGAAACGGCCCTATATTTATCTAAACATATTTGTCTGCATTCCAGCTAGGGAGACTCAAATTTTCAATGTGTAACTTTGGACCATTATTATGTGGGCAGAAAGACCAAATCCAAAGAAAAATGTATTTGTTATTGGCTTTGTAATGCAAGGTACACATGGACATTGCATTTTAAAATAAAGTAATTCACAGGCAAACCTAAAAGTTAAAAAAAGCATGGTTTCACATGGCTTTAGATTTAAAATCCCATATGGGGGCTTATGTGATGTGCATTCCCTTTAATATAGTTTGTCAGAGCTCCTACCTATGGTTCGCTAGAGGTCCACCAGAGCATGATGGCAAATTAAAACCTCCAATGTGCCTCTGCACCAAGTCTAAAAAGCCCCTCTTTGAGATAAGACGTAAAGAGAAATGTCCCCAATAGAACAATGACAGAAAGAAAACAAGTTTTTACAACATGTTTTGTTATTGTTATCATAAGTAACTGAAATGTAAAACTTTACCTGGAGGATGACAACCAACTAGTCCTTTCATTGTTCTACATAGATTGGCTGCAAGAATAGGGTCCCCATACACCTTTAGATCTCCTTTTGTTTTACCAAAACCATGTAGTATGAGGGACTTTCTGAACAATCAGGTCTACCTGTGTTCAATCGCAGAGGACCCTATACTGCATAGTTGTTGGTAGATCTAAAGGATATCTAAAGGTGTATGGCCAGCTTAAGGGGGTTTTCCAGTTCATTGTTACACATGTTTACTCCATACTGTATCATCTTCCTTAAGTCTATTCATATAAAATGTTAAAATGCCTAAAGACCCCCATAAAGCTTACAATCTTACCATACAATTTATGTACAATCAAATATTGTTCTACCAAAACCATGTTATATGATTCTAAACCTTTCAATCACTATGTATTCGATGAGGGAGGCCACTATACTACATAGTTGTTTGTAGATCTAAAGGAAGTTGTACCTGAAGACCTCGTTATGCAAGAAGTCTGAATATGGAGCATAGCTATATAATGTACAACAAGCATCACTCTCCCTGTCCAACCCTGAATATAACCACTTAGGGCCACAAGCTCATCATATTTGTCATGGCCTAGGTGGGGACAATGTACCTACCCTCAAGTAATACCTAGACTAAAGTTCTGAGCAGTACAAAAAATGTCAGTCTGTTATCATGCCATATCATATAAGTCACAATAAGATTATTGATTGCATTTACCCATGGTGAATCTGGCAGTTACCACATATAAAGCATCACCATCCTATTTTTTCAAATGCTGCAACAAAATAAGATAGATGTCTGATTGATGAATTCACCATTACATTACATTTCAAACATATACTTCAGTAGGTAACACGTCCTAGATATTGACATTTTGATGACTACATAGATAGGTTTATTCTCACATGAATTTGTCATCCATGTTACTGTAAATTTCTAAATGCAGATGTTTGGTGGAATGATAATTATAATATAGGTATGGACTTGGAAATAGTATTTATAAAATTGTAGAAAGGCTTTACATAACTAGTCAGATCTTTCATGTAAAAAAAAACGTAAACTTTCTTGAGTCAAGAACAATGCACGGTAGCTCACAAACAGTGTTTATTGCTTAAACTGGGCATAGACGGGTCATTTTCCTGTCAACTTCTCAACAGAACGACTGGCCGTGATGACGTCATCACACAGGGCTGCTAGTGCAGAGAATCGGCCAGGCACCCTTTGTGTGTCGGCCATTACTTCGGATGGGGACTGCCGTCCCTGTCCAAACGAATGGGATTGGCCGGGAATTTACTGGCATGTCGGATGATCCAACATGCGCCAGATTCCTGGTCAAACTGACCCGGTGGGTCGACGGCTGCTTGGCAGAAACGCGCGTGGCGGTTGATCGGCTAAAGAATTGGGCAGGAATCTGCCCATCTATGCCAAGCTTTAATGTGTTTTATTCCAGCTTTTGCAATTACAGTGTTGGTCCTGTCAGTACTATCAGCCTTTTCTGCTATATCCTGTCATAAAGTAACTTTATTTTATGTGGTAGGGAGGTTTTTTAAGTCCAGGACATGGCACTCTCATTAAGTTGTAATGGGCAGGTTAATAGTGGCAGGGAAGAGGCTGGTACTGTGTGACAGTCTACATTATGCATGATAAATTAGCAGAGAAATAAACCTTGTTGAAGTAAAGAAATATGCTGGACCTATTTTGTTGGTCTATGCCAGAAGTGAACTTTGTATGCTTTACGACTGGCTAAACTGGTTGTATGCTGCTTTGTGCAGTAGAGGCATTTAATAAAACTACACAGATATTAGAAACTTAGTTACCAGTTTATCCTAGTTGTACAGGACTGATGGGATGGGTCCTGCCAGAGAGGAATATTTCCCCCTCATGCAGGCTGTGATTCCATTGAGTGCTGTGTCCTGGAAGGAGTCCAAATGTTATTGCACAGATACTGTTGGTTGCTGAACACTATTTTGTTAAGTTTTTGTTACAGAGTCCCAAACTCTGGGAGAGGAAGGATGGAACTGAGGGGGCCTTTCTATTCCCCCTGGTACAGATAGGAGACAAACAGTGGGATTCTGACCAAGTAGGAGACAGGGAGTGTGGCTGCTGGAGCAGTGGATACAAGGGGGCTCACAGGGAGTGTGGGGCCCAGGCCTGTTGCTGCTGAGAAGCCAAGCCAAGGACGAGGATCTATGTTAAATGTTGGGAGCCAGGAGGCTTGGTATTTTCTATTGCATTTTCTAAAGACTTTGTTTGGGTTGCCATTAACCCCTGTGAGGGTAAGTTTTGTTTGGACAATAAAAATGAGCAGGAAGCCCTAAAGAAACACATGTTTTGTCAGTGTACCTCTTTCACGAGGACCCTTTTGAGGCTGAAACCCCACATAGTATATACAATATATGTGTACAAAAAAGTGGGTAATGGACTGGTATCCTGTGGCAGTTATAAGATAGTGTTGTCTTTTGTTCATTGGGACTATCAGGGTTTATTTTATACATTACTATCACTGTCACTTTTATGTTTTCCTATGTAGGGATGACTGATTACCCCTGCCCCAGTTTTTTTGTACTGTGTAGCATTAAGAAAAAAATACATTTCTTAGCTTTCCCTTGAAGGCAAGTCAGGAGGATAACGTATATCTTCCAAAGTAAGGAGAATATCCATTCTTCCCCATGATGTGCTTGTCTACACTGGTCCTGCTTTGTCAATGGACATAGACAGAAAAACGCAGCTTAATCTTTCTCTTCAATGCATTGCGTTAACACCAATAAGGCTCTTAACGTGACCTAAACCTCAAAGTCTGTGGCCAAACTATGTTGACACAACGTGTTCATGACGGCCAACAAAAACGTAGTGTATACATAGCCTTGTCGTAGGTGAAAATGTGGTCCCCCCGTCAGTCTGTAGTGATCCACACTATAGGAGTACTAAGGTCTTGTCCCCACTGAGATGATCATATCACGATTCTTATCATGGTGTGACAATCGCAGGCGATCGTGGCGATGCATTTAAAGGGGGTCATCCGTACATCAGCAATCGGACGCAATGCGGGCAGCGATTTAAAACGCGGCTACCTGTGTTTTAGATCACAGACCGCGGGTGGTCTGGAATGATTGCGCATGATCACATCCATAGACATGAATGGGCGCGTTTTAAAATTGCGTCTCAATTTATTGTGCCCCCATTCATTCTCTATGGGCGCAATCAGGGGCAATCAGGCCCAGTTGGGCTTGACTGTATATAGCTAATGATCTTTTCAGGTTTGTACAAAACTGTAGAGCAAGCTATGGCTGGAGAGAAGCAGTGCTAAGCACAATGTTATCTTGTGGTAAGGCTGCTAGTTTATTTCACTAATAAAGGAAAATATAAACTTGGCAAGCTCAAGTACAAATAACTGCCCTGAGATGTGGACACGTACACCTAACACTGTAACAACTGTAACAAAAGACCAGAGATAATCCACTCATATGCTTTTCCAAGAGTTTTAGGGCCATTACACACTTGCAGAGCTGCGGCTGCAGTGAGTTCTTTCCCTGATAATGTACACTTTAGCGATAACACTACCATGCCCGTTACCAGCTAAACCCTTCCTGATGTTACCGCATTGCCCTACACTTGCATGTTTCAGGGCGTTTAGGGTAACATGCAGCATTGCGTGTTAATCCAAACAAGGGGCCAGTGTGAAAGGTACGCAGATTTTCTATGGAAATCTGTATATGTTGTGTTAACGCTATAGCTGCAGTTCAGCTGATGTTAAATAGCCTTTAGTCCCAAGTGCCAAAAGAATAAATATGGGGTAGACTATCCACCAGGGTACCCCAATTAACACACAAATGACAACTTCTGGACATCTCGTAGAACTGATCATTCACAGTAATTAATTGGGGATTAAGCAGGGCATACATGGGTAGATTCCTGTGCAATTGATCGCCGGTCAATTCAACGGTAATCAATGTGCACCAAATGGGCACATCAGCTGGCAGCCTGGCCATTACTTTGAATGGAAACCCGTTGTCCTCATGCAAAGTAATCGATTTCGACCAAGGTTTTCCAACAAATCTTGTAACAGGTTAGAGCAAAATCAAGGTGCCGTGACGTGAGTGTGCATGGCGCCCGATGTTGTTGTGATCGGTTTCTTCTTGGAGTCGTGTAAGCCCCGGCTAAACGAACCAGAACACAAAAAATCTAACCTGGCAGAATTCTCCTTTAAATGGCTGTGCCAATCTGGATTGCACAGTGTGGATGTAAGTGATTTACCAGATGATTTCACTCACATGATTAATTTAAACAATAACTTTACTAAAAGATTAAGGAATGTCAATGTTTACTACAAGTTGCTTGATACATAGTACCACCATGATGTATTGATGTAGAATATTTATTGTAGACAACAGATAAATATTAAAGTTGTTGATCTGTTTACACATCAATGGGAATGGCTGGTTTCCCTATGGCTGTCATTGCTAGTAGGCCTCTCCCTTGTGTAAATATGCCTTGCAGTTTCTCAGTTCTACCTGAATAAAACGAATAAGCCCTTGCCCTTATATTGAACTCAATATATCATCTAATTACTCCCAGAGTACTCCCATTATACACCCTGTTCTCCCGAGAATAGATTACTTAATTAGGTTAGAATATGTTAATCAAGGCATATTGTGTTCTCAGAGTGTTAGGATACTGTATCTAAATGCAATATGGATTGAAAGCTCAAAAACAAACAATTTGCATACTGTCAAAGTAGTAAGTTAAAAACACTATTGAATGGTTGAATAAAGTCTAAAAGTCATACAGGTGTACCAAATCAATTCTTCTATTTAAATATTTATTACTGAACATTCACAGTTAATCCCAATAAAGTATCCTGGCTTATGGAGTAGTTCCTTAATCTGAGACATATTTAAAAAAGTATTTTTCGTCAATAAGACTCCAAGTTTCCAATATGATTATATGCATAACTTTCACATTTTTGTTCTGGATGGTCTTCCACATGGAAGAGCATCAAGAACAACTTCTCTGTGGTGGACACCTCCAGTCAAACAAGCCAATGTAGCGGAGAACATATTAACATAGGGATGACCCCAGTAGAATGCTAGAGTTCCATTATTTTAAAATACTGGACTATACTTTACTGAAGTGCTGCCTGCCATGAAGTATTTTAGAGCCTGTTCACACTATTCATGCTGCATTCACACTGCATGCGCTACCTTTTTATTTTTCAATGTGTGCGTTTGTCATAATGCCCTGCTGCATGCATTTGTCATGCTCTGTCTAAAAACACATATGCAGATGTGTAATGTGCAAGCACATGCATTTATGCATACCTGCAAAACACATGCCTATAATAAAGCATATAATGTCAAAGGGCCTGAATCACAAGTGGTTTGTGACATAACAGAATAAAATTTATCTGTTGTATCTGCCTAGAGTCACGCTTTTAAAAAAAAACTTTAAGAATTGCCATATAGTGATATTCAAACCTGCAACATTTAGTGTTTTTAATGTAGTGGGGAATAGTTAGAACCTCTGTCGTGTTTTACTGCTGATTGGGTCTACACTCTAAATATCGCCCTCCCTTTTTCTGTGCTAGCACACAGTAGGGAGGAAGATCAATCTAAATCACCAATCCAAAGTGTGTAATAAGTGCAGTCCAAGGATTAATAATAATAAAGTATTATATCCAATATATTTTAGGACCTCAGCAGTCCCACTTTGCAGCCAGCCACGTGTTACAAACAAAGGTACCAAATCCAATGGGGATGTTCACATGAAAATGCATGTCATTGGATGATAGGTAGCAGATAGGTGTAAACAGGGTCTAAGGTTCATGAGCTTTTTCACATTTCATTGGGAAATTTATGTATTTTAAAAATTTACAGATTGTGAAAATTGTCATTACATCAATAACCTTTTCATTTCTAATATGCTTTTCACATTTACAGCTATGTAGTGAGCATTGCACAGGAAATTGGTGAATACCAGTACACTGCATTGTCCATTACCATTCTGAATACATGTGAACCTGGTATAAATGTTAAAAAAAATAATGGCATAATATATATTCTACTAAGCTATCATATGACAGACATACTTTTAATATTAACAGTCAATATTGTTAATTAGTTATTGCAGAAAAGCTCACCCGGCAGACAGGTCACGGCGAACATTATGGGTGTTCGCCCTGCCCCCTATACCTTAACATGGAAACAAAGTGCGAACCCTCACCCTATAGTCAGGTGGGACAGTACAGCCAATAACACATTTTTCCCTCCTGGAGGACACCCCCCCCCTTATAAAAGAAGTAGCCTGGCGGCCATTTTACATTTACCCTGTGTCTCCAGTACTAGATAGATAGGGAGAGCTGCTGCTGATTGAGGGATAGCTTAGCTACTTTGCTATCATACTCCATCCAGTGATCTGCAGCTTTAGCTAAGGTGTTCTGTTACATGTAGTTCATCATTACTGAGACACAAAAGTCCTTCTCTGGGGGTGGGGTCTGCTGTATTATGCATTGCAGAGAGATCTGACTAAATATGATGCGCTGCAGAAGGTACTGTCAGGTTACCTTTGGCAAAATCTTTAATCTAGATGTGATTTCTGGCCATTAAACCTGAATAAACATCATTTTAAAAAATCCATATTTTGGGGGGAGAAGTTTAGCCGTTGATCCCCATTTGGCATGACACTGTCCAGGTGATTGCACCCTTTTAACTTTTTTTATTGGTATTTTGGCTACAAATATGACCTGAAGGTTTTAGAAGTTCGCCCTCTATTAAAATCAATGGAGGTTCGACGTGAACATGCAAATGGCGGGTATTTGCAGAAGTTCGATTTGCCTGTTTACGAACAGCTGCAGCTCATGTTCGTCCATCACTATTGTTAATGTATTTATACAAAGCTATTACTGCATGTTAATTTCTACTGTCTACTACTTAAAAAAAGCTTTGCACTGAATCATAGACCAATTCTTAAGCCAAACTAACAATTTTTAGGCACTTTGGGCAATGCATGTTCAGAATATCAACAAGTGCATATTCTATACAATGGGAAGCTGTTAACATGAAAATGCATGTCAACAAACATAAAACAGATAGGAGTGAGCCAATCTTAAACAGTCCTAACATATGAATAGGCAGTTCTGATAAAGATGTGATTACAATCTATCTATATAAATGCTATCATTTGAACGCCAAACTTTCTAGAGTTTTGAAATGAAAGAATATAGACTCTTGTATGGTGCTCTATGTAAAACAGATGCTATAATGTATGCGAGGCCAGGGAATTTCCCATGATTGGGAGCCTACCATCTGGACAAGGGCCCCTGGGGCTGTCTGTCTAGGAGAGTAACTGTCCACTAGCTGCCAGCTACTGGGTGATGTAGCATGAGTGCCCAGTGAATACTGAACGAGGTATCTCCATGGCATAAAAATTTTTTTATATGAGCTGCGGTGGGGAGTGGCTCACATCTTCTTGATAAGTAAACTACATAATATTGTACTTGCTCTTTTAATTTTTTCTATCTACAATTACATAGTTTATTATTGTTTTGCATTAGTAAATGGTATATTGAGCATGTATTGAATACCAACGTTCAGTCTTAAATGTAAAACACTGATTGCTTTGGGTCCCCCCATAAAAACCCATATGCACATTTGTTGGTGAGTACTAGACTAGCATTATTTAAAAGCTGTTATTTTTACGCAAATACATTTTGCTTGTTGAAGCATATGTCCTTGTTTTTTTAAATTTATATATTCGTCTAGAGCAGTGGTTTTCAACCTAATTTGATCCGCGACCCAGGAAGTGCATATCACTTCCTATATTTGGAACACAGCAGCCCTGGGGTGGAGTGTCACTTCCACATTCCAAATACCGCAAGTGACACATTTAACTTTCAGCATGATCAAGTGCCCTCCTTCCTATAATCGCACCCCTAGATGATGTGTGGGGTGGAAAGTTCGGAGGGAAAATAACACCCTATCTCTCCTTAATTAGAAGGGAGGGGGCATTACTCTCGCTCCTTACTTACCACCCTGTTTCTGATCATCGGCTATGAGGCTTTCAGTGAACATGGTAACCCTTGTGAAATGGTCATTTGACCCCTGAGGGGGTTCAACCCCACAGGTTGAGAGCCGCTGACCTAGAGGCTAAACATACATAAAATGATATAACATGTCATTTCCATCATTGGTTTGTATTTTTTATAGTGTTAACAGTGAAAGCGTCTGAGTATGTAATTACAGAAGAAACAATTCTAATAAAACTTGGCAGTAAACTACTGTGACTGTTTAACAACAGATCAACCCAGTGTAAATGTAGCTAGAATGCACTAGTATTGGCGTGCCCCCAATAAGCCTCGACGCCAATTCTTTGTCTAGGATGCACAGCCTAACTATAGCCTTTCATTAAAGATGGATTTTATGATTTTCTCCACTTCAAAGCTTCTTTGCAGAAAATGTGAAACACCCATTTTCATAAATGATTAAGTGCCCTATGGTATTTCCAGAAGCTAATTTTCCAATGGAATTGACTAAACTTAACTGGAGCAATGATACATGTTCTTATACAAATGATACCTAGCAAACTAACAGAAGAAGTTTGGGGCAATATGGTGACTTACTGGTAAGTTTTAATGGTGCATTGTGCTTGGTTCAGTTTCCATGTAGGACAATACCAATAACTGCATAGAGTTTGTACTGTTACAAGTAGCCTGATGTGGACACATGCCGATAAGCGGCCGATACTTAATCTGACCGACGGGCGTGCGCGCTCGCGCCATCGGTCAGGTTAAAAATCGGCCGCTTATCGGCATGTGCCCACATGGGGCGACAGATACCTGTCGCCCCACAGCTCGGCCGGCCAGAGAACGGACATGTCCGATCTTCTCTGGTCGATGCAAGCCGATGCCATAAGCTGCAATGGAGACGGCGTCTTCATTGCAGCTTATGGCCGGCACACAAAGGGTGCCCAGCCGACTGAAGGGGCCCCAGAATGCAACGGGGTGCTAACGTGATGACGTCATCACGTTAGCATCCCGGAAAGATATCGGGACTAGTCTGCTACACACATCGGCGTGTGTATGGCAGGCTTTAATGAAATATGTTATGTAGGAGCTACTGTATCTTTTTCTATTTTAGAAAATTAAGACATCTAGAGTCTATCCAAAACCGCAAAAGCTCACATTAGCCTATCTATGTCATCTACCCTTTGCATGGATATTCATAAGCTTTTAAAGTTAATTTACTAAAGGAGACCAAATGTCATAAAACATATACTTTTCTTTTTGTTTATAATTTAAGACAATATTTTGGTAAAGATTCTCACCATCGGAAGCAGAACAAAGAACTAAATCCTGCAGCTCCAATAATTACATGTCTACTGCTACATCTCTTTAGACCAAGAAATATGTACCCCTCCCCTTATTGTCACAAACTTGACAAGACAATAAAAAAACCATAGAGAGACACTACAGATATGTGAGAAATACACCTTGTGGCTTCATGACAGTGAAACTCACAGAACTAGTTCTTCCAGCTTAGGGTGGGTAAGCTTGTCTTTTTATAGACTGCTTCAGTCCACTGAGGGGAGATCACTGAACTTGATTCATGAGTCATTTAACAGGAACCTAAGTAAATTCCCAAATAAGCTGTCATAATTCTGTCAGTTGTGGAATAGGAAAAGGGGATTTAGAATATGTTACACTCAGCAGGGCCGCCGTCAGGGGCGACAGAGGGGACTCCCGGGCCCGGGCAGCTAGGGGGGCTGGACGGTCAGCACGTAGGGGCCCTGGCGTGCTGACTGATAGGTACAGCAGCCTCTGCTCACTGTGCCTCTGCCTCTTCACAGCCCAGACTGGCACTACTGTGCAGAGGCACCCATGGCGGGGGGGGGGGGGGGGGGGGATCATGGTGTTGGTAGGGGTCTGGGGTTGGTAGGGGTCTGGGGATTTTTCTGCTAGCTGGCTTTCTAAATGTGGCCCTTTGCCATTTTTGTGTCAAGACGTACTGATCCCCTCCCCCGCACTTGTTCCCATCAATAAGTGGAGGTCATTCCTAGAGGATTGTTTGGGTCTTCTAATGGCTGTAGTTTGCCTGCAATAGAAAGGTTTTTATATTTTTTTTTATCAATTTACCAAGAACTTAGGACTCCTATGCCAGGCGGCCCTTATGGGCTCTTGGTCCAGACCCTCTGTTAAATTTAAAAACCCGTTGTGGCCCACGAGTCAAAATGTTTGCTCACCCTGTGTTAGACCCTAGTTCCATAAAAGTGTACAAAGTTCTTGTAAGTAAACTCACAATAGACTTGCCAATTGCAATTTGTGTTGTTATGCAAAATAAAAATGCTACCTGATGTACTACAAATTATAGCAATTTTTAGAGATGATTGCTTTACAACTACCAAAACAAGTACAACAATAATGGTTAGTATCCACCTAGGTGTGTGTAAAGTCTATAAACATCTCTGCTGATCTCATCAAACCAAAGTCATACTCGGTTCTGCCCCTTTTGACCACCTGTATCATATTTGGGCTATAAGCATGATTGGTGGCGTTATGGACCAAAAGACATCTGAGAGAAACATAGGGATGGGCCATGCACAAATACAGTTCCTACATATGCTATTTTCATATCAGTAATAGGAGGCTGGTGGAAACCTAGTCACAATCATTCATTAACTTGACAAAGTGAACATTTTAAGTTGGCAAGATGTACTGGCTGTATCTGATTAACTGTTTAGTGAGGCTGGATTCCCTTTACTTTAGAATATTACATGTACCTTTAAAACATAGCATATGACATGTATTTTCCTGTGTGTAATTTACATGCACCAGCATGTGTTTGGTATCCCTGCATACTATACATCACTTCTGGCTGCTGGTTATATAAGTTTCTGCAAGCCAACAACACACAGTTTCTGTAATATTCATCCAAGTTGAGTTTCCATAGTCCAGAGAGAACAAGGAGCCTGATATATTTAAGTAAGTTTAACTATGTTTTGTTAATTGCACAGCCCCTGAACATGGTATCATCACCAAACTTGCTGGAGATGTAAAGAAGGGTCCAGGGTATATCACAAAAAATAAAATTTTGTTCTAACACAAACAGTTTTTGCAAGTTGAAATTTCTAATGTTGAAATTTCTACTTTAAACTTAATTTATGCAATAAAAACATATATACACTGTTTAGTTCCTATCCTACTTAAGACTAACATTGGGTATGCAAAACAAATAAATATGTAACAAATATATGATCATGGATTGTACATATATTGTAGGCTTATGTATGACACAAGTTCTTTTTATACAAGGCTTATCAGCCCTTTTATATAGTTGTTTAAATGCCATAACATTAATTAACTGCTTTTAAATATTACATATTCATGTGAGTATGTATGTCTGATAGAAAGGTCAAACCTACATTACTTCACTAAATCCTCAATAAACCTCTGCAATTAAGGCCTATAAAACAGAAACTTGATAGTTGACTGACAAAGTTTTGCAATTAAGAAAAATAAGTTTATTAAGAAATGATGTGTAAATTAACTTTACTTTAACCTGACCATGCAAATACAATAAAACCATTCACATTTATATAAAAACCCAACAACAACACAATTAGAGGATTCAGCAAGCAGTATACAGAGTAAAGTGTAGACAGCTCTAGCGAGCAATTGGCAATCTTTTTGGCTGGTGGAATTTTTGCCCCCTCATACATTCCAGCCTTTCATCAGTTAGAAGATTGCAGAGGACATTGGCACTATTTGGTGCATTCAAGAACATCTATTACCACCATTTGTTTATATAGAGCCATCTATATTATCCTTACAGAGTGAACAAGTAAGGGGTAAGATAATGTCAATATCAACCTACCTTACAAGCACAGGACACTCCGCAGCAAGGACAATACTCTTTTCAAGCAAATAATATGGTCACCTGCTATGCAGGTATAGACAGGCTTCAGGTGTAGACAGACTTCAATGAGTGAAGAAAGAAAACATTCACAAAGTCCTCCTCGTCACAGAATGTGAGTCACTCCTGTAGGAGGCAGGGGTGTGGAAGAGGGTGTCACCTGCAAATTCTTTCAACATATTAAGGGCTTGTATGTGTCAAAGCACTTTTGCATTTTTGACATAACTCTGGCAAATGACTGCTCACTAGCCAGTAACAGTCACTATTGGATATTTACTAGGCTAGGTCACTATGCAGACCATTTATAGCTAAACATACAGAAGCACATATGTAAGTAAGAAACTTTTAGGTTATTGCTGGAGGGTAGACACTGAAATACTGAAGAATCCTGCTTATCATGTTACACGCTGTAAGGCTGAAAATTAGTCTTCTAAAAAATATTTAACCCTGTTTAATAGATAAGCTTGAATATCAAAGAGACATCTAATGGTATTTCTCAATATAAGAGTTATGTTTCAAATATTAGAGCAGAATCTACCAATCAGTTATGTGATCAAGTATCATTAGAAAAAAGTTTAACGTTTCATTTGTTTTTCTAGGACAGTTTCTAGGTTGGTAGTA
The DNA here is from genome assembly GCA_036250615.1 of Ptychadena robeensis. Classification (NCBI taxonomy): domain Eukaryota; kingdom Metazoa; phylum Chordata; class Amphibia; order Anura; family Ptychadenidae; genus Ptychadena; species Ptychadena robeensis. The sequence goes on along the minus strand of CM070033.1, from coordinate 58,597,853 downwards.
GAATGAAAATTGAGGTTAATATCATGACCATATATCTTCATAGCACCTAATAGTTAGGATATTCAGGGGGTCTGATTTAAGAAGCACTACAATATTCCATCCCAGAGCCCCTATTTGTGCAATCTGTGAGCATAACTAACTTAAGCAGTATTTACAAGAAGAGGATCTAACTGAGAAAAACATTTACATTTTCTAAAAGAAGCTAATGGTAGACTAATAAAGTCTCTACTAAATGTAAAGTGGGTTGGTGTTGTCAGTCTGAAAGAGGAAGTGCTGTTACATTGAGGATCTCAAGGTAAGGAACTTTCTGATTCACAAACAAAATATTTGCTTAACAAAGGTTTTTAGGTTTGTGAGCTAGCAATGATCCACTTACCCATAGTAATATATAACCCATATCATAGACATGGTCATTCTTAGTTATTGGCATGATATGACAGAAAGGATTATTTTGTTGCCACATAAACAATGGCTTTAAGAAATAGTGAGTAAAGGTAAGTCCAAATCATAGATTAGTTGCAGCAACCTTTTGACTGCTACAATTATACCAGGATGGTATTTCTCATTGTAAGAATGTATGACACCATAGAGACACAACCCTGAGATGGTTATCAGGCCAAAGCAGAAGACACATGGAGACACAAAGGATTACGAAATGTGTTAGACTGAAGACTAAAAAATAGTGATGGCCAAACATCAGCCATGTCCGTTCGTGAACAGGCGGATCGGACTTGTCCACCCGTTCACAGGGAAACTTGAATCAGAAACACAGTTTCTTATTCCAATTACCGGACGGTCTTAAAGCCGATTTCTCGCTAGAGACTGGGGTCTCTAGTGTAAAAATTCTTATTCCGGATTCTGGATCTTTCTGCGTCTGATCCGGCTGTCTGAAGAATTATAATAATCTACACCCTCACTGTTCACCGGGAGAAGAAAAAGTGAACATTGCAGGTCCTTGTGGACAGTTCAGCCATCACTACTAAAGAATGATAAGAAAAAAAAATACACAGTGTTAATACAAAATCACAATCAGCATTGAAATGTTTGAATATGCTTGTTTGAAATCTTGTTTACATTTGGATTATATGAAAATATATATATTTTGTAAAAAAATTTATAGGTTGTAAGCTTGACTGGACATGGTGTTCTTCTCCTGTTCCCGTCTTTATATGTGTCATGACAACTGCTCTCAGAAGACGATCATCTACAAGGCAATCCTAAGCATGAACATCCAGCCCACTGGATGTCTAGAGGTCTCAGCTACACCTTTCCTGCAATAAACCATAAAAAATACCACAACTGGACAGGGCTGTGTACCTCTCTGTCACTTCACAAGATAGGATGCACTTACAAACAGGTGGTGTCTTAGGGGACCATACTAGTATAGACAATGCATCTTACAAGACTTCTTCTGTACTTCTAGTAAAACAAGAGGAAGGGAGTAGATAAAGCTGCTACCTCAGCTAGGACACCATTCTCCCTTATGACACCCCATTGTTTTTTTAAATGGAGAGCAATTTATTCACCAGATTTATACCAGAAAAAATATGTCCCCAATGATACATTTATTTAATCTTCTGACAATTCTCATGACTTCAAGTTCTGCTGGAAGTGATCACCACTGCAAACAGGACATTTTACCCAAATGGAGACATTAATAGTACAATCAATTACTTAAAAAACACTGAGTTGTAATATACAAGATCACATTACAGCAGGATATGAAGAACCATTATAGCATACCAATAAAACACTGCAGAACGGGCATTGAGCAGACCCTACACCTTTAGGCCATGTGTCCATGTGTGTCCAGACATGGTGGATTTGCGGGTGAATTTGCATTTGCCCACGGCTTAGGGCGCGTTTCTGTCGCATCGGCAGAAGCACACCCTGTTTATTTAGCATAACAAAGATGTGGAAAAGCAGGCCCTGAACAGCATCACACAAAGCATTTTCTGCATTGAAGATCAGTGTGTGTCTTCGGTGGCACAGTGGAACCTGCCCTAAGCCACAGGCAAACTGCCTGCAAGTCATGGGAAATCCATTCTCGGATGGCCGACCACGTGGAATGGACACATGGTCTTCATGTAATTTTACTATATAAAACTAAATATGGTATATATTTATCATACTAAATATCAATCTGAATGACAACACTAATAGATAAAAAAAGGATATAAATCTCCTTTAAATATAGAAAAGAGTGATTATACAGCATTGTTCCAAAGAGGTGAATAGTTTGAGATATATTTCCATCCAGCTTTCATAAACTTTATTGAAAAGTGAATTCCTCTAATAATTTAAATCAACTGCATAGTAGACTTTTGTTGCTGAATTGTGTTGTTACAAAACATAAAAACAAAATTTTATAAAAGCCCAGAGAACTCATGATTTTCTCAAACATACATTCATATTTTAAAGCTGTTATCAGCTTTCATTAACAGGGAGATAAACAGTGAAGTGTCTTGGGATGTAAGCATTAGTCAGGGCCACTAAGCAATGAAAGCTGCAAATGAAGCCTAAAGCCTTGAATAAGAGATGATCTTTTGTGGTTGTCTCAGGTGAAAGTCTAGTGTAAGTACAGCTTTCTGTAGGGGGTCACTCAGGCTTTGTTTCCATTGATGCGTTCCCGTGCGATTGCAGCGTGGCTGAACGCATGCCACAGTTGTCGTGCCTTTTCGCGTGTTTTTGCGATGCGATTTATTTTGTTATGCAGATGTGGATGCGGTTGGGGCGCGGATGCGTTTCAAAACGCTGCAGCTAGCGTTCAGAAACGCGCCCTTAACCGCATCCACACCCGAACACGCACAACCGCACCAGTGGAAACTACATTGAAGTTTCCAATGGATGCGGTTGGAGGCGGCCGCACGGCTGCAAACGCCCTGAATCGCATGAATGGAAACAAGCCCTAAAACGTCTAAAGAGACAACTGCCACTGCTCCCAATGAAGGGCAGTGCAGCACCTGCTGCAATAGTCATTTGTGGAATCTGCACATCTAATACCTTTTATTTTGCTCATGCACAAGTATCTCTATAATCACAAGTGACACTCAAAATCAGAATCATAGTTTGTAATTACCCGATTGTCTATGGTCAGCCTCGGAACATCAAATCACAAATTACCAATCACAGAAAATGTGTTTCAGAGGATACTGACTAACATGCTCACACTTAGCATTTTAGAACAAATAATGTGCTTAGTATTCCATATACGCCTATCATGTCTTGTGGAAGAACCAGTTAGTCTTCTCCTCCCTCTTCAAATATTTTATACAGCATAAAGGCATCTTTTACTCCAGCTGGACAACCAGCTACCTAAAAACCATAAATATATTGACACATCAAGCTGCACCCAAAGTGGAGTAGACTAAAATACTTTCAACATTTATCAGGTTCTTCCACTTACTATGGAACGAACATTGATTTACATTGTATAAGAAGGGAGAGACAATAGCCAAACAATCCAAGAGTATTCAAAGATAATTGATTCCAATACACTGTGAGAACATATGCAATATACTGTAGTGGAAAAGCCCCCCCTAATGGAAGTAGATACAGCTGTTAGCTCTTCTGTCACCAGAGGAGCCAGAGTGCGGAACATGTTAAAGTTTTGCCTGGGCTCAGTATTGTTGCTGGGCGAATGGTGAGATCACAGGGCCATGTAAGAACCTCCCATCCCAGGCGTGATACCCAGTCTAGAAGCTTACTCTTAAGTCCCCTGATCCTGGTCCAGCCTTTCCCTGGTTAAGAACTTGGTGTGGTTCCAGACACAGTGGGGTGGTGTGAGGCCTGAGGATTCCATGGAGGAGCCGGTAAGAAAGAGGAGTTTCCTAGAGCCCTGGCAAGTCGGGATCAAAGCTTTCAATTTCTGAAAGTATTATCCCATGCCGGTTTTCTGGCAAGCTGTCCTGACCTGCAACTGCACATGTGCAGAATGGACGAGTTCTCCTACCCTGTTGAGATCTCCTATCTTTGACAGCTTCAGATGTGGGGTAACAGGGCTCCGCTTACAGGGTTCAGCTGTTAAGGTTAGGGGTTGGGGGGGGTTAAGTTTAGAGCCAGGGTAAATATCTGCCCATGGGCTGATCCTCTGCTACTGCTGTGTATGTGTGCCAGCTAGACTAGCTAGACAAAGCTGCCTGACTGTCATATACAAGCCCAGGCGAGTAGAAACAGGAGGCCGGGTAGAAGATTCTGCAGAGGCAGGAAGAAGATCTGCTCCAAGCTGACATAAACACAGCAGTAGCAGAGGGTAGAACCGCCTGCAGGTCGATCTACCCTATGACAGTTTCCCCACCTCCCACAGCTAAGCTCAGTGCTTGACCAGTAGGCGGATAGCCAAGGTGTGACCACCTTTCTGCTGCGGTTGGTAACACATTCACAATATAAGATGCAAGTGTTATTTCTCTCTGATAATGGGAGGGGGGAAATTGCATCTTATATACAGAATAAATTATATGAAAAATAAATTGTTTTTGTGTAGTGTGAATGTAAACATTTAGCATTTGCTTACCTCCCCTTGAAGGCTCCGGCATTCCCCCACAGCATACTCTCTAGGTGTTTCTGCTGCAATCACAGACTCTGATGTCATCTCCTACAATCAAGGACTAGCAGCACTGCATAATAAAGAAGGACAACAAGGGCCCATGCATAGGCTGGAGCCTTGACTAAACGCTCTGGCTGCAGGGGTGTGAATGTATATGGTAAAAGTTCCCTTTACATTCTCCTGGAATAAACAAACATTTAACCCTTGCAGTAAATGGGGAGCCACTTTAAAATGTAAATACCCATGGTCAGTGGTGCCCATAAGTGGTACTCTGATACTCAAAAGGGGCCAAAAGCTAGCTCTGCATACCTGCATTATTGTTACACAGCTCATATGCGTACTAACAACTTGTTTGTGTGTCTGGGCGACCGCAGCTAAATGTTACATGTATACAATTTATGTCACTTGGATAACTGCAGGGAAACATGAATAACTATGAGTTGAGGTTGCAGTTAGGGGTGTGAAATTAGGAATTAAAATTAATAATATAAAAAAAATAGATTTTACTTCTAAGGGTGTTGGCGGTCTGGGGGATGAAAGTCAAAGTAGGCATATGTAAGGGTAAAATCTGACGAGAGAAAAGCACTGTGTGACAGCTGCAATATGACTATGAAAGGTTGACATTTGGACTGCAGATAGTCTCAGGGGTTAGTTACTAAGCCAGAAAATGTCAGGGTTGTACAACTGAGGTATGAGATCTGGGGGTTCAAACGTGTTGTACTGTGAGAGTTACGTTTGACCCAAAGCCACATGGTGACCTGTGGCTGGAGACAGCTAATCGAGGCTCAATTAGGAACAGGGAGGTCCATTTGCAGCAGAACCAACCATACACGAAGATGACGCAGAGGATAGTGAGGGAGACAGTGAGGAAGGCCACATACATATGGGGTGAGTACCAGTTTCCCAAATAACATAAATGAGAAAACATGTATATAAAAGAGGAATGCAAAAGAAGGAAAAAGAAGAGGAATCATACATGAAAATGTATTAACAAATGAATAACATTGTTAGTAGTTATGAAATTACAAAAACGAGGGGCACACCGATCGCACAAGTCTGTGCCAACATCCCAAATTAATCATTAATACACAATATTGTTAGTAGGTCAGATAAACCTAAACACAGGAGGGCTAGCCACTGGTCATCACCTCATCAGGAGCATGCCCAGGCGTTGTAGGGAGGTCATACAGGCACATGGGGGCCACACTCATTTTGACTTGTTTTAAGGACATTACATCAAAGTTGGATCAGCCTGTAGTGTTTTTTCCACTTTAATGTTGAGTGTGACTCCAAATTCAGACCTCCATGGGATGATAAATTTGATTTCCAATGATAATGTTTGTGTGATTTTGTTGTCAGCACATTCAACTATGTAAAGAACAAAGTATGTAATAAGAATATTTCATTCCTTCAGGTCTATAATGTCTTATTTTTGTTCCCTTTATACTTTTGAGCAGTGTATTAATCTCTAGCAGACAGCAACTTGGGTTGTCCCAACCATAATATGTAACACTGCTATGTAACCAGCAGATGGCGACATAACACTGAAGATGTATAGTGACATGCTTTACTATGGTTTGTTGTCTCATCTTTTACATGTCTATGGTAGCAATCTTTTTAGATCAGAATTGCATCAATAGTTTGCATATGTTTTCTATTAATTACTTATAAACATTGAATATATTAGTAATTAGTACTGGAAAATAAATCACAATGATCCGAACTGCAAAAAGTAAGCTCAGCAAAGGCTGAGCACACAGCCTTAAATTTGGTCTGGTACACTGAGGCAGATTATGTATTTTGACTCTTTCTTCTTCAATTGTATTTGACAGCATTTGATATGACCCAAACAAAGCTATTAGCAGGTACCTTGTTGTGATTATTTTTAGAGGGGGGCGGGGGATTTGTTTGAAAGCATTCAATGGAATACATCTTTTATTTATACCATTATTCAAGCTGACCCTCAATTAAATCTAGATTAAGATCTTTTTCTACCAACTAAAGAGATGAATAACTAAAGCAATAGAAGACTGAAAAAAACAAAGGCAACAAAGACCATTTAGTGACAAAGACAGAGGTCACAGGAACAGAGAAGCTTAATTGCAGTTATTTGAAGCCTTATATAAAATAACAGTTGGTGGTGGGGAGAATTCTATAAATCTGTGTAGTTTAAACCTTGTAGACCTGTTTGAACATGCAGAAATTAAATATAATTTCAAGAGTGTGAGAACAAAATAAAGTGACAGTATCACTATTGTGCGATTTAAAAAAATTTACCAACTCCAAGACTGGAGAACACATTCCAAGGGAGGCCAATGAGAAGTCATCTCTTAGGCCTGGTCATCTGTTTCAACATGCATTGGGAAATGCACATTAATGCATATCTAGTACACATCATATGCAATGCCCTAGCTTACATCTGCATCAGGTTTAAAAAACATTGGCGGGTGTTACAAGTCACATTGATGTCAAAGGGAGTGTATGAAAATGCATACATTTAAAGGGGATATAAACGCTGTAAACAGGGTCTAACACAATGCACATTTTAGAACACAGTGCACTGCAGCGGATTTGTGTTATTTCAATGTCATTAGCCTGCACAGTGTAGTAATACTTGGCAACAATCACTCATATCATAATATATAAGCCCGTGTATAAGCAGCAATGATTTTATTTTCTGTAATATGAGAGACATATGATATTGATTTACTATTAAAAATAATAATAATAATATTAAATACAATGTATTTAGATATATAGACTAATAGTGTAAGCCAGTGATGGCAAACCTATGGCACAGGTGTCAGAGGTGGCACTCGGAGCCCTTTCTGTGGGCACATGAGCTGTCAGCCAGCACAGAGGAAAGAACTGCAGCCTATTGGTTCTCAATGCAGTCAGTTCTTTTACCTCTCTTCTGATTGCACACAGCACCCCATACTCTCTCCTATTTTATCTTATAAGAAAGGAGAGTGTGTGTTTACATGTTTTGTGTGTGTATATGAGTTGTGTAATTTAGGTTAAATTGCCATGCTGGCACTTCGAGATAAATAAGTGGGGTTTGGGTTTCAGTTTGGGTACTCAGTCTCTAAAAGTTTCGCCATCACTGGTGTAAGTGATTTAAGCACAAATAAAAAACAAATGTCCAGACTCACAGCTTCAACACAAGCTTCCACGCTGGGTTCCTCTAGACTCTTTGGTGCGATGGAGGAGCTGCTATAGGAGATAGTTTTGTTCAGAATAAAACTGTAGTTTCTTCAAATAAAAATAATGGACCTTTATTCTATACAGGGAGAGCAGAATTATTAGGCAAATGAGTATTTTGACCACATCATCCTCTTTAT
>CM070033.1:58570870-58583336 GCA_036250615.1 Ptychadena robeensis | reverse complement strand
GTCGCACATTCGGACCATAAGATGCAGGCACTTTTTGCCCCCAATTTTGGGGGTGAAAAATGTGCGTCTTATGGTCCGAAAAATACGGTATTTGGTCCGCGGGCTGTAGGCACACCAGCATAGACTGCTGTCTCATCAGAACTCCCTGCTCTGGACTGAACTTCCTCTTCTTGGAACCTGGATTTTAACTCTTCTGGTAGCAAAGCCTCCTGGGGCATGGCCTTAAAGGGGACAGCATCACACTTGGTTTGTGTGACTACACTACAGGCATGTCATGGGTTTCTTAACACCCCCCCCCCCCCCCCGAGCGCCTGCACAAGTTTGCATATGCTCACAGACAGGAGCATCCGGTCATTTCTGGGCTGCCATTGACTGACATTTATTTTGCCCCAAATAAGACATTCCATCGATGGTGGACACAATCATTTATAGAAATGTTTACTTAGGTTTTTATCTTGTTTATAGGGGTTGTATGGATTATTTTTGAAGTATGACCTTGTTTTCTGCATAGGGTATAATAATTCATTTATTGATAATGTGTGTACGAACATCAATGGACGTGTTGCCAGAGCATTTAGGTTCCTGTGTGTTAATGCAGTAAAAAGCAATGGAGACTTATCTGGGCAGCATGGTGGCTCAAGTGGTTAGCACTCTGACCATGCAGAGCTATGGTTAGAAATCCTGGTCTGGGCACTATCTGCAAAGAGTTTGTATGTTCCGGGTGCTCTGGTTTCCTCCCACACTCCAAAGACATGCAGTAGGTTAATTGGCTTCCCCAAATAAAGATTCTTCTATGTTAGTTACATGTGACCTATGTGTTGGTTACATGACTATGGTAGGGACATTAGATTGTGAGCTCCTCTGACAGACAGTTAGTGATATGACTATATCTATATCAATATCACAATGAAGCTGCATCCACTAATTAAAGTAAAAAAGTACACAAGACAGTGGAGTTTCTGTGATCTACATTACATATTACAACATAATACTTTAGTTAAAGAATAACAATATTAATAAAAAAGTGTCAGAATTAAGAAAGCGACTAAGTGTAACATCAGGGCTTTTAGAGCACGCTGATGTCATAGACTCCTTTGCTGCATATTTTCCCATGCTCTAATGGGAAGAAGTTACAGCTGGCTTGAAGTCATACAAACCATAGAAGGCACTAGGCTGAATTTTTCCACAACCCACTTCCGATTTATTGCAAACATAAGGATACCAGCAACTTTAAAATTTGAGGGACAAGCGATTTCTAGTTTAAAGGCTGCAGTCAGCTGAGGATGATTTGCTAAAGTCCTGTGCTCTTTCACACTAAATGCTGCATCTTGTATGGACAATGAATGTGTCAGTGTTAACCTCCTGAGCATTGCGCACGTGGCATGCTTTTTTAAACAACTTTCTGCCCTCTGGGAGGTCCCAAACATGACGCCAGTGTCACCAGTGTGCTCTGGAAAAGCTACGTCTCCTCCATTAAATGGAGGTCAATGACGCTGCCTACCCCCCTGTGGTGTATACGCTGATACGGAGTATCGCCGGTGGAATCCAGTGGACAAGTGATTTTGCCAGCTCACCCAGAGATAACTCTGGCAGTACGCCCAGGAGGTTAATGCTAAGACATGCATTGCATGCTAGACACCGTTTGCGCTGCATTAGCATTTCCAAAACAAGCACATTAGAAGTGTTTGTGCTTGAGTGTCAAAAAAGTGAATGGTAAAACATAACATTTCTATGGAAACCTGTCTACTATGCGCTAATGCATAGCGTGCTACAAAGCCCTGAATATTCAATGCATTTATTCGGTTTCATAAAAAAAACATTTCTTTTCATGTATTTAATCTGTTTATTACATAATTAACGTCAGATATAATGTCAAAGGAGACGTTCTTAGGTCGGGTCCAGTATGCTCCCTGCCTCGAGATGGCAGACCTTGTTTATTTATACATAAAGACAGTGGACGGTCTTACAAAATGACCAATAGGGAAACAGGTTATGGTATGAAGTAATTGTTTAAAGGTTAGAATCTGAGACCTCATCTCATATACATGCATATGTAAAACAGGTTTCTGTTTTCCTTTAAGAGACAGAGACAAAATGCACTTTCTGAGGCAATACACATGCAAATGTATTGAGTAAAAGGAACACCTTTGTTCAACGCCCGAATTCCTCAACACCAGGTGGAGCCATTTCATCTGGTATGCTGAAGTCATACCAGATAAATGCAAATCGGATTGAAATTGAAAAGATTGGACGATTGTGCAAAGGTCGGTCAAAAAAGACGCTTAGACAACCATAAGGGGAAATAAGAATAACAATGTCCGCATCATCAGTTTTAAGTGGGAAGTTTGCTTATGAGTGAAGGGAAAACCCCTTTAGATCCTGTAAATGTAAACCTGGACTGGATCTGAGAATCTCATCCATAGGATGCAATGACATAGTCATGTCTGTAATCCGTCTAGCGGAATGCATAGCGTCAACAGAAGAAGGAAAAAATGTGGATACATGTCTGCATGCATGCGCTAGGAGCCTACAGACCTGACACCTAGACGGAAATTCGACTTTTAGGAACCATGTGTTTTACAAGTATTACAGGCTAGTTAATGCATTTACTTATTACAAACTAAAGTTCTTTTTGCCTCCTTAAGAGTTAATAGATTATTGAAAGCTGTACCATTGACATGGGTAGTTTGTAATGGGGACTCCATTCAGAGTGCCACACTTCTGTCATGCTCAAATTGCAATATATAGTACATCAGGCAAAAAGATATTTCAGTCAGGAGCAATAAATCAATGTCTCAAAATGGTCGGCAGAGATTTACTGAACATCAGTCAAGTTTTGGAGACCTTCTCACAAGGAATGTAAATGTAGCAGGTGACCCTCAGCCTTTTTTATTAGCAGGGACAAAATATCAGTTTGTCACTGGTCTTTAAACCTTTAAAAAGAATAACAATTCCCATATGAATGCCTTGTCTTTCTTTTGCCTTTGTTTTGCTTCTAAGTCATACCAATTTATTTATGCCTTGGGCATTGATGTTTTTTTATTAATTAATCAGATGTATACAAGATCTGTATTATATTTATAAAATGTAAAATCTTAGCTGCTTGTTCAAGAGAAACAATGAAGGTGTGTCAGGAATGGCTCCATGATACTACGCAGAGCAGTTTGGAGCAGTAATTCATTTTTAATTTGATATAAAAAAATCTCTTTTAATGGATCTAAGGAAGCATGTCTATTCCCCCGTCACGTTGTACTGTGCTGTACATGGTAAACCTCTTGAGGATAAATTACATGGTTTGCCTCTTAGTATTTTAATGAGCGGAGAGAAATGTGTTAAGTGCAAAGGAGTAAAATAAAAATGCTACCTTTTTCTGGGGAAAGCAATTTTTTTGAGTCTCTATTTATAATGATATTGCTAAAACATTATATGGCACCAACTGCACATTTAGGAATGTTGTCATTGTCAAGTTGACCTACAAAAATGTAACTGAATAATTTGAAGAAAATAGATTAGAATTACTTAGAACATGACATAGTGGTCTTATTAAAGCACAAGTCCATCCTACTCTGTTCAGGTGATGGTGGTATTATGGTGTGAGAAATATTTTCTCTGCTTACTAAGTGCCCCCATAGTATTAACTGAGCTTTGTTTAAATGCCATGGCTTACCTAAGTATTGTTGCTGACCATGTCTATCCTTTTATGACTGCAATGTTCCCATCTAGAAGGAGCTCTAGAAGGGGCCATATTGACATCATATAATACTGCGCAACTTATCTACAGGTAGCCATACATGGGCCGATCCCCACCCGATTTTTTGGCAGATCCAACGCCCTGCACGTTCCCCCCGGTCGTCCGGCAGTCACTTGCCCACAAATCGGGTGCACCCACCTGAAAAGATCCGCATCGCAATCTGTAAATTCCAGGCCGACCCCATTACTTTGTCTACTAATGTCCAGCATACAAAGGGGAGGATCGGCCCGTTTATGACCTGACCTATACCTTAAGAGCATTTCACACTAGCAGCACTGTAGTGTGGTTTTTGGCTAGTAACGTACGCGTTAGTGGTAAAGCTTTCATGTCCGTTACCCTTGTCCATAAGGGGGGGTTTAAACAATGTTGTGTGATCCTTTGGGACCCCTACAATAAGCACAGTTTAGCTGGCCAGCGGATGCTGTGTTCAGATATCCGAAGATCTAAGATTTACATATTCGACTATGTTAACCCATGCATTGGCGGAGCAGCACAGTGCTGTGAGAGCATCCGCTGAGCAGGTAAGTGAATGTGCTCTGTCAGGACCTCCCGCCAAGCAATACGTTTAGCATAGGACCTAACGCTTCCACACAGCGCTGTGCTTGCTTCCTAAAAAAAAGATGTGTTTCAGGTTGTTGGTGGTAACCGTAAATGCAAGCACCATTGCCGATGGAAACCTCCTACCATGCGTTAAAACCAGCTGTGCTGCATTGTGGTACTGTAACGCAAACGCCACTAGTTAAGTGTGTTTAAACATTGAACAGTTTTAATTAGGAAGAAAAAGATAACAAAGAGAATAGCATGGTGCTACAAATACATTTATTACCCCACCCACTATTTAGCCCCTGGGGAACATATAGCAACGAACCATGTTTTGCCTTTTGACAGTTTAGATCAGCTAGAAGAACAATATATCCTTGTGATGGGTTACAATGTGTTTCTAAATATCTTACACTACCCTTTTCTTATCAGTATGTATTTTTCTAAGGGGTTTCTTGCAGAGACAGTATTTAAACTCCATATTATCATACATTTATAAGACAATAAACTAAAACATATACAATATGGATAAAGGTAGAAGTAAAGCTAGCCATACATGGTTCAATTGACATCAAATCGATCATTTGATCGTATGTCGTATGCAATCAAAGCACGACTTCGAATTTAATTTAATCGTTTTTAAACATAGAGTGATCAAAAAGCAATTGTCACAGAGTGATCAAAAAGGGACCATTGATGTTCACAGAGTGATCAAAAAGGGACCAATGATGGTCACAGAGGGATCAAAAACCCATAGGTCATATCTTTGCGTTTTAATCCAGTACATTATAATCGTGGCAAAAGGACACTGGGTGACACATATTACATTAGGAGATGTATTCACAGAGATCGCCATTTGCATGCTTGTGTGTCAGTGAACAGACACACAATCCATTACATAGCCATTACATCCGCCATTACAACGCCATTACATCCGCCATTACAATCGCCATTACAATCGCCATGACATCGCCATTGCAATCACCATTACAATGCATGCTTGCATGGTTTAAATGACTGTATTGCATTTCCCTCCTCCCGGAAGTTACAGTATGCTAATTGATTGAATCGAATCTCAATTGGACAGGTCAAACAACAGTACAAAAAATGAGACACAATGTGGGGACAATCAATCAAAATGTTCCAACTGGTCCGATCAAATTTCGATCAATGAAAAATTGAATTTCAACTATCGTACCATGTGGACATGCTTAAATTTTCAATCAATCGACTAAAAAAATTGATCAAATTACATTGATTGTACAGTCAATTGAACCATGTGTGGCTAGCTTTAGTGTGAGAGTTGCATAGTAACTGATTTAATAAGTCACTGCCACTGGGGATGCAAAGCTTGAAGTGTGTAGGAAAGGCATGAGTAATAGATAAATCAGTCAATCCTCATTGTGTTATACTCTACACACCACAAAATAGGAAAAAGTAACTATGATTTCTAGAACAATAAAGAGCCTTCTGACTCTTCTTAACACCCCAGTACCTCTTATGTTTTCTTGATAAATTAGCATTTAACATTTCTGATACTTCTTGGACGACTACCCCATTGACCAGTCTTCATCCCTAATATTATTTATAGCTGGTAAGGTGGGTTTGCATGTGTAGATTTTTTTTTAATCACGTACCAATTCGATTTTGTGTTCAATGTCGTTGTTCAAACATCGTTGGTTCATTTATCAAATGTAACATTAGTAAACATTTTTGTTTGTTCTTTGCCGAAATGGAATCAAAATACATTCAAAACGACAGATAAAAATTTACCAACATGTTTGATGGCCTTTCGAACTTTTTGTTGTTCGAGGTCAAACAAAATGTATCCATTGAACAAATTGGCCATTCTAGATTTTTGTTCAGTCAACCAAAAAATTTTACGCTCTTTGTTGATCGAACTACAAAATCTACATGTGTAAACCCACCTTAAGCATGACCTGCTTAGCACAGCTGTAAGATGTGTACAGCAGCCAGATAAGAGTATCTAAAGATGATCTATGGTTGTCATTATGTTCAGAGAATAGCTAGTCTAGCATCTAGGGTTTCCTATGGTGGAGGACTCAGTTGCGTTCTGTGCTCGTCCTCCATCTACCCTTGCCTGTACTCAAAATAACTGCAATTCCAAAGCTTTTCACATAGGTTGTATGCAAACAATGTGTACTGAATGAGTTTCTACATAAGTTGTAGTTGCACAAAGCACAAAGTCATAGCGCTGCTAACATCTTTTCTTCACTTTTTCAATATTTTTACCCAATAATTACATTGGACAATAAATATTCTGTATGTTTATAAACCTTCAAATGATGTCACTACCTCCTCCCCAGGAAATGCTTTAGAATTTTCTAATGGGTGTGATCCGATATATTGTCATTGTCATTGACAATTATCTAGTGTTGGCATTTGTTATTTAGTGATACAGTGGATATCCTGTTCCATTCTTTCCAATGCGAGAAAAAAACAAGGTGCAACCCAATGCAGAAGACCTGTACAGGAATCTAGGGATAGGGTACATAGTTATCAAGGTCATTTCACCTCCACTGTCAGATTCAGGACTAATAGACAATACCTGTTAGCACATGTCCAGCAATGCACAAGTTAGATCCATTGGGATAGTATACAAAATACATGTCAATCCCGGTAAAACTATTAGGTGTGGCTGTTTCACAAAAATGCCCTTATGAGGTAGAATTAAATTAAAGGTAGCCATTCAGGCATCAATTATTTTGTGTTTCGATCGACGATTTGATCGCCTTGCCCAATTTAAAATTGATAGTCAGTTAAACACTGATCAATTGTACAACCACACGGTGTGATCGATTCCCAACCAATACAATACAAATCGATTGAAATACCTAAAAGAAACTCACAGATCCTTGTATGATCAAGGACAAATTTACCAACATGTCCAATCGCTTTTTGATTGCTTTTCTATTCGCTATCAATCACTTTTGGACTATCGTACCAGGTGGTGAATCGATTCCTGTTGGATCAATGCAAACAGACCAATTTTTTGGATGATCGAACAGAAATATCGAACCATGTAATATAAAAATAAAAAGGTAGGTAGTTGTGACATGTAAGGGCTTGTTTTCACTCTTGCGTTTTCGTGCGGTGTAACCGCGCGGCTGAAACCACATGCGCGTCCGCACGAAAACGCATGGCATAGTTTTCGCGCATTTTTCTCGACGCTATTTTTTTTTCAAATGCGCCCAGAATCCGCATCCGCTCTGCCATGCGTTTTTGCGTGTTTTGAAACGCATCCAATGCTTTCTTATGGATGCGTTTTTCGGATGCGGTTAGGAAGCGGATGCGTTTCAAAACGCTGCAGGCAGCGTTCACAACCGCACCCTAAACTGCATCCGCATTCGAGTGCGCACAAACACACCAGTGGAAACTATATTGAAGTTTCCAATGGATGCGGTTGATTGCGCTTGCGGCCGCGCGGTTACAAACGCGCAAAAACGCAAAAGTGGAAACAAGCCCTATTATATTTTACTATCATTTGTTATAGAGTTTCACTAATTTATACATTGTATTAAATTGAGAAGATGCAGTGCTATGTACGGTGAATGAATACTGTGGCTTTGGTTTTTATTGGTAGTAATACCCTCAATATAAGCTGTAAACACTTGTCTAAACAACCCCTGTGCACTAAGTGCCTTCTTGTTCATCATGTTTTACATTGTTGTACAGCTCTGATAAAATAAAAACATTCTACATTAATTGCCTGCCCAGTGCCTCAGTACACCAACTTGCTTCATTGTCCAACATGTTTTTCTGAGCGTAATCTCATTAAATGCAGTGTTATGGTGTACAACATAATTAAGCGCTTTTGACCTCAATTCTATTATCTGTAATACCAAACCTCTATTTTCAGTGTCAAACAAAATTCTCTTGAACACTAAAAAGAGCCTGGAGATCAGGAAACCATGACAACCTGAACGTGCTGCATCATCCACTACAACGATAGCTTCTTTCTGTGCACACAATTCACTAAGAGGTGTCACTGCTTTCTCTTCCATATTAGAAAAGCAGGAAAATACACATTGGGGTCATAGTGTACAAACAAGCCTATTCTTGTGTGAGAATAATGCACTCAATTCAGAATTTTGTTACGAGAAAATAACAGCGTGATTAAATGTCCCCTTCAATGAACTGTTATGAGCAGGGCATTGCCAAAGATACGGTGTAAAATAAGAAATGATGGAACATTATTGTGTTTATTCTGAAGCTGACCACACTAGTAAATCTAGATCAGAGGCAAACAATTCTTCTTTCCTTTGATACACACTCAATTTAGGGGTATCAAACTACAGCTTGGATCTGAACACAATTATATTAGAAAAAGTAGTAAGCCAAGTCAGTATCAGTAACGCTATTTTTTTTGACTGTTTATTTTGTTTCGATTTATAACAACATACACCTTATATAATACACAAATACATGTGTAAGTTCGTCAACAACATCAAGAACATGGGGTACAGTTTATGTGGATTTTCCACGACTTAGTGTCTCAGGGTTCCGTTCTTTCCCTTCTGGATAAATGAATCCCATCTTGCCCAAGTCACTGAATCTTGCCAAAGTCTCAGTGCTGAAAAATATTCCATCAGTTTATGGGATGACATGGGCACATGTTGGGATGGACTACCCAAAAGATGGGTAAGTTTGTCCATAGAAATTGGTATATCCAGTACTTCTGTCAAAAGATGATTAGTCAGGCATTCTTCACAGTATCAGAAAGCTGTTAATGACTAGTGATGGCTAGATTCGGCTGCGAACATAACATGTTCGCTTTTCTTCCCCCGGCAAACAGTATGGGTGTTTGGCCTGCCCTGTTCATTGGCGCCAAGAAGGTTACTATTCTTCCGCTGGCCGGATCAGGTGCAGAAAGATCCGGCCAGTGGAAGAATTCTTTCACCAGAGACAGTATAGAGTAGCCAGTGAAAGAAAATTGGCTTTGGCAACCGCTGGCTTTGGGTCAAATGTAACTCTCACAATACAACACCGTTTGAACCCCCAGATCTCATACCTTAGTAGTGGAACCCCGAGATCTTCTGGGTTAGTAACTAACCCCTAAGACTACCTGCAGTGCATATGTCAACCTTTCATAGTCATATTCCAACTGTCAACATTCCAACAGTGCTTTTCTCTTGTCAGATTTTACCCATACACATGCCTACTGTGAATTTCAACCCCAGATCTCCTATACCCTTAGAAGTGCAATCTTTTATGTTGGGTTAGTAATTTATATTGTCAATTTCACACCCTTAACTGCAGCCATTCATATGTATTAATGTTTCCCTGAGGGTATCCAAGTGACATAAATTGTATAAATTTAACAATAAAACCAGAAAGAATTTTGCCAATCTAAAATGTTTTACTTTTACAGTAGTATATACATGAAAGTTAAGTGATTTTTTAACGTTAGAATATCCCCTAATGCCCCTTTATCATTGGGTTTCTTTTGCTACTGATGGATTATGGGAACATCTTAAGGATTGCGTTACCACCCAAAAACCAAGTTGGGCTGGGATAACCCTGATATTTATAGTATAAAGACTTTGCTATTTGAGTAACCAAGAGCTTTAAGCTAGCCATACACGCACCAAGCGGCGGCCGATTTTGCAGCCGACCAGCAAAATCGGCTGCCGATCGGGGGTGCCCACACGGGGTGACAGATCCCTGTCGCCCCACAGCGCGGCCGGCCAGAGAACTGGCATGTCAGATATTCTCTTGCCGATGCCGGCTGATGCCGTTAGAATTAATGAAGACCGGCGTCTTCATTGAAGCTAACGGCCAGCACACAAAGGGTGCCGGCCGATGCTGTCAGCTCTGGAGTGCAGCGTAATGACGTCATCACGCTGCACTCCAGAGCTGATATAACCTGCTCTGTCGGCCCCCACTCGATACGTATGTGGGGGCCTTTAGGCATAGAATGAAAAAAGACTACAGCAGATCTTCTAATGTAATTAAGGTAATCTGTAATGAGTTGAACTTTGGCTTGCAAGCTTTCCACTCAGAAATGGTTATGTGATGGATTTAGATCATTTTCTTTTTAAATAATTAAAGCCTAAATGTGCACTAAAATTTAGTAAGCACATGTTTTTAGTATACGAGCACATACAATGTTTATAAATCCTGCAGGGTGTTTGAGGATATGTGTTACATTATTTTACATTGGCTCACAATGTATTGTCTGCATTTGTCTGTGTACTTTTAAGAAAATCAATGAATAACAAATAATATTCAGCTATTAGGAAAACATTTTACCAGTATACATCTGCATGATACTCCTCGAAGGTTAAATGAATATTGGATAATAAATATGAAATCATCACTGGGGACACCAACTTCTCCTAGGAAATGTTCTACTGTAGTCTAATGTCTGCTATCTGTATAGGCCAGTGATGGCGAACCTATGGCAAGGGTACCAGAGGTGGCACTTGTGTCCCTCTCTATGGGCATGCAAGCTGTCAGCCAGCACAAAGGAAAGAATAGCAGCCTATTGGTTCTCAATGCTGTCCGTTCTTTTCCCCTCTCTTCTGATTGCACACAGCACCCCATACCCTCTCCTATTCTATCTTATAAGAAAGTAAAGTGTGTGTTTACATGTTTTGTTTGTGTATATGATGTATTTTAATTCAGGTTAAATTGCCATGCCAGCACTTTGAGATAAATAAGTGGGGTTTGGGGTTCAGTTTGGGTATTAAGTCTCTAAAAGGTTCACCATCACTGGTATAGGCTAAAGGTAGGCATACACAGGTCAATACCCGTTCAATCAATGAACCCTCGAGCACAGCGTGATGACATTTGATTGAATTGAGAATCGATGTGCACCACTTTGCACAATCGATCCCGTTCGATATTTTGAATGGGGGCCCTCTGTAATGGCAATCGAACAGGGATTTATCATTTTGGTATCCCACTGGAAAAAAGGGGGGCTGCAATCAATTCCTGAACAATCACCGCAAATGCACATGTGATTGATTGTTCTGGAATCAGCTGAAATCTCGACCTGTTTATGGTCACCTTAAAATGCGAGAATTTTGTATTTTTTATTGTACTTACTCAATAAAGCTCTTTGGAAACTAAAATGCGAGAATTACTTTACTTGATCAGCAGATAAGATCGACCAAAGGTAATGAAATCAAACATGAAAATTTTTGATCTGTAATCGGACGTGTGGGTAAATTTCTGTAGATGGTATAAGTATCTGAAAGTTTTTATGGGTATTATGATCGATTTGTATCCGTTTATACTAGGGAACTGCACAGGCCTTAGGAAAGCTATCAGTTGGATAGGATTTTTTTTACATTGGCAACTACCTTCTAAGCAAACCCCATTAAGCCTGGCATACACACGCCGATTAGGGGCGATCGGCGGCAAAATGGCTGCCAATCGGCGTGTGCCCACATGGGGCGACAGATCCAGAGAGTGGACATGTCCGATGTTTTCTGGCCGATGCCATTAACTTCAATGAAGACTGGCGTCTTCATTAAAGGTAATGGCCGGCACACAAAGGCTGCCCGGCCGATTAAAGCAGCCCCAGAATGCAGCGTGATGACGTCATCACGCTGCATTCCGTCGTCTGTCTGTGGGTGTACGGCAGGCATTAGAGTCCTTGTCCAATGTTGGAAGTTGTACAGGTGCATCACTATGAGCTTTTCCTGTAATCCATAGTATAAGGAAAAATATTGGAGGGTCCCTCAGATACTATATATCATCTTTGTTGTTAAATTCTGCATTTATTATGTCATTTATAGACAGCTTACTGATACGGTATCAATGCAAATCTAGCAAACAGATTTGCATCAGTAAAACAATAGACTTTCCATGTAGTGAATGGATTACTATAATTGGTTCTAATAAGGAAGAACTAATATTGCAGGAAATACAATGCGTGTTACATTTCTAATCTCAAAACCATTACAATATAATAATGAAAATACAGAAAAGATGAGATGACAATGATTATCTTATCACTTCAGCAGGAGACGTCTTGTTCAGAATAAGGTGAGTACTTAGTTTAGGGCTTGTTAAAAAAACACCCCTAACCCCCGCATTGGTAGTCAGTAAAGCGGTTGCCCCCCACTTGGATTAGAGGTCAGGGAAATAATAAATCACACACAAAAGGGGGTGACCTAGAGGTGTCTAACACTAAGGCGGTCAGTG
>CM070033.1:58556871-58567018 GCA_036250615.1 Ptychadena robeensis | reverse complement strand
TTCCATTATTTATGAGGCTGATATTTTTCATACCACACTGATGGGCCATGGTAGTCACAGATGGTAGACTAGAAGATGGGCACCAACAATGGTGACCTCATGTAACACCAGGTGGATTGTGTGTGTCACTAGTGGTGTCGCCAAACCACACAGGCTTCTGTGTTGTCACAAGCTGCTTCTGTCTCCATTGGCTGCATCAGCTGAGCAGTGCGATTGATGTTTTGTATCGGCTCAGAAGGGATGGAGCGTAAAGGTGCCCATACACCTTTAGATTTCCTTTAGATTTCCTTTAGATCTCCTTTTGTTTTACCAAAACCATGTAATATGAGGGACTTTCTAAACAATCAAGTCTACCTGTGTTCAATCGCAGAGGACCCGGCACTACATAGTTGTTGGTAGATCTAAAGGAAATCTGACAGAGATCTAAAGGTGTATGGCCAGCTTAAAGCTGGCCATACACCTTTAGATTTCTCTGTCAGATATCCTTTAGATCTCCTTTTGTTTTACCAAAACCATGTAATATGAGGGACTTTCTAAACCATCGAGTCTACCTGTGTTCAATCGCAGAGGACCCGGCACTACAAAGTTGTTGGTAGATCGAAAGGTGTATGGCAAGTTTACAGCTGCAGGACAGATGCCATTTTAATAGCACGCGCCGACTAACAAGGCAATTTTTACACTCTCAAAAAAAAAAAAAAAATAAAAAAAAAAAAAAAATCGCCGTCATTAAAATAAATAAATTGCGCCCATAGAGAATAGGTGGACATGATTTTTGATCGCGTCCATTCATGTCAGGCCAGGAAAATTGCGTCCGCCCTCCCTCAAGACGCTGGGACTGTTTCAACTATTATTTGAAGTAGGGACAAGCCTATTCAACTAAATGGATGTGATCAACAGAGATCGCCACATGCGATTAAAATGGCGAGCGTGCCGCGATTAATTGCCTATGTGGGGGCATAGCGTTCAGACCTTGGTATGATGGTTGTTTGTGTAGGTAAATGCTGATTATGTGTTGGTCAGGCTGTTATTGTTTATACAGCAGCACGTATATCGGGTCATAGGGGCATTCTGTGGAATCTTCTGGTCTGTGGCCAAAGGTCAGGAGGTCGGCGTTTCCTATGACTTTCAGGGTTATTGTCCTCGTGTCCCTCCCACAGTGTGAGTTTTCTATTTCCACACAGGTAGTTGATCCTGATGAGATCCTAATTACCCTTCCTCTACAAACTGGGGGGCGGGCACGAAAGTGTTCCAGGGGGGCGCTTAACCTAACCGGTGTTTGAATAGGGAGGGGGGCTCAGTAATGTTCCTAAATAGAAAAGGGGGGCCCTGCAAGGAAAGTTTGGGAACCACTGGTGTGCATAATGAAGGTTCCCCACCACACATGACCTGCTGAGGACAGGGATGGGAACTAGGAAACTAGTTACTAGGAAAATAAATCATCTGTCATAGCAGGGAACTTGCATGACAAGATCTCTAACCCCAAGTGTGCCAGCAAACAAACAGCTCAAGATTCATGAAATCAGGCCTGGTCACAGATGAATGACAAGAAACTAAAACTTTACCAGGCTGGAAAAGCTGAGTCTTGTGCCAAGATTTGCTGCCCATGCTCTGAGGCTATAACAGCGTCACCCCCCTCCCCCCCATTAGGGCCGCGTTATCAGCCATGCTACATAGCAGAGGTGAGAATGCGGCTCCTTTAAATCCGTGGGTTGACTTATACCTAACGGCCCGGGTACGTAAGTCAGCCCACGGATTTACTGAAGGTTTACTTCAGTTTGACACGTTCAATGTAAAGATTTTAGCGCAGTGGTGCCAGCCCTCAGGGCTTGTGTCCATTGCGTCAGACGCAGAGAGGACACTTCCCATTCTGATGAATGGGACACTGTCCACTCGGCGTATTCTTAGCTGCACGCCCGCCGTGCCATTTTGAAGCTGCAGGCTGCCGCAATGGAGGTGTCTCCAAGACATGGGAAAACCGTGCCCTAAGCTGTTTGGGTGCTTATTTTCCACGTGTTTCACTCTGAGCCATGGGCAAACTGCCTGCAGGCAGCGGGGAATACAATGTTGCTGGAATTTGCAGTGCACTCGTGCCCTTGGACTCGCGTTTGGCTTTTAAGGTCAGGGCTGCATTACCCGAACAAATGTATCCTTGTAATGTCATTGTTCTACCTTCACCTAGAGTGCTGCTTCATGTGTGGAGTTGAGCTCAGCCCTGCTTTGATGCCGTTCCCCTGGCCATGGAGGGTGCTGATATCCTTTATGGAATAATAGGGAGGTCTAGGAAAAGAGAGGAACCGGGTCAAATGAAACTATTATTGGAAAATGTGAGATTTGAATATTAAACTAAATATTTATATGCTAGTGTCAGAAATCATCACCTTTCCATGGTGTCTATATTAACAAACATTTGTGTACTAAGGGGTCATTCAGAAGAGGTCAATGATTTATCCTAGCATGCCGTCTTTGCGTTAGGTCAGTTTGTGTTTTTTATTTTCCCCTTTAGATATTATTAAATGAAATCATTCAGGAAAGAAAATCATGATCGGTACGATCACTGAACAGGGTCACTGAGGGCGAAAATATATAGTAAGTCTCCAATGCTGTGTTGACTTTTTAACTGCAGAGTTGATGGCTTCTAAATCAACCAAAACCGGGAGCTTCATGAGATGGGTTTCCATATTTGTGCAGATGACATCAAATCCCAACAAGTGCAATGCCAGGCTAAAGTGATGGCACTGCCCCTGAGGTAATAGAAATGTGTTCTGTGGAGTGACAAATCACACTTCTCTGTTTGGCAATTTGATGGTAAGCCCTAGGCTCCACTATCCGTTAAAACCACTGCATTTTAACGGAGTGCACAAGCCGCCCATTGATGACAATGGGGCTAAGACAGGGTTGTCTCCACAGCCAGTTAGAGCTTCAGATCTGCTGGTACCCGCCTCCATCAGGTTAATGTCAACGCAGCCCATCTGTGTCCACAATAATGTGACGTAGGCTTGCACGGGCATCAGTGGAGCCTGGGGCTAAGTCTGGGTTAGGTGGATGCCAGGAGAACATCGTCTGCACTGTGCCAACTGTAGTTTGGTAAAGGAGAGTTAACGGTTTGGGTTTTTGTCAAGGGTTGGTCTAGGCCCCGCAGTTCCAGCAAAGCAGCATTTTAATTCTTTAGCACACTGAAACATTCTGAACAATCTATGCACCACATTTTTTGGACAGTTTTTAGACCTTTTCAGTCAACATGACAAGTACACAAAGCAAGGATCATAAAAACATTGGTTTCAAGAACCTGACTGGCCCACGCAAAGCCATGGTTTCAACCCCATCTACTACCTTTTGAAAAGAGATGGAGATTGTGAGCCAGGCCTTCTCATCCAATGTCAGTGCCTGATCTCACAAATGCTCCTCTGTATGAATGGTATACATTTCCAACCACTCTCTTCTTGTGGAAAGCATTCCTAGAAAAGTGAAAGCTATTGGAGGCTGCAATGGGTGGGTCCGTTCCTTATTGATGCCTAAGGATGTCAAATAGGATTTCATAACAGTTCCTGTAAATGTAACTGAAGCTTCTTCAAATCCTGCATCAGATTTTGTTTCTCAATGTACAGAACATGTTTTCACGGCCCCAGAGTCTGGTGGCAGCAAGTGTTCTACTAGTTTCCACCAATCCAGATCTGAATTCCGCGCTGCTCTGTGCCTTCAGCATCACTGGATTCAGATCTGATTGGTTGCCCGCACACAGGGATTATGGGAGTGACGTCTACTTTTCCAAATTCACTTGCGGCCGGAGCAGCGGGGCACAGCCGAATTTTGACAGATTTTACACCTCCGGTGCCGATAAGAGGAAGCAGATACCAGGGTGGTAGGTCCGCTATAATTTCAACTGCCAATCCTTCCCAAATGTTTGTTAATGGAAACTATGTAGCCAAGGCCATGTCTCTATTTCGTGTTATTGATGTGTTAAACATCTACATTCTATACTGTAGTCCAATGCCTTTTTGATGGATGCATTAATGCATTTCTACAAAAATCCAGTTAATGTCAACACAGGGATCTGCATGGATATTGATGCAAAGGGTTGCTGATGCGTCTGTGTGTAGGTGTATATTGGAGTTGTTGGAGCACCCATTGCAGTAATAAATTGTGAAATTACTGGTGGCAGTTGGCTTTGGGCTAGTAGCCCTTGGAAATGTCAGTTATGACAGATCTACTTTAAATTGTATCTTTAAAGACTTGTCAGTTTGTCTCTGTGCAGGTCCTAAAGTTGGTCCATCAGTCCTTGTAACCGTTAAAGGAACAGACTCAATTTGCTTATTTTTTTTGCGAGTGTCATTACTAATGTGGTTATTTTAAACCGCATAACTGTAAAGCTTGTCGAGGCTACTAATAGCTAAGATTAAATGACTTGGCCATTTATGCATATGGGAAAGTCTTACAATAAATGACTTCTTACTTTATTCACAGTATGGGGGGGGGGGGGGGGGGGGGGGGGGTATTTATCAGTGCAGACTTCATCAGTACATACAGTATACACATCCTGGAGTCTGTCTTTATTAAATACTATTGAATGAACAACGTCAATTAATTTTCTGGTAGATAAAAGTTTGTGCAGAGAACCATGACCCACAGTTAGACATGATATATAAGGCTATGCCATTGGATGTGTTGTCTTAGTGCATCCAATGAGCGCAAGTCCCCCCCATTTCTTCTGATTTAATCGATGGGCTGACGTATTACTAATGTGCTTGGACATGTTGGGCTGCATCTATGCTATGGAAAACTGTGCGGTTTTCTCGCTCGTAGACTGCGGGGAAACCACGCAGTGCAGCCGCCCCCTGCAAATTCCTCTAGGGAATGACGTGCCAGTCTCTACAGGTGCGTCATGTCTGCGGTTGTGGGCAGCGCCCATTGGTAAACATTGGCTTGCCAATAGTAATGTATAGGCACTAAGCAGCTCCCAAATAGCGGGCGGGCGCTATGGTCACGCACATGACTATGTTCCCATAACGCCCCCGTGGATGCTGGGGCAGCATAGTGTAAAGCCTTAGGGCTTGTCCCCACTTGCGTGTCCGGTCTGAAACGGGTGGTTCCCACGTTTTTGGCGGTTGCGGGCAATCACGCCCATAGACCCGAATGGATGCTGTCAAAAATCTCGTTTAGGCACAATTTTTAACCACGTCCATTTATTCTCTTTGGATCCTGGAGCGGCAACATTGAACTGAATGGTAAAAATGGCATGATGGCGAGCGCTCGTGCTGTTGAGTCAGCCCCGTGGCCAGCTGCCAATGTGGGGACAAGTCATACGCCAGTCTGACACATCCATTGACAGACAAGCCTCCATTGCGTTTGTCACTGCGGTGCTCTGCCCTTACAAAATATGATAGAGGCTCAGACAAACAGATGGGGGGTAAGACTGGTTGTGTAGACAGCCCAAGCATAGCCCAATGCCATCAGTTGCGGACAAATCGTTGCGCTCAATGCAGTGCAAGTGTAGCCCTAGCCTTAAGCTTTTTATTTTTTGCTGCTATTTTTCAATACTTAGTAATTGAGCGCTGGCTAGAGTATATTCTCCATCAATGATGTAAATGCATGCTTTGTGAATGTTTCCCTTTCTGGCTACTTTAGTTTCCTGGATTCTTTGATTTCTGGCAACAATACAAAAACATAACACTGTAGTGCTGTAATTGGCCGTAGTGTGCTTTTGTATTTGGGAATGGGCTGGACAGGGCTGGACACTGCACTGCTAAGCAGTTTAACAAATGTAATTCTATTCATCTTTATATACGGAAATCACGGCATCTCTTTATCCTATAAATGTTAAATGGTCATATCCGAAATATTCTTGAAATGGCAAGAAAAACCTTGTGAGTGCTCCTGGATAATTCGGAACGCTCGCCAACATTTACTATAACAACATGCCATTTTTCTACCATTTGGATGCAGGCTCTTGGCACAACTGGCAGCTCTGCTCTTCGTTGTCTCTGCACGCTGTGGCCACTCGGAACGCTCGTGCAGTCGCTCAGTGATGACATCACTGGATTTTCACCAGCAAGTTCTATGTTACGTAGGATCTGGATGTTTGTCTTCCCAGTGATATGTAAGCCTGGAGATAAGCGAAGGTAAACAGTAGGTGAGATCAATTAGAAAAAGAACCTTTTTTGGAAATGCTAATTGACTTGGAGTTTTACACATTGCATAGTCATGTAAAAGTGTATCATCTTGCATATTGAAAAAAGAATACATACAACTATGCAATGTATACATAATCTTATGTATTGAAGAAAGTATACGCATTAGTGCTATGTATATATCATCTTACATATTAAAGAAAGGATACGCATGACTTTCCAATGTATACATTATCTTATATATTGAAGGAAGGATATATATGACTATGCTATGCATACATTATCTGGCGTATTGAAGGAAGAATATATATGACTATGCAATGTGTACATCATCTTACATATTGAAGAAAGAATACACAGGACTATGCAATGTATACATCATGTTGCATATTAAAATAAGGATATGCATGTATGTGCAATGTATAGACCATCTTAAGCTCCCCATACACTTTACAATCTTACCATACAATTTCTGTACTTTTCTTCTACCAAAACCATTAAATATGAGGACCTTTCTAACCCTTCCAATCACTATGTATTCTATGAGGCACTACATAGTTGTTGGTAGATCTAATGGAAATTGTATGGAGTGATCTAAATGTGTATGGGTGGCTTTACCTATTGAAGAAAGGATACACATGACTATGCAAATGCCAGTGTCGGAAGTCAGCAATGACTGATTCAGATATCTCTCCGGGCAGGCTTTCCTTTAAAGGACATCTGTAAATAGCATTATTGCTGACTTGTATTTGATGGCACATGGCTGCTATCCTCTTATTCACCAGAAGCTGAGTCACTGACCTAGATATGTCCATATCTTTGTGTTTTTTATTCAATTTTTTTCTTTAAGTGGGTGGCTTGGAACAATTGGAGAAAAGTAATGACCTTGGAGCTTGCACCAACATAGACTGCTCCCATACTGTCATGCTTTATCTTTAAAGCAAATGTGTCAATTTTAAACTAATTGCAACACTATTTCCTATTTCTTGAAGCGGCTCTCTAATACAGGATTCTCTTCCTCTATGGCAGACATAGACTTGGATAACAGTTCTCTTTCATTTGTCATGAGCCAAGTCTGTTGTGAATGATTTTGCACGTCCAGTAGGCATTTTAGAGTCTTCTATGCACACTTTCATCTGTTACACTGTTACTCTGGAAATGAACTGTTCTGAGATCTCTTACCCAGTGACACCATTAATAGAAGCCAACAATCAGAATAACGAGTGGACGGCATATGCCTTGAACTCCTAATGGGCTCCTGTAAGTGTTGAAAATGGAGTATGCCTAGACATTGTCACATGTGTAGAATTAATCTTCTGATCACAAATATTGGGTTTGGACTGAGTATATAGGGAGCAACTTGGCTCCAGACCCCCCCTCCCTTTCTGTTGCCCTATAATTCATGAATATTTATTTGTTTCAGTAGTCTACATTCATTTTCTCCCAATAATACCACTGACCTCTCGTTTCTCTATCCCTTGCGCATATTTTTCCTGTTGGGCAGTATGTTCCCCACTATCTATCACTCCCAATTCTCATTCACACTATAATTGGTGCATATCTCTGTTATTAATTGTGGTCTCCCACTTCACCCCATTTCCCAGGAGAATGAGTTCCAAGTAAAATTAACACTATGACATGGCCCATGCTGAGTTTTAACCCATTTATCATCTAGGTGTTCCATTGAGACCCAAAAAGAAGTCCTCGTCATGTTAAGGATATTTTGGTTGATGGAAGCAGTCCTATAGAGGAGTGAGTACTACATGAGGCATTTAGCAGTAGTGATTGCTGCAAAATCTGGAGCAACCAGTCATTGATTGTGAAGGCTCAATTACTTCTTCACACAGATGACTGCACACACACTCTGCACAAGAGGAATTACATAAAACAATACAGCTGTCATGTGTTTTTTACTCTGTTTATGACTTTGTATATGCTACAAGCTGACTCGCATGTACAGAGATGGTTGGAAAAGAGATTTTTACCGTACCTATAGGAACTCTGCTAGGTTTTGCACTTATTCCACAGAAGAAGGAGGATGTGCTGAGAAGGAATTGGGGTGTGGTGAGAAATTACTTAACCTAAAATTGTGATGTGATCTGTAAAAAATGTAAACTGGGAAGACTGTTTTACCTGATGGTATTTAAACAATTCTTGTGTTGATAGGTGGGTACTACATATCGATATTTGTAAATGACTTGCTTTGTGTGTTTTGCAGTACTAGTGATTACAGAAATCGATGTTACACACACATTAAGCTCTATACAGACCCTGGGTTTTAGTTGGTGGAGATAACTACCCTCTATAGGATACATATGTCATTGGACAGGACTGCTGTCCAGGGTTGTATCTTGCCACAACGCTGTCCTGGTGGCTGTACAGGTAGTAAACATTCGCTCACTCGTAGCAATCTCAATGTCTTGCTTCTGGCTTTTTTTATATTTCATTTTATGATGGGCTTTACGGACACACGGTTGTGTTTTCCTGTGAGTGTGCTTTTAAAAATGCAGTTTGTGTGCATTGTATTTTATTTGCCAGCCTATTCAAATGAAAAGACAGACAACGCATACAGAAAATGTGTACGTTGCTGAATTTTACAGCTATTGTGAATGGGTTTTAATAATAAAAAAAAAGTATAGGTCTCAAGAACAACGCGGCTTTGACCTTGCATATATTGAGCAGGAACAGGACAGACTGAATTCAGATTTCAACAGTACAATATGTGCAAGAACTAACAGACAGAAAAGTATATTTAATTTGAGGAACACCGAGTGACTGAAATCTATATTGATCACTGGAGGAAAGAAGAGCTTTTGATTTGTGGGAGCTATAATAGAGCAAAATTGAGCTTTGCAGCTATAGTAGTGACAGGGGAGAAGAGGACTCCCCTGTCACTAGCTACAGATATTCCACCACCTTATAGAAACTGCCTGGGAAGTATGTAAGTACAGTGGGGCAAAAAAGTATTAGGTCGGCCACCACTTGAGAGGGGCCTGTCATTTTCATCATAGGTACACCTCATTTATGAGAGAATGAGAAAAGAAATCCTAAAAATCACATTGTCTGATTTTCAAAATTATTCATTTGCAAATGATCATGGAAAATAAGTATTTGGTTAAAGTTAATCTCAATACTTTGTTATATCCCCTTTGTTGGCAATGACCGGTCAAACATCATCACAAGGTTGTCACACACTGTTGCTGGTATGTTGGCCCATTCCTCTATGCAGATCTCCTCTAGAGCAGTGATGTTTTGGGGCTGTCGCTGGGCAACACGGGCTTTTAACTCCCTCTAAAGGTTTGAGGGGTGAGATCTGGAGACTGGCTAGGCCATAAAGCCACTTCTTCATTGCCCAAGCAGTGTGTTTGGAATGATTGTCATGCTGAAAGACCCAGCCACATTTCATCTTCAATGCCCTTGCTGATGGAAGGAGGTTTTCACTTAAAATCTCACGATACATGGCCCCATTACGTCTTTACTTTACACGGATCAGTCGTCCTGGTCCTTTTGCAGAAAAACAGCCCCAAAGCATGATGTTTTCACCCCTATGCTTCACAGTAGGTATAGTGTTCTTTGGATGCAACTAGGCATTCTTTCTCCAAACACAACAATTGACTTTTTACCAAAAATTTCGATTTTGGTTTCATTTGTTTATATGACATTCTCGCAATCCTCTTCTGCATCATCCAAATGCTATTTAGTAAACTTCAGACGAACCCGGACATGTTCTGGCTTAAGCAGGGGGCGCCGTTTGCAGACCTTGAGTCCCTGGCAGTGTAGTGTGTTACTGATGTTCGCCTTTGTAACTTTGGTCCCAGCTCTCTGCAGGTCATTCACTTGGTCCCTCCGTGTGGTTTTGGGGTTTTTGCGACCTTGCATGGAGCCCCGTTTTTGCGAACTTGCATGGATCGGTGGAGATTTTCAGTGGTCTTGTATGTGTTCCCAGCTTGGTGTCCTTCGACGGCTCTTCGGTCTTGCCCTTGATGGAGTTTGGAGTGTGACTGAGGTTGTGGACGGGTGTC
>CM070033.1:58532843-58556861 GCA_036250615.1 Ptychadena robeensis | reverse complement strand
TTTATTTTTTTTTTTTACTGAAAACAAGTTCAAACAGGCGCCATTAAGGATAGAGGAGGACAGAGAAGATTCTTATAGAAGAAGTTACTGGTCTGTGAGAACCAGAAATCTTGCTTGTTTCTAGGTGACCAAATACTTATTTTACCAAAGAATTCATTAGAAATCCTACAATGAGATTTCCTGGATTCTTTCCCTCCATTCTGTCTCTCATAGTTGAGGTGACCTATGATGAAAATTTACAGGCCTCTCTCCTCTTTTAAACTGGGAGAACTTGCACAATACTTTTTTGCCCCACTGTAAGGAATACTTGATGAGGTTTCAGTTTGTCTGCTCTTCGGTTTTTCATTTTGTAGTATGCTTTTTTGGCTGTGCTTACATATCAGATTCCAACGTATTTGGAAGTCCAATGCAGGGCAGCGTTTTGGAAAAGGCCGCAACGCAGCCCATTATTGCCTATGGTAGCACAGTGTAAACCAGGGGTCCTCAAACTTTGTAAACAAGGGGCCAGTTCATGGTGAGATTGTTGGGGGCCGGACTATATTTACTGGCTTGTGTCCAGTGCGCCACCATGCACATCGCAATGTGCTGCTGGGCACCCATGGGGGGCATGGTGGGTACCCACGGGCCGGTTAGAACTCTGTGGAGGGCCGGATCCGGCCCGCGGGCCGTAGTTTGAGGACCCTGGTGTAAACGCATGTTCCATCCTTTATTCTTGAAACCTGATCTGCTATTTTTTTGCAAAGCTGTTTATGGTTCAAACCTTATCTACAGTTCAGTTCCCATGTAGCATTTTATAGCGGAGGGTACATCCGGGTTTTTTTATTTTTTCTCGGCTTCTGCTCCTAAATGTTACACGGATACATTTTACATTTCAGAAATTTCGATTTTTGAAGTTTGATAAGCATTTTCTAAGAGCTTGCTTATACATGTCAAGTATGTTGTCCAGGAATCAGAGCTAGAATGAGAAAAATACATATATCCAGTCGAGTTGTAAGGACTGTGTTTTGAAATTTGAGTTTCATTTTTACAGCTTGTTTGTGGTGCAAAGCCAGTATTTGGTATTGCCTTCTGTTTTTATTAAGAAACGTTGGATTGCGTCACTTAGTCACAATTGACCACATGGTATATTTTTAGAAATATAAAAAAATTGTATGGTTTCCCCGTCCCAGGTGGTTTTGTCTTCATTGTAAGGCCGAAACTAGCTGAAACACCTTTTGCACACATGCCATTTATTTTGAATGGGCGCATACAGAAGAAGCGACCACTGAGATTTTGTGGTGTTGGGCTACACATAGTTAAGTTCTGTCCTAAGGGCTTGACCCCACTTGCACGTGCCGCCGATCGCCAGGAATTGTGCCCATAGACGTGAATGGACGCGGGCAAAAATCGCACAATTTGGACACAATTTTTACAAATTTTTCAGTGCGTCCGTTCATTTTCTATGGACACGATCCGGGGTGATCGGGGGGTGGCTGCATTCATTCTCTATAGACATGATCAGGGGCAATCGGTGGTGGCTGCATTCATTTTGCATGGCGGAAAAAAACCCAGCAACACCGACCGCTCGTGCACTAGTGCCAAGACACAAGCGGTCGCCCACGGAACTGCACAGCCGCCGATGTGGGGACAAGCCCTAATAATTGTACTTTACTGCTGGATGTGATTCCTGTATTATGCTTTGTTTATTGCATCGCTCTGGATTGTCCGGTATTGTCTCCGCTTTTGTCTTTTCTTTGGTGTGTGTAATATAATAGTATTGACTGATGCTAAAATCATTTCTGAGTAAATGGTATGTTTTGGATCTAAAGGAATGAGGAAATGGTGAATTTGACTACATTCCCATGGCAAATGTGAAAACGAGCGTGGAAAATGTTCCTGATGTTTGACAGCGTCGGCCGTGTTTTGTTTCAGTCCTTCCTATGGGTGGGGCTGGGCAACGTGTCGAGCTGTGTGCCTGGTCATGTTAGCAGTTCTGCTGGCCCTGCATGTTTTTCTACACTTTTCTATAGCTAGCAACAAGGAGGGACTATAACATGGTGTAAAGGCAACAAGACATCCGACGTTTCATCCTCCGTATTTTACTGGGGACATCTGCTTTTAAATGAACACAAAATGTGTACTTAAATTCTTGTGTCTATGTAGATTTGACAGCATTGTGTATGCATGGTGTGTACTGCTGAATTTCACATAAGTGTAAGTATGCTGTGGGCCTTTCTGGGTGCACCACCATGTTGTAAAATAAGTGTTGGGTTAATAAATGCTGATGTGTTTATGTTTTGAAAATTGGCCTTCTTTTTCCCAGTGACCAAAAGTCATCTCCCTACAATGTTCTGTCTATGGCTTATATGCTGTAGTGCTGAGAGGATAGCACCAGAAGCATCCACTCTTTTGGAAAGCTCTTTGTATTAATAAAGACTTGTGTTGCACATTGACATTTAGTTATAATCTTGATCTGGATCATTTATAGTGCTGTGGTGCATACTCCATCTTTCATGACAGCTTTTGGGAAAGGAGAAAGGGTTGACTGATCACTGTTCTGCTGAGAAAACTGTTGCCAGAGCGGTCTGCACACTTACTTTTTAAAGATGATGCAAGTGGCTTATTTCAGGGTCCTTAATGAACTTTAGACCTAGGCTAGCCATAAGACAAGCTGATGGCTCTCTGAGAACGAAGTGTGCTGTATGAAGCAATTGCTTCTTGTGCAGCTCCATCAAGCTTCATACAGATCCTAGATCAGGGATGGGCAAACCTTTACACTTGTGGGCCATATTGGCTTCTTAGACTTGATAAAAGGGTCGGAGCCTGTAATGGCCTACCGGCCATAAATGTGCCAATTCCATGCACTGCCGGCATCCCTAATGATGGCTGTGACGTGTAATAGGCGATGCGTGACAGGGATGTTGTTATCTTTTTAAATTTCCTACGCTTAAAAAAAAAAAAAATGCTAATTGCTAGAGACTGTCTGTTGTCACCATGAGGTTGTTCCCACAGTGTCATGATCACGTCACTGCATTGTCCCCAAGGCAATGTTTGGATACCTAGGCATCATGTGCACTCACTGCAGAGAACAAGCAGAGGGGAGTGTCCTTTCATCAATGGGACAAACAGCCAGAAAATAAAGGTAAACGTCCAAATCCGGCCCCCGGGCCTTAGTTTGCCCATCCCTGTCCTAGATCATTGTCACCCAAGACAACCATGAAAGTACCAATCTAGTACAGCTTTTTGTCATTGGGCAACTGACCCCTTAAGGCAGGGGTGTCCAACTGAAATACACAGTTTAAACTTGGACAAAGTTGTGGGCCGACCTTGATTCTTTTTTTAATTGAAAAATAGAATGACACAATCTAGAATAAAGCTGGTTCACTCTCTGTCCCACTTTGCCTTCCATAAGACCCATCCTGCTACCCCTCTACCCAGCTCTGCCAACCCTATAGCCCCCCTACCTGCTGCACCAACTGCGTGCTCCCTTTATGAGTGGACAACAATTAATCCTGGCATGCCCGGGCAGCGGGTGCACACTGTGATGTAACTGGAGCTTGCCAATGAGCAGCCGGCAGTGGGAGGACAGAGATGCGGTCACTGCA
Organism: Ptychadena robeensis; assembly: GCA_036250615.1. Lineage (NCBI taxonomy): Eukaryota > Metazoa > Chordata > Amphibia > Anura > Ptychadenidae > Ptychadena > Ptychadena robeensis. The sequence continues at coordinate 58,553,277 of CM070033.1, read as the reverse complement.
GTTTGCAAAGGGGGTGGCCCGCAAGACGGATGTAGCATTCTGGCCACAGGCAAAAGTATTTGGCCAAATTTGGTCCTCGGCTAGAGTTTGACAGCTATGCCCTAAAGGATGGGTGCAGCCGCGTCACTTAAAATGGCATCTCCGTAGAATGAAAAAGGTGTTTGTTCTTCTCTACCCGAGAAATCACAAATATGTGAAGCCGATGGGAATTGTTCCCACCAATAAAAGTGGCTTTATATCGTATAGATTTTTATTATTTAGCTATACTGGAAAGGATAACCATATCTGATTTGGCTTCTGATGACCTCCTTTTTTTTACCTCATAAAATCGCCATGTGTATGAATTGCTTAGGTCAGTAAAGTTTGAAATTCTATAATACAACTCTATTTCTTCCTTGTTTATATTCTACTTAATATCCTAAGTGTTATATTATTTGTTTGTTCGTATATTTATGATGTATAATTGAAGGGCTTCAATAAGACGCAGCGTATAAATGAAAACCTAGGCTTTGTCGTTCTGTATATTCAGCCACAGTTGAGGGAGGGGTATAATTGGATTTTCTTTATACTGGCCCTCAATAATGTTAGTGATATCTCTGATCATTATACACACTGCACAATTACATCATAGGTCTATTTCAGGATGCTGACATAACCGTGGGTTAACCCTTACTGTGAAGTAATGCTGTGCCTCGCACAAATGCTGAATGCATAATAATCCATATTCGTTTCAAATTTGATTGTGATAGTAGCTTCATTAAAACACAGTTATTAAACTTTAATCAGGTTATTATAATTATAGGGAGATGGAATCCTCCAGCTGAGGCTATAAAGCAAAGCTGTGCAATTAGCCTAAAATATTAACTCAAGCGAATGATGAAAAGTCGCTGTCCCACTGAGTTGCAGCATCCCTTCCATTTCTCACCTTGCATCCCCTGACATGATTGTCCCTCATCCCCAAAACAGAGCTCTGTGTGTCTGTAGGTAATCCTTGGACTGTCAAAGTGCATGTCTGTCAAAGACTACACAGATACCAACATTTAGAAATGCTGGGAAATGGTGGGAGAGGAGCCAGATGAGAAAATGAAGATATTAATGGGTAATAGGCATTATGGGTTGTGGTAGTCCAGACAGTAAACGTACAGGAAACTTTTTAGAGCTCTTCTTTTTTCCCTCATATCTTCCTTTTTGCTTCCTACTGCACTTACTTTATAAGCTCGTAAATCCAACATATAAATGCTGCGATAATCACTCCTTTAATGAGTGTAGTTAAGATTGCTATAGCCCAAGGTTGCTGTGAAAGGAGAAGAACCATAATTTTTTCATTTTTGTGTAAGATCTGGACAAGACAGCTGTATTTGCCTATGCTCTCCAAATACATGCATAACGTATTTCATTATTTGTTGGATCTAGCTCAATTGGTTTATTTTGTCCTCATGACCCGTATGTACCTTGCTTTTTCGTATACCCTGTGGACCTAAACATTTGCTTTTTGAGTGTGTTCAAGTGGCAAAACATTTCGGTTTGTTGGTTTTTACTTTATTTCAGCAGAAAATATGTTGGAATAAGCCTAAATGTAGCCATACACAGGCAGATTCCTGCCTGATTTTTCGACTCATCGACCACCGTGTGCATTCCCACCAGTCCCACCCAGTGGTCGCTCACCCGCAAATCTGTTGCACCCACCTGGACAGATCCATCAATATCCTCCTGCATGTCTCATTGCAAGGTGATCCGACTTGTTGGTAAATTCCTGGCCGATCCCATTACTTTAAAGAGGGACCAAAGTAATGTCAGGCCCACAAAGTGTGCCCACCGATCCTCTGAGCAACCGACTGCAGTATGATCTCATCACATTGCAGGCGGTCCCTGATCTATTGTGCACCGTGTATGTGCACATTTAGGGGTCCCTGTCAAGGTACCAACATCTCTTACCACAAAATATACACCAATAGGAGCACTAGGTCCTTCCTGTTCTTAAGGATATGCCCTCCTGGGACCTTTGAGGTACCAGACATCAAAATAACCATTAAAAGATAAATACTTTGTTATCTTAAGAAATGTATACTTCATGTGAAACAAAACACGTAAACAATTCATGTTAACATATTTTCTTCAACTGTTACAATGTGAAATGCATTCACAAAGTACAGTAGTTTTCCCTTCAATTAATTATGTTGTTACATGTTAAACTAAAGGTGTGATCACCTATGTAGTAAAACACTTTGACTAAGAGCCCAAACCTGCTGCTCTACATAGCTAAATAATTAGCAGTGTGGTGTTTTTACTTTTGTGTAAAATCAATTTCTCAATAAATAATCCTGCTTCAACTGAGAAAACATTGTTTATTAGGGTGTGAAAACCCAGTCTGCAAGGGCCGTACATTGCAGAAGTATGTACTTTTATGTCTGTGTTTTTCTCTTCAACTAATCTGTATAGCTTCCCAGTGGTAACTGCTCATGTCCTATAATCATAAACTACTCGCAACTACTGCTGGCGGCTCTCTGATTATAAAACTACTTGTTGTAGGATCAGAATCCTAGATTGGTCTAGGATTTTCTTTGAGCTACTGTATTTAACATTCTGTGACAAGTTGGCCTTTCATGCTTTGACTCCCTGGGCAAATATGTACGTATTTCCATGTGTTGTGGCAAACTATTGGGCAACCCATTAAACAGTATGAAGGTTAAGTCCTGACACTGGGTCATGTGTTGCAGTACGTTGTCTTCAGGTGTTCAATTGCACTAAAGCACACCAATACATGTATGGTATATGAATGTGTATTGCATTGCTGTGCTTGTGTGAACAGGCCTTCTTGAATAACATTGGTGTTTGGCCATGCATTACTGTAATACAGGCCTCCATAGACCTCAAAACCTTCCCCGTCATTCCATTCTGCACTGGAAGCTATATCTCATACCCTGGGACTCCTAAAGCCCCCCATACACGTCTAGATTTTCTGTTCAATTAAAAAAGATACATTTTTGGGGTCAGGGAAATTGGTGATTGATTGTATGTTTGTCAACTGTAGTAACAGATATTTTGATCAACTTTTTTTGGGATCGGCTGAAAGTGTAATGCGTTTCAACACAACCAATTAAAATTTACCAGCATGTCCAATCAATTATTTTCCCAATTTTCATTGTTTTAGGTTGATCTAACCATGTGGGCTGCCATAAATTTTCAATCAATCAACCAAAAAACTTGATTGAATTAAGTTGATTGAATGAAAAATCTAGACATGTATGGGGGCCTTAAGAGCGGAGCTGCATATGTCACTTATTCCATATGAGAGCACAAAGACAGTCTGCACACGTATGTAAGCTAGCACTCCATTGACTGAAAGTTTATACAAAGTTTTTCTTTTACTCAGCGGGGAGTGGAAGGAAGCTAAGTGTTTGTGTCTCTGCAGGTCTGTAATATAGTGACTCTGTTTCTTTGCTTTGTCCCATGACTTTTCCTGAATCTCCACTACATCCAGTCATCTGAAGCAGCCTTTAATTGGATGGGTGGATGTGAGAAAAGTCTCCGCGCTGGCATTTTTCTGCTGTATGTGGGGCACAGCTAGGAGCCTGCAGGGATGTTACAGCATCAAAAGAAGGAGTGTGCCAGGATCACCAGAACAACACAAGGGAGAGGACTGGGGTGTTCCAGTATAGAGGTGTATAAAAATGAAATGAAGCTCTAAGAACACAGATAACAAACCGTGTATTCGTTTTTCCATCTAGTCTTGCTGGGGCCTACTACCATCAGCTCATGGCTTCTAGCAGTTGCTACACTCCACATACATTTTACTAACTTATTGTAACTTTTTATTATAGAGCAGCATAAATACAACAATGTCATTGTGTATCATTCCAAATTGACCGTTCATGTTATAGGCATATATTTTCAAGATTTCTATAGTGTTCATGTGCACTTCTAATAATTTTATGTAATATTGCAGTGCTCATGAACAAAAAATTTATTTCATGTTTATCATCTCCAGCTTACCATGAGATGAAATGATACCTTTTGGTATAGGTTTGATTATTGAGGATCACTACCCCAGGAATGAAGAGCGTTCGCTGCAGGCTGGAGCTCTGAGTTTTGTTTTCCAGACCAAAACAATGAAATCCTTTATAATCTTTTTAATGTTTTTTATTTTGTCGCTAAAGAAAGAGCGGTTTCATTCCCAGTGGTTTTCTGTTTGGCAGTGACATTGCTTATGATAATTATAGTTATATATAAATACAATAACTTTTTTTTTGTATACCTTGGGTTTGGGAACCAGCCTGCTTAATACTGAAATTTCAGACTGGTGGTTGTAGAGTTCTAGATGCTGGATATTAAATGTGTAAAAAGAAAACGATTTTCCAAATATAAGGATCCCTGCAGGTGTTGTCAGAAGTAATATATCAGGCTTTAAATCTGTCTTGTAGAAAGTATTATTCTTGGTGGAGCACTGTGCTGTCTAGTGAGCACAATTACATTGAGCGAGAACCTCCCAACGATCAGATCATTTCAAGACCATCTTGTATCATTTTGTTTGCATTAAACTGACTGTACATTGCGATCCTAACTGCATTTTCTGTTACACCAAAATGTCATACCATAAATATACAGGATGAAAGTTTGGCTTCTGTTTTGTGTTGTGCTGACCGTGTTCCCTGTTTGTCCTGGAAAACAAATGTGCACTCCAACGCACTCTGTGCGTCTTATGGACTAGACATTTGTCCAGAATCCACCTTGCTGGCCAACTACTGAGTGCAATCGGCTGAGCGGCAGTTCCAGGAGGCAGGGAAGTTGTCAGTAGGAAATGCTGGCTGCTCCCTGATCACTTCCTTCTCTCAGCCCAGTGGCCACAATACCTAATCAAAGCTGATATACCTCGTAGAGAAACCCTCTGTGTCAGATGTGGGTGGCCTGAAAAGGATGCACCTCTGTTTACAGCTCTTATGCGGTGCATCTTTTTGACTTGACTTTTAATTGACTTTTGGTTCTTTATACTGATTTTTGATAGAAGGAAACGCCTTTGGACATTCAAAACAAGCTACACCTCTTTGTATGACTTTCAACAGACTTTTACTGTATAGGGCTGTAAATCTTGTTATTGGCTCTATGCATATACTAGATGAAGATTTGAGGTTTACTACTAGACATGCTCTATTTCGAACTTCAAGTGAAGTTGTAATGAGTCAGCAACGGCAGTTTTTTTCTCATGTTTCACTTTCAGATTCCAGGAAATACCAGCCCATTTTTGGCTTCATTACCCAGATACTATCCTGGAACATATATGCATAATAAGGTGTTTAGATTATTCACGAGGACTTGTTCCAAGTCACTGACTCTCTAGGGTAGTGAAGCAAGGATGATGATGACAACCAGAGTTTGTACCTTGAAAGCTCCTATATTTTCATCTTCCGATGCTCATAATAAAGTGAATCTGTACCCATACTGTGCGCACAAAGCCTTTGTTTGCATGGGTTTTGACTTGTATAAGAACAGCAACTTTTCAGCACTTAAAATACAATTTGGCTCCAATGTGGGAATCACTGTCATTTTAAACAAGCTGTTAACAGGCTTCAGGACTACTTGACTCTGGTTAAAAGCCTGCTATCCGCTTGCCTAAAGTTGTTATCGGCACTCCTTTAAGGACTGGTACAGAAGTGAGTTTTAACTATTATGCTGTCAATCATCCTCTCCTTTAAATAATCATAGTAAAACACCTATAGGCTCATTTAACAAACAATAGTTTTTCATTTACTCTCCATTAATAACATGTAAAAACTTTTAAAGCATTTCATTTTGAGTTTTGAAGATTGTCGTTTCTCAGACATGCCCAGCCTTTGGACTTGACATATTGGGCATCTGTTTACTTTACACTTTATAGAATTAAAAAGGGGGATTCCGGTGTATTTGTTTTTTACTCCGATTAGAGTACAAATATATTGTGACCTAAAGACTATAATGTTTTATTTCTAAAGGTATCACATTTTATAAAGTATTTAATGTTCTGGACATAAAAGCTTTTGATTTACATTTTAGCATGCAAACATCTAAAAAATAGTTACCCACTTCCACTACAGCTGGCTTATCCCCTCTCCTGTGTAGTAGTAAGGGAGAAATCCAAATTGGTAACAAATGAACAAAAAGGCCAACTATCATATTAACCAGCAATGCTGGAATTAATATTTAACTTGGCATACCCTGTTTCCCCAAAAATTAGGGATCCTCTGAAAAAAGGCACCCTTACATTTTTACCTCATGCTGAAATATAAGGCACCTCCGAAGATACAGTACTGTAACTCTGGATGGGGGATCAGAGGGGGCAATCAAAATGACACAAGAGGATCAGAAGGGGTTACTAAAATGGTAATCCCCCCCCCCCCCCCCCCCCCCCTCTGAGTCTGAGTTGTGCCATTTTGATTCCCCCTGTGTTATTTAAGGTGATACCCCGTGCTGTATTCTTCTTCATGGAAAAATAAGACCTCCCCCAAAAGTAAGATGTAGGGCATTATTAAGTAAATATAAGACATTGTCTTATTTTTTAAAAATGAAAGATAAATTGATGTAAGAAATTTAGTGTTTAAGTTGGTCATGCACATTCCACATAATTATGGGTATAGCTGGAAAGAGAGGAGACTAAAAGAAATGGACAACAGGACAAAATCTTAAAGAAGTTGAAGATCTACAGGTTGGGGGGGGTAGATGGAGGAAGGAATGATTCATGCTGTAACTCATTGTGGCGGGTAAATAGAGGAATTCTTCTCAGGGAGGGAAGGCAGGTGTATGCCATAGTAAAAGCTTAGATTTCTCAGACGGTAAAGCTAGGAACACACGGCTCGATTTAAGCATACAATCGATGAACATTTACATCGATTGTACCAAAATCGTGGCCCGGACACATGGTACAATCGACGATTTTAGTTCGATGAAGAACGAAAGATTGAAGAAAGATTGAAAAGTGATCAGACTAGTTGGAAAATTATCGTCGAATTGTACCATGATTGTACTACTTTCGTGGAATGTTTATTTTCATCGTACAATTGTATTCGAGGAAGTGATAGTTTACTGTTTGTAGGGCATCAATAGCATCGACTATTTTAGTCAATAATCGATGTTTTCTACATCGGTATTGTACTACGATTGTATGACACTATAGCGCACACGGTACAATCGATAAAATACCAAAATCGAGGTTCTTCATCTAATCTTACATCGATTGTATGCTTAAATTGAGCCGTGTGTTCCTAGCTTAAGAAGTCTGACCAGGAAAATCAGTTATGGAATGGTTTGTTGCCTGTATGGGATTTCTACATGGTTGGGTTACAGGCTCTAGTGGTATACACAAGAACAGATCTCCAGTAGACCTTGAAAGGGATGTCAGCTTGGATAAGGTTATAAAAGGGGATTTTAGGGATAGGGTGGTCAGAGATGTTGTGTACCTTGTCTTAGAAGGGAGAGCATTTCCATTAGATAACCCACCGATCCACACCTTCAGCCATTGCCACCCAAGTGTGGAGCAGATTAGAGTTGTGGCGCAAGGTAAGAATTTTGTGTGAATATTAATAAGTCCTGCAGGTTATATTTACCGTGTTTATAAATATTGTGTTTTTTACTTACCCATCTTAACCCCCCTGCCGTTCTTGACGGTCATAGCTCGTCCACCTCTGACCTGTCAGAACAGCAGTGGACGAGCTGGGTTTGTCAGGCAGAGATCGGAGCCACAGGTGAGCAAACACACTTCTCCCTGTGTCTCCGATCTAATGAGGCAGCTGCAGGAGCATGGACCACTACCCCCCCCCCCCCCCCCCCCCCCCATGCTCTCCTATGTAACCTGGCACATCTGCAGCGCCATCTAGTGGTTGCAGTGCTAATTTACCTGATAAAGTGAATTATTGAAATCTTCATTATCTGATATTGTGAGTTATTCACAAAGCATCTGAACATGTTATTATATTCAGGATAGACTAGGATTAAGACTCCTGTATGAACATACTTTGGGAAATTACAGACCTACAATGTTAAGAACTTTTTTTCCATTAAAGTCTATGGTGTGCTTTTGGTACAGAAATCTGTTCCTCAGCAGTGCACTAGGGAGGTTAACAAACTTTACTGAAACAGAAATGTTCATGCTGCCGTACAATTGCTTGAATGTATATTCATACAGCAATCTCAAGGATAGCAACTAGTTGTGTTTTTTTTGTCAACTATTTGACTTTTGGGATTTGTTAGATCTTCAGCTAAATAGGTCCTGACATTAAGGAACTTTTTGCAGGCATTTTATTTTTTGCTTTTCTTAAACTCTTAAAGCGGACCTACCACCTGGGAGGTCACTCAGCATTATCATGTGCAGCTAAGCCGATAATGCTGAGACGATTGATTTGTAGAAAACGAATCTTCTTCTAACAGCTGTGGGGGAGCTTGTTGGGAGTGCTCCCCCTCCCACTGTCTTAAGTCTCGCCTAGGCAGCCGAAGTGGTGTGTGGGAGATCTCTCCCAGGCAGGAAATCGTCAGCAGCTAAATCCCCCTCTTCACACCCCCCCCCTCCCCTCCTGTGTCTGCAGCTACCATCTCCGAGTGGAGAGGAGGGGTCAGTGTGGGCAGATGCCATGAGCTAAGATGCCAGCATGAGAGATACAAGCACGTGAAGACAGTTTAGTGAGAGTTTGTTTTGTGTAGCAGTTTCTCATCATCTGAACTGCTGACAGGTGAGTATTGTGTCTGTGTAATGTATGTCTGTTTTTTTAATTTTAAGTGTAAAACCGCTTTAAGTATCTTAATATCTTGTAAGAAAATACACAGTGATGTCTTGAGCTAGTCATACACAAGTCGACTTTTGCATGACCAATAATAGATTAGATCACCTGTCTCACATTGATGGATTGTAACGCCACATAGTATGATCAATTCCTTTACTTAGATTAGTGTGCATGCTTTATCGTTCAATCGCATACAAATATATAAGTATCTAGAAAACCTCTTAGATGCTTGTACGATCAACAAAAATGTACCAACATGACCCATCACCTTCTTTTTGATTAAGTTAGATTTCCATCACTTTTGGTTGATCGAACCAGGTTGGTGGAAAACTATTTACAGTTGATCAAATGGAATTATCGAACTGTGTATCAGAGCCTTTTAGGTGAACTTAAGCCTTTCATTAAGGATCTGAAATATTGTAGTTCTGTATTCTAGCATTGAACAAGTATTTGAAATACCGTCCATCTCATAGATTGTTAGCACATTCAGGCAGGGTCCTCTACTTCTCCTGTGTCATAACCTGTACCTTTTGTGTTAATTTGTGTTGCATCCCAACTCCAATGTACAGCGCTGCCTAAAATATTGGCGCTAAATAAATAAATGTTGAAACTAATACCATGTGGGGAAATTACCTGATTTTGACTGGTATCGTCCTTTTGGGGAGGAAGAAGCAGCATAAGGAGTCTATTGAGTTAAGATCCTTTCTGTAACCTCTGCTTATTAAAGGAGAGAACATGAGATTGGGGCAGCTTTGTCGGACACTTTTGGTGGGTGTGTATTTTGAAAGGGACTGGTTTCTCTTCTTTTTTTTTTTCCAGTTCTGTTTTTGGTCTTTTTGGGTGGAACTTTGGCTTTGGGCTCCTTGTCTTCTGCTCAGGTAGTTTGTGCATTAGGTGTAGTTGGCAAGCCACTTGGGTTCCTGGTCATAATAATTTTGACAAATACCTAATGTATTTTTAGTACAATTTTTTGCTATGCAAGTTACTTTGCAAATGTAGAATCAAACATGTGATGAACAACATCCACTGTACAGATAAATATATGTAGGCCTGTCTTTAAAGTGGCAGTTGTTGGACTTCATTGTTTTCTTGTATGATGATGATCTATTGGAATTCCATGTCAAGTAACAAATGAACAAAAAAAAAAATTAAAATAAAACAAATCTGAAAGATTTGTCCCCCCCCCCTCCCCTTTCTCTGATTTTGTATTTTGTATACTTTATACTACTGTGGATAGTGATGCTGAAATATAGAGCCATAGAGGTGATACATGGCACCAAGCAATGTGATTTTATTACTATGTACAAATTCCCAGGCAGCGTGTCAAGGCATTAGTATGTGACACACGCTTGTCTGCATTACTCACATTTATTTCCAAAAGGGGGGAAATTTTAGAATAGGAGGGAGGAGGGGAAGTGTATATGTGTGTGTTTTTTATATCCCCCCCCCAAAGAAATATTTTCTGTACAGTTTTTTGTTTGAAATATTGTGTGTGTATTTAAGTTATTTAGTTTAGACTATATTTAGTTATTCCTAAAGCTGGCCACTTTTGTTGCATTGATTCATTATAAAGTTGACATAATGTTATTGACCAACAGATATCATTCATGCCTTCACCCAATGTAATGAATGCACAACTGGTTATTTAAACCCCTGGTGCTAATTCTGGGGGTGGCTCAGAGTAGATTTTTAGTACCGGAAGGTAACCCTGAGCCACGCTCTGGATTCCTTATGTGTTGCAGGCAAGCTGGTGGCGTTTTCCAGGGTTGTTGGTCCAACCAACATGGGACCAAGGGTGCTCTTAAGGATATTGCACCTGCTGAGAAGGTGCCGTACCAGGATTGTGCAATATCCTTAAGAGCACTCTTGGTTCCATCTCCTCTAACATAGTCTTACGGGGCCCTTTTACCCACATGTTCTCGAGTTAGTGCTCATGATGTGATCTGTGAATACTTGATTCCCCCCCAATACCAAATACACCCAAAAAAACTTATAACCACAATGTGAGTATCAACCATGAATATGATCACTTACCTTATTGTATTTTTATATTTATAGAAGCTACTCTCGTTGATTAAGCCCAGAGGGTGAAACATAATCTCCATTTGGCATTAGGGGTGTTGGCCAGTGCAGTCCTATGAGAAAAACTTGGAGAAAGCATAAGGGTTGTGTTTCTAATGAGTTTTGATGGTTCCAATACATTATTAATGAGCCCAATAACGCACCTATGCATATGTCGTGCCAATGCCTACATTTGGATCCACTATGCGTTTCTCATCACTGTACTACCGTAAATTGTCAGTCATTCTGCTATTTTTTGAGTATTAGACAGTTAAAGGACATGTCTGTTGGAGAGTTGGGACCTACTTCAATCACACTGTGGGTAGGGCTTCCAAAGCTGCTTAAAAATATGACTTCCCATTTACCTTATTTAGTAGAACCGTGGCCTCCTCATTTTATATTTAAATGTGCTGCATGTCCGAATTACAGGTGCATGTGAACTTGCAGTTTACTGACTCACAAGTCTGTCTGGTAAGTAGTGTTTTGGCATCTGGCACACAACAGATTGTCCCCTACAGAATAGACAGCATTGCCTCTGTTGCTGGTGAGGCACACATGGTGGGTTTGGGACATTAATGGAAGAAAAGCGTATTTTCTTTATAAAGAACTTACATTGCACTTTCAGTCTTCAATACCAATTTCCATTTGCATGGCCAGGTTTAGTAACCACCTATGTCCAGCTTTACAATGATCATACCTGTCAACATCATTGTGGCATAACAAGGGACAAATACATGGGGGGCAACAAAGTCCCTGACATCACTTTCAGTTTTTGGATCGTGGTTCTTCCCACTTCCAAATGCAGCAAGTGACGTAATTGATGTCACTTTCAGTATCTTAGAATAAGTTGTGGGCTGAGGGAGAGGGCAAAGTCCCACCCCACACATCATCTGCACTAGCGGGGTGGAAGAGTAACGCTCCTTCCCAAATTACCCCAATTTCAAAATCCGCGAAAAAATCACGGATTTTGTGAAATTGGGATCTAGCCGGGGAAGCCACATAAACAACGTGACTTTCCCGGCCAAAACAGGATGGTTGTCTGGTATGACAATGATCCCTAAGCTGTTTACCTCAAGCATGATTGCCCAGAAACTTAGATTATTGGGTAAATTAGATCATTGTGGACTTGATGTCCTCAGAAACTCTGAAAACTGTGGACTACATTAAACAGCAGTATTTTGTTTATTTTGTTAATAGACTGAAACCTAGATGACATAAAGACTTTGATAGCTCCATCTGATTATTTCATTTGGAAATTCAGTCAGTATTCCCGTGATTATTACTTCTGACATTTTTCTTTTTAATTAGCAGTGTGCCTACATGTAAATATAATTTACGTAATTGGAATCGGTTATTCTAACTATTTACTTAATTGTAACCTTTCAGGTCTTGTACATGTTTAAAGTGGTTTTATGCTATTACAAGTGTATTATTATAAAAGCAAAATTGCATAATCACAGATGACAGTGCTGATCTAAAGTCATCACATAACATTTCCAATACTTTCATTGTGAAAGAGAGACTTGTAGTACGCTAACATCTGGTTTGGTATTTAAGAGATAAGTGAGATCCGTGTTGGATGTCCACAGCACCCTAATCCATTCATGCTCCAAGTATGCAGTTATAAGCGGAGTCATTCATATCGGCATGGATAGGGAGGTTTAAAAATGCTAGTCATGGGTTATTTATGATCTCGCCATTGTAAGAATGGGGCCAGTTTTCTAGGACACGCCCAAACTGTGTTCTATACATTTCGATCGAGAAATGCCCAAATATCGGTGCCTTACATTTGAATGAAAAGCTTCTGAACTGTGGGTAGAAATGCTTCTTTAGAGATTATCCAAAGCAAGTTGTTACATTGGTCTTGCTTGTTAATGTCTTAAGCCCCCCACAGACGTTTCAAATAACTGCAGATCTCCCAGCAGATCGACGTCACGCAGGGCTGGACCTGCCGAGAATCAACCAGGCACTTTTTGTGGGTTGGCACTTACCTACCATACTAATTTATTTTATTATGTTATATTCATGTTCTTAAGATGAGTAAATAACTGTTGGGGGCAAAAAAGGTCTCCAATGTACCGTAGATTTCATGACAGTAGTTGTGTAGACCATGAGTAAATCACAATTGGTTTGTTGTACAGAGCTGAGCAGTTAATATAAGACAAGGGAGGACAAACCTTTGCAACACATTAATGATAGATTCATAGAAAATGAAATCCTTAAGGGCTTGTCCCCACTTGCCCGACCGGCTGCACCGCGGCCATCCATTTCCATTAATTTAAATAGCTCTGTCCCAACCAGGGCTGTGGAGTCGGAGTTGAGGAGTTGGAGACAATTTCGGGTACCTGGAGTCGGAGTTGGCAAAAAATGACCTAATATTTAAATGGGAATAAAATAATAATAATAATGCAATGTCCCAATTCACAGACCACCATAATGAACTAGTTCTCCGCTATAAGAATAAACGCATGCAGTGCATAACATTACCTCAAAACGAACACTTTAAATGACCATGAAGCATGTGCACAGTGACTGTATGTGTCACTAAATGGGACGTAAGGTGCGGCACTGCTTTCCGCTGTTACAGGAAACGCAGCGCCCACTGTGAACCTAGCCTAACTCTCGCTGATAATGAAGTAAATGTTGTTGCCGGACTAGAGACACTTGTATAAGGGATGGGAATGGACCGCCAATAGTTCAAGACTGAAGCTGTAAAACATTTGAAAAACCACTGCTGAGGCGACAAATACTTAGATTATTAGCTTCAACTTTACACATGACTCTGGGATTCAAGGGAAATCATGAATCATGTTTGAAGTGCCCCTCCCCCCGCCTCCTTTTTGGAGCCTTCCACTGCCCTATCCTCAGCAGAAGATCAGAACACTAAAGCTAGGCACACATGGGTAGATCTGTAAAAAGATTCAAGTACAATCAATTTGCGTGCTTACGGTGATTGATTGTACTCTAATCTGTTTACAAACCTACCCGTGTGTCCCTTCCTTTGAGCGGGATCAATAGAGCCCGTTTGAAGGAACTTGATTGAACGGGGTTTCAACGCGTTGGAAAGGTAGCTGTATGAGGCAGGCTGCTTCTCCCCAGCTTGTGGCGTGTTGTGATTCACACACTGCAAGCTGGGGAGAACGGGTTCCCATTGAACGGGAATCGATGTGCCCATGTGGTACACACTGATTTCTATTCAATTGATCCCCGATCAAGCACAGCGTGGTGCCTAGCTTAAGGAAAAAGCAGCAGCATCTTCTGCCTAACTCCCTTTCTCTGTTTTAATTGGTACAGTACAGTGTTGGTTTCCTAGCCAGTAGACAGAGGAGTCGGAAGTATCAGAAACTGAGGAGTCGGAGTCAGAGAGTTTATCGACCGACTCCACAGCCCTGGTCCCAACAAAGGCAGGCGGTCGCAGTCTGAAACGCAAATCGCGGCCATAGACATGAATGGATGCAGTCAAAAATCGTATGTGGATATGATTTTTAGCGCGTCCATTTATTCTCTATGGACACGATCGGGGCCGGCTGCATTGACTCTGCATGACGAAAAGAAAACCGCTAGTGCACTAGTGGCAAGCGGTTGACCCCGTGGCCAGCTGCCAAAGTGGGTACAAGCCCTAAGGAAGCAGAGACAGGTGAAATGCAACACTACTATGTTCAAACCGTATAATTATTTTGATGGATTCTTGCCCATGGAAATTATTTGGTTATGTATGTATCATTCTGTTAATTGTTTACACAGGTTTTTTTACAGTTTTTTATTTAAAGGGGTGCCGATAATAGAAGGCAGAATCAGGGTGGGAGGTCCGCTTTACTGAGATGCATGTCCTCCAAGTCCCCTGAGTTCCCTGCTAATCTTCAGTATGGAAAATAATTGTGTATAGTGTTTGAGTATGTAATTGGGATGTTGTCATTAGAGACAGAACGTATTCCTGAGAGGGAATCATTTGTATATGTACCTCTTTGGTTCGGTTTTATAAAGGCTACAGACAAAATACACATTTGAGTTTGGCCTGTGGGGAAACTTCTGCTGCCTTAAGGTACCCATACACGTGGTGATTTTTCGTGGACCGTTTCGATATTCGATTCCCGATTTTTGCTTTACTGCTATTTTTAAAAGTCGGTCGGATGCATGATTTTTCACCCGAATTTTTACCCGATTTTTCACCCGATTAGTCACAGGCCACAAAATTACGGGCATCATCATTCGGGACCCGACCGACTTTTCAGCCGAATTTCTAAAAACCGCATCGGTCGGACTACATTTGCATGTTACGAATCCCGAACGATCGACCTACCCGACCGACCGGATCGGTCGGAAGGGCTAAAATCGCACGAAAAATCGCAACGTGTATGGGTACCTTTAGTTGGTATATCTCCTCTTTAAGCATTGATTTCCTGTATATATTTCTGGCCCATTGAAGTATGTCTTCTGGCAGTCTGCTCTGCATCTGTGTATTGACTTCTCGTCTTCCCCATAAATACTTGCTACAGGTTTTGTTTTGCACATTCGCCTCATCTTTACTAATAAAACTACTTGAAATGTCTGACATGACAGATAATCTATAGGGAATGCTAAGGAATAAGCTCGACACAAATGACTCTTCGGCGTTAGTGCTTTTTGGATTGCTTGTAAGCTGGCATGTGTCCTGGTATCGTACTCATCACATGAGTGTTATTTAGAAGTCACAACTGCTGCTTTGAATATTTTTGGCACATAGATTTCTTAAGTGCAAATTGTCTAAATTAAACTGGCATGTTCTGCTTTACAGATTGAAACCAACCGTTCTTTAATTACGTGTAGCGGTTGCTGCTAACCTTTTTAACATTGTGTAATGGCTCTGAGGCATGTTATTGGTGTATGAACTACTGACCACCATGTGACCAGGTTTTTCCATTTGTTTCTGTATTCCGTGTGTGCTTTATTACCACTGAAATGAGACATGGACATGTGAAATATGCTTACAACTGAATTGAAGATGGACATGTAGTAATGTAATATATACAAATGCTGATAAATCCATTTCCTTGCGTGTTGGGTATAGAAAAATGTTTTAGCCTTTCTTTCAGCACTTCACATTGACCCCCTTTTCACCTCACTTGTGGGGGTAAAAGGCCCCATGTTTGCACATCGAGCTGTGGACCCTTTTCTTAGGCTGTGTATGGTGTTGAGGCATGCCAGTGTGAGCATAAGGCTGGGGCGTGTTTTTTAATCCTTTTTTATTTCAATGGACTAAAGACTGCAGCTTTTGGGATGCGGCTGTGGGCTGGTGATGCATTGGGGACAGACTGCCCTAGTGGAGCCTCATCCTTAAGCTAGCCATACACAGGTCGATTTTCCCACTTGATTTTTGACCAATCAATAACTGCGCGCGTTCTCAAGTGCGATCGGCAATCAATTGGGTTTTGCTCACCCTGCCTGATCGACCCAAAAAATCGGAATCGACTAAAAATCGGTTTGGACAATGAACCGACATGTTGGGGTTTTTTTGGTCGATCGTTTGGCAGTATGTTGGTGTACCCACAGCCCTTTCCGATCGATGCATTTTTTGGAATCGGCCATTTTGGAGATTAGCTCATGTCCAAATCAGCCACAAATCAGATTCCCAAGGTGGTGTTGCATCTATTCCCGATCCGATCAATTGAAAGATTGGATCGGCAATCGATCAGCAATTGATCGCTGACAAATCGACATGTGTATGGCTACCTTTAGGCTCACCGATGAATAGTTTCTATCCTTCTGTTCCTTGTCCTGGTATCACAGTGATTATAAAATGGAATCTCAGACAAATTTAATCAATTCAAACCTGCCTCGCTCCTAAAAATCTGACAGAATAAGATGAAAGCGTTATGTTTGCTTTATATTCTCTCCTGTTATTATTGCTTGTCTGTCGTTGTACAGACAATTGCTCCCTCAATCCCTTCTGATGCTTGTAGAGTCTGATTTATTCTGATGGATCTTTGCTGCAATCATTTTCCCCACATAGACAATCCAGGCCTATTCATGAATATTTTCACTAGGATTCACTGCCCTTCCATAGAAGATTCAGTACCTGTTGGATTAAATTTTGTGTGGTTTTACAAATGTGCTGTTTTATAGTTGGGTACCTAAAAAAAAATTACATCTTTTCTAAATAATTGGTCTTGGGTAATGATATTCTTGCTGGATCCCTTTGATCATTTTCTGGTTGGTTCATTCATTCGCCCTATTAGATATTTGTGGCGTCCATCAAGTAATTTAACTAGAAAATGGTCATTTATTCTATGTACAGCAGTTAAATGTTAAATTCTGTGTAATCAGTTTAAGGCCGGATTACATTTACATGAATACCATATTATGACATCTACAGCCAATGGGATCACTTGTTACTACTCGGGGTAAGAAGTATATCCTCCTTTCTGTAAGATTCACGCAAATGTTGCCTATGGGTAAAGCTGTGCATAGACAATTCCAAATACTGTCGCTCTCCCAGCAGATCGACACCCCCCCCCCCCCCCCCCCCCCCCCCCCCCCCCCCCCCCCCCCCATTTCATCCTCCCTTCCTGAAAGGCAAAGATGAAGCTATTGAATGAATCAATGTATTGGTGTTTTTGGTAAATGATACAGATTGTAAAATGCTTCTTAATTATGAAAGGTTAGGTAAGGGTGTTTTGGGAGGGTCAGAATGATAATGGGCATTTTTATCATTTCTTTTGAGAATTTTTTTGACAACCAATCATAGGGAACGAATTAAGTTTGCAAGTCAACTGTAATGTTCACACCATCATCTGTTATCCTTTCTTTTGTTTAGCTTCTTTGCCATTTAGTTGTTCCGTAGATCAGAAAGGACTGTGTAACCCTAAAGTAAACTTTTACACAAGACTAGATACTCTACCCACCCTTGTTTTCTATATTTTGTAAGAAAGTAAAAATAAATCACATTACTCTTATTCCTGTGAAGTCTGTCACTTGCTCACATTGTTTAATTTAAGGCAGGCATACACGAGCTGATTCCTGTCCCATTTTTAAGCAGATCGACCGCTGTGTGCTTAACCGCTGTGTTCCTGCCAGTCGCTGCTTGGCTGCAAATCGGGTGCACCCACCTGGTCAGATCAACCAGGATCCTCCTGCATGTCAGATCGACCAGGATCCTCCTGCATGTCAGATCGCATGGTGATCCAGCATGTTGGTAAAATCCTGGCTGATCACATCCAAAGTAATGTCCGGCAAACAAAGGGTGCCCACCAATCCTCTAAGGGGCCGGTTGCAGCACAATGACAGGAGATGGCAGGAGAATCTGCCTGTGTATGAGCACCTTAAGGTTAGAGGCATTTTGCTCATATGTAGGCTTCTGATTGCCACCTATCTATTTATTGCGGTACCGTATAGGCTGTAAAGAGGTACTTTATTGGCTAGCAGAAGGTTGAGGGGAATCAAAATTTCCATGTGTGGAAAAAATTTTTTTAACCTCCCTGACGTTGCGCCTGAAGCCACTGTGCCAGGATCAGGCAGAACGTCTGGCTCTTCATGAGCCTTTGTGAGCTGCAGGCTCACAGAGTTCTTACCTCCCAAATCTTCTAATGTTTGCTTTGACAGGTTCCCTTTTTCTTAAAGGTTTACTAAAGGCTGACTGCTGGCTGTGCATTGAAGGATCACTTTGCCACAACTCATTGTAGGAATGTTAGTTTCATGATCGATCGTATCCTGTGACTTTCCACATTCATGAATGTAAATCGTTGTTTTCTAGAAATATTGTTGTAAATAAGGTCTAATAGCAATTTGTTATTGTTATAGTTTTGACATTTAGAACAATGTGGAGAGACGTTTATATAGAGGCGTTGTGTCTGTAAATGGGAATGCAGAAGATGTTACTTCCGTTACTTCCATACAACCTTTAATGCAAGGAATACTAAATTGTCACTGTGTGCCCATCAATATGTATTCCTGCTTCTTCCTCTTGGGTCCAGTTGTGTGATTTTAAATGTTTCAAATATTGTTTAAGAAATTAATATATTCTGTTATCTATTCCTTTCACAGTGCTTTAGAATATTTGTATTCTTCTTTATAGATAATTTTAAGTGTTATTACCTACTACGCTGTATAGTTGCTATGACCTCATTCTTATAGTCTTTAACATATGCTTCAGTGTGGGTATTTATCTGCAGACGGTTTAGCCCCTAGGTGCCCAACCTGCGGCCCGGGGGGCGCATGCGGCCCTTTGGGTGTTGTTTGGCTGCCCCCCTTGATCCTCCCCTTGCGGCCCCCAAAACCTGTTAATGTATATGGCATAGGAACTCAACGCGCTGAGCATGCTAATTGGCATACGTGAAAGCTAATAAGTGATCCAGACAGCGCTTGAATGCCTATGCTTCCACTAGACTACTGATAATATCTATGAGGCACATAACCTTTGTTAAATTATCACCATGTGTAGTGGTCACATGCTGACCTGGCTTTCCTTATCAACTTTGGCGGTCCTACTTGTTATGTGCTGCTCTTTAGTGATGCCGAGGGCATATAACCTCAGTTGCCCACCACTGGTTCAGTGGTACCTACATTTGATATGAGCAGTTTTGGTATGACCTTTTACTAAATAGTACTTAAAAACAAGAGCGTTCTCGCTGGGGCAAGTGAAAATGTTTTTTGTAGGAGGGTAATTGTATTGAAATGGCAGTTGAAACATGATCCCGTAGCAAGGGTCACCTTCAGAAATGTAGGGATGTATTTCCTTCCACTTTTCTTCTATTGTGACCATGATGGGAATACAGAGTTCTGTTGCATAATGGGCTTAGGAGACCAATCATACCTGTTGCATTGCATCTTGTACACTGCTGTAAGGGGGTATGGGACACATGTAAATCTTTTTTTGTTTTCTTGCTAAATGTGTAGATTTATTTGATCTTGTTGGAAACTACCAGGCAGAGTGAGCTCATATTTCATACAAAGGGCATGGATTTACTTCAAAAGAAATATCAAAGGATCTGTCTACCAGCAACTTGGGCATTTTCATTAAAGGTAGCAATACATGGCTCAGTTTTACATGTAAATCCAACGCTGCTTACCCTGAGCGTTCAAAATATTTATCAAACAGGGGTCTGACATGTTGGTAAATCTCTGTTCGATCACCATTACTTTGGATGGGGGTTGGGGTTTGGCTGTGTGCATCTAGGGTCCCCATCCAGTTTGTCAATCGAAGAGGTATCAAGCACCCCAAGTGGTGCGCATCGATTCACCGTTTTTCGTGTGAGCATGCCACGATTGATCGTTTAATGATCATTTGGGAATTGATGCATGTATGGATAGCTTAACACTAGAGATGCTCCGATCAGCATTTTTGGGGCCGATCACCGATTACCGATCACCAAGATTATGATCTGCCGATTGCCGATCACTGCCGATCACAAAATGGCAGGGAAATGGACTGTATATATGGGGCGCAGAGGTGCACTGTATATATGGGGCGCAGAGGTGCGCTGTATATATGGGGGGCGAGGTGTGCTGTATATATGGGGGGGATGTGGTAGGCAGAGGTACACTGTATATACACTGTATATACACTTAGAAAGTACATGTAAAATGGAACATGAAGCCGTGTATGCCTAGCTTTAGAAAGAGAGATGAAGGATCTAGCCCCGCCCCCTCTCGTG
>CM070033.1:58501347-58532743 GCA_036250615.1 Ptychadena robeensis | reverse complement strand
CCCGCCCCTCCATGCGTTCATTGGCGCAGCCGCTCGGTAGCGGCACAGCTGATTGGCTGGTTATGGGTGCCAGTTGAGGAGCAGGCTTCCATGCAGCTCGGCGTCAGGCCACGCCCCCCGTGATCGGCTTTTTTTGCGCCGATCGCCGATAATGCTTTTTAAGCCAATATCGGCCGATCATGATCGGCGGCCGATCAATCGGAGCATCACTACTTAACACTAAAGTTCACATTGCCTGCGTTTTCACAGTAGTGCTTGTGTTGGTGCCCTCCATACAATTTGTATGGACTATTTACTCACTCACATTTGCTTTCTATCTCTGTATTTCCACAAGTCCTCTTAATCATCATAGTTCCAGTGCATAGGCATTACTTTGATAATATTCATCAAAAGAAAGTCAATATATACACCCGTTGTTTGGCCAAGTTTGTAATCAACCATCCTATAAATACAGAACAGAAATGATTGATTAGCCCAGTTCCAGTGTATTCCTATCGGGGATTGATTGCTTGAGACTTGATTGGTTGCGAAGCTCGCATGCTAGGAAGGGTTTTCTAAGGAGAGTAAAGAAGCTGAAATGGTCTTTTGGATAATGTTGGCCTGCATTATGTTGCTGTAAAACAAGCAAATTGTTTTTCCTTCAAGTGCCAGCAGCATTCCGACTCATTTCTTTCCAGACAAATGGCTGGAACCAGATTGCTGAAAGTGCTGAGTCTCCCTTCACCCACCGGCACA
This sequence comes from Ptychadena robeensis, assembly GCA_036250615.1. Classification (NCBI taxonomy): domain Eukaryota; kingdom Metazoa; phylum Chordata; class Amphibia; order Anura; family Ptychadenidae; genus Ptychadena; species Ptychadena robeensis. The sequence goes on along the minus strand of CM070033.1, from coordinate 58,532,008 downwards.
TTATGCAGGCTATGTTACAAGGAGAATGTATGTGTTAAAGCAGCTATGAGAATAGCAAATGGTAAATGAAGAATGGATCTCCTAGAGCAGTGTTTGCCTGGTGTGCCATGGGTTTTTGACCCCACCCTCGGCCCTCCTATCTTGCTGCCTCTTATACAGTAAAAAATTTTAACATTTTCTAATGGTGGTGTGCCTCTTGATTTTTTTCATGAAACAAGTGTGCCTTTGACCAAAAAAGGTTGAAAAACACTGTTCTAGAGTATCTAAGGGCAAGCAAGAAGAAACCTTGCCCAGATATTGTTCTCATCTTTGTATGTCCTGGAATTTGGATAGTATATATATCATTAGCCTGGAATAGAGCTACATGAAGAGTGGGAACTGAAGAGGTACAAGCATACTTTAAATATATTCTTGGCAGTGAATTTGTACAGTTCCAAAAAAGCCACTACAAGCTTGTTTTGTTTGTGCAAAAATGTAATGCCTGTCATTGTATTGATCATTTCCTTTCTGTGGATTCCATTTTAGAAATAAGAAAATTCTCAGCAAGAAGAAACTAAAAAGGAAGCAGAAGGCCAAATCAAAAGGGAAATTGAGAAGCAAGGTATAGTGGAATTGATTAATCTTGAGCTGCGTTTGACTTCTTTTTCATGTCTATTCAGCACTGACTTCATATATAGTGTGGTTATTGTTTCAAATCTCGGAGTGTTTAGGGCCCTTTCACACTATATGCGTTTTATTCTGCATATATACAAATACACATGTGTTTTTCACATTACATCTGTGTTTGCGTTTTTGTTAATGAAAAAATGCAGGAAAAATTTATCAAAAATGCATACAGCAGGGTGCTTTAAAAAACGCATGCGGAAAGGTTGCGTTTTAAAAAATGCAACGCTTGCAGTGTGAATGGTAACATTGGTTGTCTATGTAAAAATGCGCGCAGTAAAAAATATGTGCTGTAAAAAAAACACGCTGGTTTTTAAAATGCAATGCAACGCATATAGTGTAGAAGGGCCCTCAAGCAGTCTGATTTTAGAAGTAATCTAAAAAGAATGACCCCATGATCCCTTTTACCATCTGTTGTTTACTTGCTGGGTGCTGGAGCTGAACCTGTCAACCTCTGTACAAGCAAGGTCACTGCCCTGGAAGAAGCATGAAGCCCAGCAGCCTGTTCAATTATTAAAATAGTGTTCAAATAAGCAATGTCTTCACTTACCTTCAGCTAATGGGCCTTCCATTATCTGACATCTTCGTGTCTGCCTTTTCTCTGCATTGCATCATTTTGGAGGAAGATGTTAAAACTTAGGGGGCATTCACAGGGGCATCTGGAAACGCCACATTGCTGAAAAGAGCAGAAGCTAGGAAGACACAACATGAGGCGTCTCCCAGTCGTGTTTCTGCCTGATGTGAGTAACACAGGGGCATTTCTAAAGGCGTACACACTGTCTGCAGGCACCTGTGGGTGAGGGTTGGGCGGCCGGACGCTTTCTGGGCAGCTACTTTGACTTTGCTGCCAATATGAGAAGATACTCCTGTCTATCCTGTCTGATTAATCGAACGCCGATAGAGCCATGCCTTCCAGTATTACAATGTGTATAACCTTACCTTAAGAAATTGAAGGACTGATAAAAAGTCTAGAATGAATGCATTTATTAATCGCTTTAAAGTGAAACAACTTTTTCTTCATCTTTCCATAGTATAATTTGGTCATTGGGGAGGAGGCTAGCCATGATATTGGAAAGACATTTCAGAGCAGTCACAAAACTGTTGCACTATTTTTTTCATGTTATGTGCGAATATAGTAATTCTTCCTAACAACATGTGTTCATGTCTACAAAAGGAAAGTGTTACCAAATCTTTTTTCTTATTAACACATTATAAACTTCTTCTATGGTCCGCATGTGAACTGTGTACTGTTCAGGTCAAATGTCTACAAATAGACTTTCTTTATTGTAAAAATGCTTGCTTCTTTCATTTCCGAGACGAGGAATTTAAGGAATGGCGGTGATGGTTTTATATTGGATGACCCTTATGCTGTATGCCACTGTATATACGTGGATAGCATAAACAGAATGTGCAGCTTTTCTGGCAAAATAAACACAAATTAATTATTCTGCAAGTTATGTGCAAATAGATGAAATGGTTCCAATTCCTGGTTCCTTCTGTGTTCTCCTCCAGAAAAAAAATACACAGCTGGTGTTTGTGTTCTTGGTAAGTGTAGGAATATTTTCCATTCGAGGAACTGCAGTCTTTTACACAAACGTACAGTTTTCAGAATGGAGATGTCCTAATATGTGACTTCAGGTTATCTAGACAAAGGTTGGTGTGGTGACATTGATGAGCTTAAAAATGTGCCCCTCATCTTTAAGACTTGATCAGCATCTGACCGAGAATGATAAGGGGATGACAATGTTTTCAAGGCAGAGCTATTTGGGATGAGCTGAAAAACTCACTGAACGTTTCTTTAGTTATGTGTGAAGCTTCTTGGTAATATTAAGCTAGGGTAGGGAGCACAAACCCAAGTTGTACCTAATGTTTACATATACCTTATATACTTTTGGGCTGTAAATGCTCCCCTTTGCTTATACTTAAGTAAGGGTTAGAGTCAGGGTCCACTTACCTGTCTTGGGTTACAGATCGCAGGCATCCAGGCAATTGCATCTGCGGGCAGCCTCTGAAGCTCCGTGTTGCCGACACCAGCTGATGTAATGTAAACAAACACCACACTGCTATCTGGTGGCCAGTTACTGTTACTGGTGTTACTTGTGGAAAATTTCCATTCCAAAATAATAATAAATGGAGAAGTTTTTTCATGTTTGAACATAAGAATTGCCTTAAAAACCCATCCTGTAATAACAATAAACCTGTGTTCTCTTAACTTTATTGAGGTTGTGGAACTAAGTTTAATCCTGTTCATTCCTAGGCAATGGTGCTTTCTCATTTAGAAAACTCCACTATCTGCCTTTGCATCTCCCACCCTCGGCTTATGCTCGAGTCAGTATGTTTTTTTAAAATAAAATTAGGTACCTTGGCTTATACTTGAGTATATGTGTTTGTTTTTCTGTTGTGGCCAATCGCTTGTCTCTGTCCAGTGTAAGGTCTTGTCTGCACTATGTTTAAGCAGGGCTTTCAATGCTTGGAAACCAAAAAGCACGTCATGAACCATTGAAAACATGTCAAACTTCCGTGTCAATGATGTGTTTTGCCTTGCGTCATGCCCAAAGGAGAACCCCCCCTATTGGACTTATGTACCTGTACATGACGCCTAAGAGTATAGAGGGAAGTCTGTAAGTGAAGGTGGAACTTTCATTCCTTTGGCACAGGGCTGTGCCTCTGTGAGAGCAGAGCCACCCCCGATAAATACTTTTGAAAAGCTGGTTTAGAAAGCAGAAGGTCTGTTCACACTCAAAATTATTGTTACTGGGAATGATTTATCATAATCCTTTCCCAAGAGATGGCACAAAGCACATTACACAAGTTTTGCTCTGTGGAGTGTGCAAGAGGCATTGGGGTGTCCTATTGAACCAGATCTCTAGCAGGGTTCATACAAGTCATGATCTGGATGACATTTTGTAGACTTATCTTTAAGCCTGCCATACACGCACCGAGCGGCGGCTGATTTTGCCACCAACCGATGGGCGTGCACGCTTGCGGCCATCGGTCGGTGGCAAAACCGGCCGCCGATCGGGGGTGCCCACAGCTCGGCCTTCCAGAGAACGGACATGTCCGATATTCTCTGGCCGCTGCCGTTAACTTCAATGAAGACCGGCAATGACGGCATCGTCATTAAAGCTAACGGCCGGCACACAAAGGGTGCTGGCCGATGCTGTCAGCTCTGGAGAGCAGCGTGATGACGTCATCACGCTGCATTTCAGAGCTGATCTCTCCTGCTCTGTCAGCCCCCACTCGGTACGTTTGTGGGGGCCTTTAGTTTTACCCAAACTGTGTAATATAAGGGCATATGTAAACTATCCAATCTATTTATTTATATTAAAGTATTACCCTGCACTACGTAGTTACTGGTAGATCTAAGTAAACTACAGAGAAATTGAAAAAAATTTATGTGGTGAGCTTTAGATCCAAACAATGACTGAAGCCAGAGGGATTGCAGACACTGCAGGTCCTCCATTTCATCTTTTTTAGTAAGCAACAAATGAATAATAAATCTCACTTCAGTTCTAGTGAGTGATACTGGGCTGCAGAGATTGGCATTTTGGGGGATTAATTGGTTTGTATTAATATAGAAGACACAATATACAGTTGTTGCAGTTTTTGAGAGATCAGTGAAGGGTGTACATATTTTTAATTAGTATTCATGTACCATTACTATCCTCATGCTGATTTCTTTTCTTTTTTTTTTTTTTTTTTTTTTTTTTTTTTTTTTTTAGTCTGACAACCTGGAAAATGCTCTTTTCATACCCGACCTCAAGCTCCACAGTAATCCTTCAGCATTCAATGTTTATTGCAATGTCCGTCACTGTGTCTTGGAATGGCAGAGGAAAGAAACCTCTCTTCAATTGTCCTCAAAGAACTCTGTGCAGAGTGGGGAGTCTGACAGCGATGAAGAGGAAGAGTCCAAAGAGCCACCTACTAAGCTTCCAAAGGTAAGTACTTTCAATGTCAGAAATCAAATCCAGATAGGCTGGCCATTACAGAATTAAGCAAGACCAACTATAGCAGAAATCTAACGAAGTTTGGTTTACCTGCCACCCATTTGGGATAGATTGATTGAAGCTTTTTATAACCTTTGACATTTAGGCCTCTTTCTTTGTGTGCGTTGCAGTCAACTTTTGGTAACGCATGTAGTTGGCATGCCTTCTCTTCATGTTTGCAATTAAGGGCCTGTTTCCATTACGTCGGGAGCCCTCCGCTAAGCGTACACGCTTAGCGGGGGTCCCCGACGTAGCAGATAGACTTACCTGCTCGGTGGACGGGTCTGTCTTCATTGCGCCGACCCGATCCGCTGGTGTCAGGCTGAACGTAGTCGAGTACGTTCAGCCTGTACACCGGCGGATGTCTAAACAGACCATCCGCCGGCAGGCTGAGTCTATGGGATACGTCGGGACCTCTGCTTAGCGTATACGCTTAGCGGAGGGCTCCCGACGTACAATGGAAACAAAGCCTAAGTGAATGGGAAAAACAAGTGCAGGCAAAAGGCTTCTTTCTATGATACTATTTTTCAAATACAGCATGTCAGTGTGCATCACAAACATCCAAATTAATCGTTTTATATTTCATAATTTAAAATATTACAGAATTTCTTGTTCAGCTAATTTAACAGAACACTTACCAGGCACTTGTTGCCCAATCAGAATTTTATGTATTAATTTGTGTTACCAAAGACAGACATGACATGAGATCAAGATTTCCCATTTTTATGATTACAGTTTTCACACGTACGGCCCTGCCACAGTGTGCAAATTTTGACAAATGACCATGTGAATGAGCCCTTAGGCTGGGTTTTTTTTTTTGGCACAGTTTTTCTTGTGTTTGACAACAACCAGGAAAACCAGGTTGTGCAGCCGCCCCCTCTATTCCCCAATAGGAAAAACATGCCAGTCTTATCTGGTGCGCTATGACCGCGTTCGGGGGTGGCGCGGCATTGTGTATCCGGTGGCGTCCCGTGGACCTGAGGTGCACAAACCGCATTTGAAAACGGTTTTCGAATAGTAAGCATAGGACCACGGTATTGCCGACATGGAGAATACTGCACCCTATACTCCCTGAAACGGCACCAGAATCACGGGCAGCCGCGTTTTCTGGGGCTGCGTAGTGTAGACCCAGCCGAAAGCTAGGAACACACGGCTCGGTTTGTACCGTGTGCGCTATAGTGTCATACAATCGTAGTACAATATCGATGTAGATAACATTGATTATTGACTAAAATAATCGATGCTATTGATGCCCTACAAACAGTAAACTATCACTTCTTCTTCACAATTGTACAATGAAAATGAAAAAGTAGTACGATTATGGTACAATTCAACGATAATTTTCCAACTAGTCCGATCACTTTTCAATCGATTTAAAGCTCTTCATCGAACTTAAATCGTTGATTGTACCATGTGTTCGCTCTACGATTTTGGTACAATCGATGTAAATTTTCATTGATTTACATCGACTGTACGCTTAAATCGAGCCGTGTGTTCCTAGCTTAAGTGTTTTTTAGTTTTAGTTAAGGGTCTGCAGTGATCTTGTGCATCTAAACATCTGTGTTCATAAGCATGAAATACAAAAATGCATTGAATATTTAAGGATACCATTTTTGGGGAGCTAGTATTCATAGTGTTTTTCATTTGGAGGCCAGAACTTATTTTTATGTGTACATTATGGTGTAGGAGTTATTCTCTGCCTCAGTATTTAAATGACTAACCATCACAGGGACAACTTTTTCTGAAACTGAATAGTATCATATGTGATTTAAAAGTAAAAAGCTTTAGGCATTGAGTGTTAAAACATAAGAATAAATAAAAATCCAAGTATTTCAAACCAAATTTTGTTGATTTACGCAAAAAAAGTTTCCACCCAGTTAGATATTTTAGAAATGTATTGTAGTTATGTTAGCCTAATGCAATGTAAAGAAACCATAGATATATTGTGTATCTGTTTTAATGAAACAGGAGAGGAGAATGAGTTCTGCAAACCTCGTAGGTAATGCTACACAGTAAAAAAAAATCACTCTTTGGTTATGTAGATTTTTTTTTCTCTCTCTCTGTAGATAATTGAAATTGGCTTATGTGAAGTGTTTGAACTGATAAAGGAGACACGTTTTTCTCACCCATCACTGTGTTTGAGGAGCTTGCAAGCCCTCCTCAATATACTACAGGGTCAGCAGCCAGAGGGACTACAGTCAGAACCCCCAGAAGTTTTGGGTAAGTCTAGTGACCTTTTTAGTTACTGTACATTCTCGTGAGATGAATATCTGCACTGTCCAAATGCTGAATATATAAGTTGCCAATGAGACCCATGTATGCTATACTAAGGAATAAATAATAGGGGCTCTTTGACTTCTTTAATTAGAATTTTAAGTGTACTTATTTAAAGGAACACTAAACTCTAAAATAAAAGATAGAATACGATTTTATATACTCCCATATGTGAATGTCACTTGCCACAGGTACTTTCACTGTCTCATAACCATAATGTTTGTTTACATGCGAGCATGCCATGTATTGGGTGCCATCTTCTGTAACTCTGTAGATCTAGCCATCAGCTACTGATCCTCTTCTCAGTCCTGTGGTGGAGGTGTATAAACACTTGCACCAATGACATGATCTCCCATAAGCGCCATCAATCTACATGTCAGATGGCTCCCTGGGAGATGACTTGTGCGGTTATTTTGACATATTTAATAACGGAGGTGATGGGAAGCTTTTCAATCCTGAAAGACGCAACCAGATTTCTAAATTTCTTCTCCTATAAATCACATGAGCACTACCTTGTCTGCATTCAGCTCTGTTTTGATCAAATTCAAATTCAAGATCAAATTTGTCCTGGTTATATCATCCAATATCCTTGTAAAATAATCCGAAATCTTTTTATTATAAATGTTGTATACCGTAGATATAGGTATGCTTTAAGTGAGCTTGATTTAGATTTTTTTAAATTTAACAACTTGTGCAACTTAAATATTGACTGTCATTTCTATTGATTGTACTACCTTATTGTAATCGATGCAAAACCAATTCCTTAATTTCCATTTCAGCTACGAAGATAAAGGTGTATGTGCATGCTCTATATGATCAGATACAAATCGATCAAAATAATTTACTCACAAATTATAATAAAATAACCTTTCAGATGCTTGTACAATTGATTTGAAGTTTACCAACTTCAAGGGTCACACATTTTTCGATTGTAATGCTGATTTGGATCACTTTTACATAAGACACTTTTTTAACAATCCAACGAAGTGATCTATTTTAATAGTTAATTGAACAGAAAAATGTATTCGGCTTCAGACAGTTTGTGGTTGGTTGCAACTTGTACAGTTGTCATAAAAAATATGTATTTGAAAGCTGTTTTTACAAGCTTATAAACTAAATGTGTTGATTTCTCATGTATATTGATTTCTATTTACAGAATCTCTTCTTCAGCTTATTCTGGAAATCACTGTTCGTAGTACAGGAGCTAATGATACCACTGGACAGTCACTAACTGCACTTTCCTGTGCCTGCCTATTCAGTCTGGTGGTAGCATGGGGAGAAACAGGAAAGACACTTCAAGCCATCTCGGCTATTCTTACCAACAACGGCAGCCATGCATGCCAAACCATTCAGGTAGTTGTCCCCAAAAGTGATTCAGTTTATAAAATAATCATGTATGTGTTGATGAAATTATTTAAAATATATATAATCCATACTGTTTACTTTTCCTTCACTCAAGTACAGTAGCTCACAAAAGTGAGTATACACCTCACATTGTGGTGAATCGTTTTTAATATACTGTCTAGCTGGTAAATGTGTTGCCCCTCAAAATAACGCAAGATATACTTGGCCATTCCAGTACAGCATGTAAGCTCTTATCTTAAGCCAGGCAACTGTCATCTTGGAGTTGTGTTTGGGGCCATTTTCATGATGTAATACTGCCATGGGGCTCTGCTTCAGTATGTTCACAGTCAATGTTGGCATTCATGATTTTCTTAATTAACTGTGGCTCCTCTGTGCCAGCAGCCCCAAGTTATACCACTCCCACCACCATGCTTGACTGTAAGTAAGACACTCTCATCTTTGTACTTCTCACCTGGATGCTGGGACACATACTTGACACCATCTGAACCAAATAACTTTCTCTTGGTCTCATCATACCACAGGGCATGGTTCTAGTAGTCTAGTGTACTTTTAACAGACTATAGTAGAGGCTTCCTTGCAGCTATGCAGACCAATTTGATGCAGTGTACATCGTATGTTCTGTGTGTTGACAGGCTGACCCCCCTTTAATCTCTGCAGCAATACTGCCAGAAATCAAATGTCCATTTTCAAAACACAATCTCTGGATATAATGCTAAGCATGTTCACTACACTTTTTTAGTCGACCATGGCAAGGCCTGCAGTAGAACCTGTCCCACTTGGAGAGCTCATTCTTCTTGATATGATGATCCTGGCTTAGTAGTGCTGAAGCCTCCTTGGTGTTTCAGAAAATATGTGTTGTTTATACTGACAGATCATTTTACACAGGTTGCACACAGGTGACTCCATTTCACTAAATATAAAACTTAAGAAGGCAATTGTTTGCGCTACAAATTAAAAAAAATATTATATATGCTTTTCTGTTTCATATAGTTCCATCACATACACGAAAATTAAAACATTTTTAATTACTGGTAGTAATGTAACAAAATGGATAAATAGACAAGGGACAAGGTACTTGCTACCTTTATAGATGTCTTTATATACTATCTATAAGGTAACAAAACTAATAAAAACATCACATGCTGGAAGAGAGAATGAGAAACCTAAAAGTTTAATTATTTCTGTATGGAGTGAAAGCTAAAATAATATTTAATGATAGCCAGAGTCTTCTAGGAATGAGCTTGGGTAGGCTTAATTGGTGTAATGGGTTGAATTCTAGTTTAGAAATGTGCTTTAACTGGTAAAATAGCATGGTACGTTTTTTTACTTAACATTTGCTGCAAGAAGATCATTTGGCTCCCAATATCTGCATGTGGCAGGAAGGTGAGCTACTCTGATGTTCTCAAAGAGCTATACGGAGATCCCCGCTAAATTTCTAATGAGCACCAATTATACTAAACTCATTTTCTATGTTTAGTAAACATTTAAACACATTATCTTGGGACTGAAATCAGATTTTTGTCTGTCAGACAAGTGAGGTGGCTAGCCTCCGAGGAATTTAGTGACAGTAAAAAACGGAAAACTAAGTTGATAAGTCAAGATAAAAAATACATATTTTATTAATCAGCATAAAAGCAGGGTGCTTGAAAGGGCCCCCAACATCTCAAAAACCAGGGTGTTAAGGACAAGCAACAACACCCTACAAATGCAGGTAACCGTTAAAAAACACAAAATATGTGGGTCTGTTTTCCCAACGCGTTTCGGCCTTGTGAACAGGCGGCCTCATCAGGGGGGTTGTTTTCTTCCACACCGTGGTACAAATCACATGGCATAGAGGGGTCAGTACATCTAAAAAATATTTCTGGTGTTTGTATATGAACTCAAACTGTACTCCGGACACATTCATTGGTGGCAAGTGTGACTGTGAGGCTCAGCGCTATACTACTAGTTCAAATCACATATTTTTTATTTCCGGTGTTTAGATTTGCTGGAGTATTTTTTTTTTTTTTTTACGACTCTTACATTATATCCTCTGATAACTTTTTTTTATTTACATGTCTGCTAGGTGCCAATCATCTTAAACTCTCTGCAGCGGAGTGTTCAAGCAGTTCTGGTGGGTAAAATTCAGATCCAGGACTGGTTTACAAGTGGAATTAAAAAGGCTGCCTTGATGCAAAAGTGGTCTTTGAAGGAAATCCCTGTCGATGAAGACGACCAGTGCCTCCTTCAGAGCGATGGCTTCTTCCTTTATCTTTTATGCAAAGATGGCCTTTACAAAATTGGCTCTGGATATAGTGGGACAGTGAGGGTGAGTGTTACCTACAATATATAGACTTCTTCCTTAAAATAGGATTATACAGTGGACACTCAGTGACCCGAATATTATAAATGTGTTACCTTTGGTAGATGTTGATGTATGTCACCTATATATCTTTCAGTAGGACAGAAAAATCAATGAGAACTTGCTGCCAAACCATATCCTTATTTTTCCATTTGCTGTATTGATCTTTTGGATACTAAATCTTTCTATGGTCATGATTGCTTCTGTTGAATCTATTTTAACCCTATGTTAAATTAAGATGTTTATTGTAATTTAAGGCATGTATTTAATTGCAGTGTGTAAAATATGGGCTATGAATATGTAATATAATAATGTACTGTGTTTTTATATTTACAGGGCCACATATACAATTCCACATCCCGCATCAAGAGCAGAACAGAAAAAAAGTCTTGGTTAGGTTATGCTCAGGTATGTTGAGTAGTGTTCATGATGTGCAGTTGTTGATGAAATGTACGTATACGTATTTTCCAAAATGCTGTAATACTGTAAGCACTATTTCTGTACTAAAGTGGCAGCATAGATTTTAATGAAAATTTTTTGGCCTGTCCTTAAAATGGTCTAGTAGATATCCTGACCATAATAATAATAACACATAATATTATACACATAATGAGAAAAAAAATTACATTTCATAATTATATTAACGGTATCCAGGCAAAGGGCAGTAAATGATCAGCAATCGTAATAGCACAGTGTTGAATTCAGTGTTATTCGGTGCGGTTTGAATTTGAAACTCCACCTGTCAGAATGATTGGAGGTGCCCTGGATGCCGGCCAAGGTAAGTCAGCGCTGCGGGTCACCTCTGTGGCGGACGAACCAGTTAAGCATGGTGATATGATGGCTAATGATCGCAGAGAAATTGGTAAAGGAAATAGACGCAAATTAATTTGGTAAACTTACCAGAGGTGTACCTAAGGTCCATTGTGCCTCTGGCTGTACTAGCTGTACTGCACACCCTGGGAAAAAAAGAGTAAAAAAAAAAAGCGTACCACAAAAGTGACATTGCTTTTCATAATTCACTAGTAAGAATTACATTCATTTCTGTTCCTTTTACTTGTGAATTGGTGTCATTGAATAAATGTTCCATGCATTTTAATGGTGTAACAATAAAATTATACAGTATAAAAAGATATCATGTAAAAGCGAGATTGCTGCTAATGAATTGGAGTGCTGGCAATGATAAAACTGGGAGGCGCAAGATAAATTTAAAACTCTTTTTAGGGACACTTTTTTTTTTTTTGCTAAGGACATATCCAAAGCTGTTGAAGGTGAATGGCTATGTCTGCTTAGAAATAGGATAAAGGCTGCCATACATGCACCGAGCGGCGGCTGATTTTGCCGCCGACCAATGGGCGTGTACGCTCGCGGCTGTCGGTCACCGGCAAAATCGGCCGCCGATCGGTGGTTCCAACATGGGGCGACAGACTCTACAGCTCGGTCCGCCAGAGAACGGATATGTCTGATAATCTCTGGCCAATGCCAATGGAGACCGGCCTCTTCATTGAAGCTAGTGGCCGGCATGCAAAGGGTGCCCACCTATGCTGTCCACTCTGAAGAGCAGCGTGATGACGTCATCACGCTGCACTTCAGAGCTGATCTGACCTGCTCTGTTGGCACCCACTCGGTACGTGTGTGGAGGCCTTAAGTTACAATGCCTGCAGGAAATACTAGATAAAAGAACACATGCAATCGCCCAGAAACATGGGCTCCTATATAGTATAAGGTGGCTAATGCCATCTTTATGACAGTAGTTTAGCGTTGTTTATCCTAATTAAAATCATCCTGAAAGACATTTTGATGATGTAACTAATACTACCTTGTTGGAGGTGTAGATAACAGTAACCATGGCCCTAGCTGCCTCTATATAGAAATGCAGTGCAGAATAAGGCATTCTAAGTAAGAATTGGGGAAAGAGGTTAGATACAGGTAAACCAGATGCAATACTGGTGACTACTGCTTCACCTTTTATTTGTTTTAGTTTGGACCCTGTTTGCTGTAGCTAGTCAGCTGTTTTTCAGAATTTCTTGTGATTGAATGTTTGATAGCTCAGATGTTGTGCTTGTCAAAATGATGATAAACTTTTTCATCTTCTTTACTTCAGGGTAATTTGCTCTACAGAGATGTGAGCAATCACAGTATGACAGCCATAAGGATTAACCCAGAGACTTTGGAACAAGATGGAACTGTAACTGTGCCAGGTAGACTCCTTGTAATTTCTACTCTAACTTTTCAGCTTTGGGACACGGCGCATCTTTACATCATTTTCAACTTAACTGTTTTTATTAATAAATAGTGTATAATATTGTTTTGAACTGTTTGTTTACTTATGTTTATGTTGAAAAGGTTTAAAGATACATGAACAATTAGTTTACCCTCTTTAGGCTATGTTCCCACATAGGCGATTTATCACGGCACACTCACGATTTTAATAGGTCGCTGTTGATCACATCCACTTAGTTGAATGGGCTTGTCCCCACTTCAACTAATTGCCACGATCGGGCACAGACGCAGGTGGGCTTGTGATCAGAACGTGGGGAGCCATTGGGAGGTCGCCATTTTTCTGCCCTGATCATGTCCATAGACATGAATGGACACGATTTCTGGTCACATGTGGACGCCGATCCAAATTCCCGTCCATTCTCTATGGGCCCAATTTTAAAAAGAAAATAAAAATCGGTGCAGAATGCCGTATTCTTCATGCTGTAAGACTCTGTTGTATAGGACACAACCTATACTTTGGAGTGCATGATGGCTGAAAAATATTTTGGCTTTCTGACACTCTATTAGCCAGAGCTACATACTCTGACCAGCAGATCAGGAGTTAGAGCTTGTACCCACTTTTGAAGATGGCCTCGGTTGACCGCTTCCACTATTTAAACTTGGGCGGTTTGAATACAGCGTTTTCGGCTGAGGGCCCAGGATCATGCCCATTGACACTTCATAAAACATGTGTGAACATGATTTTTAACCTTGTCCATTAATTCTTTATGGGCGTGATCGGGGGCTGTTGCAGCTCTTTGTATTGTTTACACCCATCAACTTCCTAAGAACTCCTTTCTGCTTCCTGGGAAACTAAAAGGAGAAGAAGCCAACTCAACATGCACTGTTTAAACATAAAACAAAAAAACGTGTGCATGTATCACAAGGCGTGCTTGGTTAAAACCTGTGTTGCGACCAACTGCGCAAGTGGAGACAAGCCCTTAGAGGTGGAGAAACTGTGACAACTGCCTAGCCTCTAGCCTTGATCAGCAAAGCTGTGTGTGAGGAGGCAGCTTGTACCTAACTAACATACAGTGCAGATGGCAGATCTCTCATCTACATTTGCACTGTGTGTGAGTTGAGCTCAAGCAGCCCAGCTTGTACAGCGTGAACACAAAGCTGGAGGAAAGCTCTGGCCACAAGCAGATGTCTCCTATGCAGTGTGTTATCAGCCGGACTGTCTGATAACACATTGCTCGGCTCTCTGTGTGAAAGCTGGCAGCATGAGTACAGCTGTCACACACACAGGCAGAGCTGGATGGAACAACTGCTGGCTGGCAGTTCTTTCATCTTTCTCTGTTCTTCATTGGGCTCTGTGGGCGGTTCTCCCATCTGACAGCTCCGCCTCCCCGGCTTATCTTTTTGTGGCTGCGGGTGGTCACGCATTCGGGTCATTTGACTTCTAAAATCCCAACAGTAAAAAACACCAACATCTTAACATATTACACATATTCCCACCTGCTATCCATTTTGACATGTTAATTTGCTGAACGGCATTCTGCACCAACCATCTTTCCTTTCATATTCCTAAAATTCTCCTAAAAACCAAAATTTTTTTTACCACTCCATCCCTTCCTGTAAGACCTCTCCCTGACCACCTGTACAATACCGATTCCTCTAAATCTCCTCAACGTTATTGACCTTCTTTCACACTATTTCATACCAATCCATCCAACTTGCCCATTTAGGTTTAAACCCCTCCTCTTTACTAACCTATTTGCATTAAATGGGCTTTAACCTGTAGTGGAATAAATTTTTGGTGTTAAGGTATCCTTTAAGTAAATAAAAAAAGTTATGCAATAACCATTTTACAGTAAACATTGTTTTCATGCAATCTTTTCTCATGCGCAGCATTTAATTGCAAATCACTATTAAAAAACCTTATTGGTTAACATTTTACTTTTCAGATTGTAATGCTGATGGCCAGAACATACTCTTCACTGATGGGGAATTTATCAACCAAATCGCTGCTTCTAAAGAGGTGAGAGTTTAAGCATGCATATTTTTCCTCTGTATAACTAGTGAAGTCTGACGCACAGATTCTGTGTTCAATAGGATCACTAATCTTACCAGATTACCTGCAGCTCTGTATATGGAAACAGTTTAAATTATGCATGATCACACGAGGTAGATTTGTCCCACTGTGCCATAGTTTGTAAGCTTTGCTGATCTGACGTCAGGTATGCAACGAAATCTAAAGGGCAATTTCATACCAGCTTGATCATGTACAATTACTTAATGTGTGTTGCATAAGGGTAGGCAATTTAATTTAAAACCTTATTTAAAACAGAACAACTAAATTGACATAGGTATTTACAGTTCTCAAACGTATTGATAAAATTGCAACTTATACAACTATCTTGTATCTAGCAGACTACATTGTCATGTTTGCTGGGAATTTTGCTTATGAAAGGCAGCCTTAACAATAAAGCTGCATGCTCAGGGATGCACATAACCTTTTTGAGGTGATGGTGCATGGTCAGGAGATGGTGTTTGGTACTTGCCCCATATGTACCGTGGTCTTCCTCGCTGTCCCTCTCACTGTCCTCTGCTTCAGCTTCCTACATGGTAGATTCTGCTGCAGATGGACCTCCCTGTTCCTGATTGTGCTTCCGATTAGCTGTCTCCATCCACAGGTCACCAGCTGGCTTTGGGTCAACTCTCGCAGTACAACACGTTTGAACCCCCAGATCTCATACCTCAGTAGTACAGCCCTGACATTTTCTGACTTCGTAACGAACCCCTGACACTACCTGCAGTCCAAATGTCATCCTTTCATAGTCACATTCCAGCAGTCACACAGTGATTTTCTTTTGTCAGATTTTACCCTTACATATGACTACTCTGACTTTCATCCCACAGATCTCCAAGTTGAAGTCCAACTTTTTTTTTCATTAGTAATTTACATTCCCAATTTCACACCCTTAGCTGCAACCTGTCATAGTTGTTCACGTTTCCCTGCAGTTTTCCAAGTGACATAAATTGTATACATTTACATTTTAGCTGTGGCAAACCAGACACAGAGTTGTTAGTACGCATATGAGTTTTGTAACAATAATGCAGGTACACATAGCTAGTTTTTGGCCCCTTTTGAGTACCAGAGTACCACTTATGTGCACCCCTGAGCATGATGCTTTATTCAATGGTCTAATGATTCTTCAGTTAATCCAAATTGTGATAAAGGTAGCTTTAGGTTCCTGCACACATCTCAAGATTAAGACCTGGTCTCCATTGCTACAATTGTATAAATAGGTTAAAGTGTCCATTGAATAAGTACTGGACTCATCATCACATTCAAAATAAAGTGGCGTTAACTGCTACAATGCGCTACGAACGTCAAGTGGAGACCAGGCCTAAGGCTGGGTCTCCACTACCTTTTTTTGCATGTGAAACAATAGGGAAAACAGCGTAGGGCAGCTGCAGTATACACTGACACATTATGACCACGTTAGAAGGTGGCGTTCGCAGCGCATTGACATATCCAGGCTGGTAAAGAATGGGCACAGTGTGTGACGTGCACGAACTGTGCCCAATTCATTTTTGGGCGTGGTTTGCTAATGAAAAGTATAGGGCGCTGTATTGCCCCATATGGCCAATACGCTTCCTAAACTCTCAGAAACAGCACCTGGACAGTGGGCAAACCGTGGGCAGCCGCTATTGACACATCACGCCGACGTGTCAGTAATGCCACCCGCGGTTTCTGCGGCTGTCTAGTGACAGAGCGATCGATGGACGGTCCGATTGATTCCGGGGAATTCACAGGTGTCGATCGATCGACCATACAAGTCTGTGCCTACCACCTTAGGCCACCGATTCCTGGACGGTTCTGTTACCAGTCGATCGGAAATGATCCTGATGATCAATCCGTGGGCCTCCACCAACGTCCCTCGATGTGTGCCCGATCAACCAGAAAACACCGACAGGTTGGTCCCCTGGCCGATCTGATTTGGGGGCCATATCGATTGGTCGGGGTTGATCTGTCAAGGTGGGCTGCACTCAATTCCTCGTCGATCGATCGGCATGCACGGGCCTGGTGATCGATCGGCCAGGAATCGAGTGTGAAATTGACCTGTGTATGGCCACTTTTAGACTTGAAGCCTCTGTGAGCCGCAAAAACAAGGTGCTATTTCCCTAAACATTTAGTACTGGTTAGCGTGATCTGCTTCTTGCAACTCCCTCTTGTTACTCAATTTTTAGTAGAGCAATATTTTAAAGGACACCGCAGCCCTTGATTTTAATAAAATTGGCATATCTGTAGGGTTTTCTATAATGACCTATTTTAAAATTCTTCTCTTTTATAGGATGGATTTGTTGTTCGAATATTTGCCACCAGTTCAGAGCCTGCGTTGCAGCAGGAGCTCCAACTGAAACTGGCTCGGAAGTGTTTGCATGCCTGTGGCATTTCGCTTTTCGATCTAGAGAAAGATTTGCACATCATAAGTAAGGAATTATGGAGCAACGGATTCATAACTTTGATAGCACATGTTTTGCTGTATATTTTTAGAATCAAAGAAATATAATAAACTTGTATTATAAGGTCAGCAGTGTTAGAATTGTATGAAAGTGGTCCTTTGTTTCGCCTTTGTTTTGGATAAACAACTTCTTTCCAATCTGAAAAGACCTTCACAAACCTGTTTATAAAGATTTTTGGATCCATTTACAGCAATGTGTTTTGTATATATAAAAAAAAAATTGCAGTTGCGTTTTAACACATGTTTTGGGTCAATATTCTCACACTATTTGTTTGGAGTTCCATACATTGAACGATATTTTATATTTATTCTTATATTTGACAGAGAATTTGGTAATTGAAAGGCAGAATATTCTGCCAGTAAGTTTGCCTCCCTTTTGATTTAAATTGATATGCAGCCCATAGAATGTTGGTACAAGACTTTTTTGTCCTGTTCTCCTAATTCTCAGATACGTAATTTGCTAGTTTAGTTTGTCTCAAAATGTTTTCTAGTTTTATACAAATGGGTTCTAGGGTTCTGTTCTACAACTTGTAATACATTTCACCTTTGTTCCAGTGACAGCAGTACCCAGTTACCGTATTTTTGGGAACCTAAGACGCTCCGATGTATAGGATGCATCCTATACGTTAGAAAGGCAGATGGCTGAAATATATTTCGGCTTTTTCCATTCTGCTGGCCGGAGCTCCATGCTCAGACTGGCAGAACGGGAGTTAAGCAGCTGGGGAACCTACCCGCCACCAGCCTTGATGGCAGAGCTGTATGTGAGCTGCACAGCTTGAGCCCAACTCACATACAGTGCAGATGGAAGAGCGTCCTGTGTGTGTCTCTCCTATCTGCATCTGCCACTGTATGTGAGCAGCTTACATACAGTAAGCAGAGAGTCATAGGAAATATCCCCCCCCCCCCCCCCCCCCCCAGCCAAACCTTTCAAATGCACTGTGTAACCAACACGACGGCCAACAGTGCTCTGGCTGTGTGCGTGAGAGCAGGCAGCTGAAATCCAGCTGTACATTTGTAGAATGTCATCCTCTTCATTAGTAAATCACTAGGATTGTGTATTAAATGCTTTACCTACATTTTGGGTTTGTGTAGTGGCTCTTACTATCCACTTGTTGCAAATGACTTTTTTGTAAATGTCTCTCCTTAGGTACTGGCTTTGATGAAGAGTTAGCTGTACTAGGAGCAGGAAGGGAATTTGCTCTTATGAAAACATCTAGCGGAAAGGTATAAACTTTATTTCTTAATGCAAAAATACAAAATAAATTAAATCTGTATTAAATTATATATGTAGGCCTGTTGTGATTCTAAACTAGTGGTTTACCCCCTTTCATTCATTGTCCCTAAAAGAGTGTACAGGCCTGGAGGATTTGTGATCTCCTAAATTTTGCAGACACCAATTTAGTCATTTAAGTTATATAAAAACATGAAGTCTTTGAATAATTTAGGCTTATCCTGATGAATTATCTCTTTCTGTAACCTAGTTTAGGAGATCTGATTAGTTTAGTGGTGTACAATTAGGATTTTTAGTAGATGGTCAGCAGGGAGCTTCAATACACCATTTTGTACAGGTTTCTTTATTGATGATTTGTGCAATAACATCCATCAGAACAGTAGAAAGTTTAAAATATGTTGGCCTAGGTAAAAGCACATTATAGCATTGCTATTCTGTGTATTTAGTAGAATTAGGGGACTGTAATGTCAGATAAGGAACTGGGATTTAAAGTTTCAAAGGTTTAAAGCACATAAACTCACATAAGCAAATTGTATACACGTGTCCCTGAGCCATATACTGCCAAGGCAGCTCCATGAAGATCGATAGTACTCGTATTTGTTATTTTTTTTTTGTCACATCTGACATCTAGGACTGGAACATCAGTAAGTGCCACACGGAAGATGTCACCATTCACACATATGACCCATTAGCTTTCATGAATACATGTTGATATACACAGGTGGAGGGAGAGGCATTTTAATACAATAAAGTGAACATATATATTTCATTCTAAAGCTGGGCATAGACGTCTCGATGTTACGTACGATTTCTGTGAGATCAATCACCAGAATCAATCGCTCGATCGATCAATCGCAAATCAATGCATGCACAAAGTGATCAATTGATCGGTTTGGCCCTAAATCACACGTAAAAACGATCAAGAAAGAATTGGACCTGTCTGTAAAATTTAGTCGATGGTTTGGGAATGTAGACATGCGATCATTCCTATCAATCGACCTGTTGGCATCCAACCCACATTACATCATTTCCGATTAGAACAGCTGCGTGATTGATCACGGGAAGGAAGCGACCAGGGATCTAAGACGTCATATTGTGCAGTGTGGTCAATTCTGTAAATGGAATCGATTCCGAAATCGCATGCACAATCATTTCCACTGCTTTTAATTTCCTGCAATGTAAGTCATAGATGGAAGTTTGATGCATCATCAACACGCCAACCTTGTCAACAGCCACCTTAGTAACATGTCCCGGTACACCTCTGCAAAATCAGCATGGATCCCCTGCTTCAAAATTGACATTAAGCAAGGCAACGAGAATATGGACGCTTCCTAACACATTAGAGACACATAGCCCAAGATTCGTTTTAGAGTATATCCTATTTGCACACACAATAATTTTACATAATCGTTTTAAATTTTGATATCCATACAGATTTATTATACTGGCAAATATCAGAGCCTAGGCATCAAGCAAGGTGGTCCCTCTTCTGGGAAGTGGGTGGAACTTCCTATAACAAAATCTCCAAAGATTGTCCAGTTCTCTGTTGGTCACGATGGTTCTCATGCCTTACTCACTGCTGATGATGGGAGTGTATTTTTCACGGGAACAGCAAGTAAAGGGGAAGATGGCGAGTCAAGTAAGTATCCCATTAGTTGAGCTTCTTCACTTTCAGTGCTGTGAATAGACCTTGATAATGTAGATGTATGGAACATTTCTCTGTTTTGTAAGTGAGCCACTGTGCTCTTTAACCTCCATCATCCTAAATTGTCTATATAATTTAATAATATAATATATATTATCAGAGTTGGGTCTTTTCACATAAGATGTTGTCATCTAGTATTTGAGAGAGGTGTTGAAGAGGATGGTCACCTCCTTTTTTTTGCACTGTTTAGGAGTGCTATCCTTCTTTTGGCTATTATCTATCTTAAAATATAGGATTTCTATGTATTTAGTCTATGTCTGTCATTTTATAATGCAATTAATTAATAATTCTGAAGTTAGCTAAAGTCCCAGTAAAATGGCTACTGTATATACACATATGAAGTGATACTAAACTGAGTAGTAGTGAATACCTACACTAGCTACATTTTAAAATGTCTTTACCAATTTTTACTCAAACATGTACCTACATCAATGCTGGTGTTCGTGTGTGTTTTTGTTGCTCGGTTTTTCTTGAACTTCCCAGGCGTTTAGTGTGTTTTAGTTTAGCTCGAGTTCATTTGGGGTGAGTTTCTTTGCTAATAAAACTCGCCCGAACTAACTGCGGGTAAACTCACCTGGGCAAAATCCCACTGTGATTTTCTGGTTCTGCAGGCCTTCTGGGTCCATCCCAATGACATCAGATATGACACCAGAGAAGCAGGAGGTAGGCGGTGCACTTGACCTCCATGTTATGGAGGTGGCGTTGCTTTTTGAGAATACACCTCCGGTGATGCCGGGTATGTGTTCCATATCTCCTGAAGGGCAGGAAATTGCGGAAAAATTTTTTTTGTGATCCGCTGCAATGTGGTGGAGGTTAACCAGCCCTGGGTTGAGCGAACTTCTTCCTTCAACTTCGAGTCTTTTGACTCGGCAGAAAGTAAGGAAATCTGAATAGGGACATCATTAGCAAAAAGCTCTAGAATGTGTTCCTACTGCTCCATTTTATAAGGGCCTAAAGCTAGCCATACATGTAATTATAATCTCTACATAGATGAGGGACAGACTGCAGCATGATGACATCCCGCTGCAGTCAGCCCCTCAGAGGATCGGCGGACACCCTTTGTGTGCCGGACATTACTTTGGACTTCGGGACTCCCGCCCCCTTTTAAAGTAATGGGATCTTCCGGTAATTTACCATACATGTTGCATCACCGTGTGATCTGACATGCAGGAGATTCCTGGTCAGTCTTGCCAGATAGGCGCACCCGAGTTTCGGCCGAGCGACCGCTGATTGGTGGACGATCCCCAAAAAAAAAAAAAGGGGAAAATCGACCTGTGTATGCCTACCGTTATAAGCAGGGCTGTGAAGTCGACAAAAAAATCAACTGACTCCTACTAAATTTAGATGGGAATAAAAAATAAAGCTAGTTCAAATGTCCAAAATTGACAAACAGTCATAATTAACTACTTCTCCACTATAAGAATAAACCCCAATGAATTATAAATACATTAGCATATCAAATTAATGCTGTGGAGTCAGTAGATAAATCCTCCGACTCCCCGACTCCTCAGTATTTTATATGCTAATGTATTTATAATGCATTAGGCATTATTCTTATAGTAGAGAAGTAGTTCATTATGAAATTGGGACATTTGAGCTTTATTTTTATTTTTTATTCCCATATGAATTTAGTAGGACTCTGGGTTGATTTTTTTCTGACTCCACAGACCTGGTTATAAGGTATTTCTGTCCAGGAGATTCAATAGGATGTGAAGGATATTCATTCCAAAGATAGGCGCACAGGTATAAAAAACTGTTTTTGTCTTGCGACCTTTTTGTGTTAAGCTTAAGACAATACAATTAAATTAGATTCTTTTACATTTCGAAGCACTGTATGAGTTTTAAATTGGTATTTTTAGCTGTCTTTTAATAACCAACGTGTACTTATTTGAACTTTGCAGCAAAGAGCAGGAGACAGTCAAAACCATACAAACCTAAGAAGATGATCAAAATGGAAGGCAAATTTGTTGTGAGCACAGCGTGCAATAATGGGAGCAGCTCAGCCCTAACTAAGGATGGTGAGCTGTATATGTTCGGGAAAGACGCCATCTATGCTGACAACTCAAGTAAGTGATGGAAATAAAATGTGACCATTTTCTTGCCAGTCATGTCACTTTTTCTTCATGCCAATGCCAAGTTTTTGCAGATTTTGTGCAGTTAAGTATTTTGTTTGTCCTATGAATAATTACAGAAATGTACTTATATAAAATAGTTTTTATATGTGCCAAAATTCATGATTATATGCTTCAAATGTTAGACCAGTGAAGAGAAAATCATTGCAATTCTTACCTGCAATAATGCTATATAGCTTACGACACAAAAGCACTGCTGTGTTTATAAGATGCACCATATTGCAGGCAATGCTATAGTTTTAATGTAACGTGTACTTTTTGAATATTTAGCAGACTTAACCTTTTTAAAGGGTAGGTCACTGGATGTCAAGTTTTCCTGAGTCAAAGTACGATACTCCCACATGGAGAAAGCAATTTTTGATAGATGTTGATTCGATTGATCAAAAGAATAATTGTAAGAAGTCGATCGTAAACACACCAAAATGTCTGCCAATGGATGTTTTAAGTATGCTTATTATTTCAATCTAACCAAAATCGGTCGGGCACAACAAAATAACTTTCCATGTATACTCAATCAATCAAAATTTTCCGACATGTCCGATCATTTTTCGATCGAACTTTTGTCCAATTTTGATCGAGTTAGGTCAATCGAACCATGTGGATAGGCATTGATTTTTGATTCTTTGACTTTAAAATCGATCGGTTTAGGTCGATTGAATGGGAAAATCTAAACGTGTATGGGGGGCCTTTAGAGTGAACATATGTTGATTAGTCCTTAATATTCTTTTCAGACTTGGTAACAGACCTGAAGGGACATGTGGTAACACAAGTAGCTATGGGGAAAGCACACACTTGTGTATTGACCAAGAAAGGAGAAGTATGGACTTTTGGTGTTAACAACAAGGGCCAGTGTGGAAGAGATACTGGAGCTTTGAGTCAAGGAGGAAAAGGTAACATTTTATACATTTATACCCTTTATTTCATGAAGTTGTTCTTTTTATCGAAAAAACTAATGTTACATGAGCGAGTCACCAGGGAGGAGAAATGGATAACATGGCACAACATTTTGTTGCCGGAGGTTTAGACATTAATGGCTGTGTGTGCAGGGGACAGAAAGTACCCTGTTAACCTCCCTAGCTGTTGAGACAAACACAGTTTGTTTGGCGTTCGGGTTCACCCCAACCGCTAGGGCAGCATCTTAAATATGCATGTCATGTGTTTCAAAATGCATAACCACTTTACAACATTGCAAGTGTAAAATGATTTTATACACTTTTAGGTAGCTAAGCATAACTAGTTATCCCCATAGGGGATGGTGGGTGTCAGGCATGTCGGCTGTAGCAAATCCATTAAGGTGGGCATACATGGGGCGATACCCCTTCAATTGATGAACCCTCAAGCCCACCTTTAGAGTAGAGGTACATTTTAACTGTAATTCTAAATTTATAATTGTACATTCTTTTTAGCATATATTCTTACACTTGTTGATGGGTGGAAAATTAGCATTCAATAATATCTTGTGGGTTCTTCTGTTTTTTCTTAATCATTATATATTCTTTTTGCAGCAGGGTTTGGAGTTGAGAACATGGCAACAGCCATGGATGAAGACCTGGAGGAAGAGCTGGATGAAAAAGATGAGAAATCTTTAATGTGCCCCCCTAGAATGCACAAATGGAAGTTGGAACATTGCATGGTCTGTACTGTATGTGGAGACTGCACTGGATATGGAGCAAGCTGTGTTAGCAGTGGACGACCAGACCGCGTTCCTGGAGGGTATGAACATCTAAATTTGCACTCATGGATCAGACCACTGCATGCTCCAGATCTCTCCTTTCTCTAAGGCTATGTTCCCACTTCGAGAATCGAGAATGAATGAATCAATAGCAACCGTGCGCTATCCTATCAATGGGGACAAGCCCATTGAAACTAGTGTAGGCGATTAAAAATCGCGAGCGCCTACGATTAAACGCCTCAGTGGGAACATAACCTAACTGACAATGATTTTCACATCTGTGACTCCTCCGCTGCCCCTGATTGCTGTGCACCACCCACCTCCCCGGAATACCTCCTAGTTGTTCTCCAAGTGCAGCTCCTATTACGCAAATGTTTATAGTATAGCTAGTTTTTATTTAATATATATAGCTTTCAATTTATATCCCTATACTTCTTTTTTCAAGGTGTATACTTGGCCTAGTGAAACGTAGGTATTTTGTATTACATTACTTCTGCTTTGTTTTGTAGTGTTTGCGGTTGTGGTTCAGGAGAGTCGGGATGTGCAGTGTGTGGATGCTGCAAAGCATGTGCTCGGGAACTGGATGGACATGAAGCTCGGCAAAGAGGAATTCTTGATGCAGTAAAAGAGATGATACCTTTGGATTTGCTGCTAGGTAAAGGTGTGCAGTTTTCTTTTATTACTTTTTACTTCTATGTTTTCTATAAAGAGTCTTAGATCATTAAAGCTTTTACTGCCCTTCACCATAGCAGATAAAGCACTTTTAGTTCACAGATTGCTTGAAGTCTTATTAAATAGTAATGATTATGATTGATTACATTGATCCTCCTTCTTCTCTCCATCTTTAGGGGTAGAAGCCATTTTTAGTCAGTTTTATTTATAATGTGGGTTAGGGAATGACCCAGCAAAGCCTGGAAGTAGTAAGTGTGTGTATACAAGTACAGTAGAGTACCTGATGATAACACAAGAAATGAAGCAGGTTAAAAAAATTCTGCAGCAATTAAACTCCTGGGTGTTAGGCTCCGGGTGGGCTTTTTTTTAAATGCGAGGGATATAAAATGCTGCTGCGATTTAAGCCCATTTGGAGGTGCCCTGCACAATTCTGGTGCTGGGAAAATGCGACCCCCCTCCATTTACATGGAGGTCTATGGCCCAGCCTACCCCCCACGCACACTTCGCGTCACCGGTGATGCGATCAGGGGCAGATGCAGAAGCATTGACGTACACACCGATGCAGAGAATCGCCGGGGGAGTTCAGAGGACAGGTAAGTTCCCCTCAGTTAACTTGGGTCGAGTTAACTCGGGCAAAGAGCCTAGTAGGTTAAAGAAGCTGTGTTGTTTGATGTACTTTTACATTTTAAATAAATTTGGCAACGCATGATTTCAGTCTGTAGAGAAACAGTTATTTTTAACATTTTGGGGTTGTGTCTACTTGGAACTCTTTCAGCTGTGCCAGTGCCAGGGGTGAACATCGATGAACACCTTCAGTTGCGCCAGGATGACAAGAGACAGAGGGTCAACAGGAGACACAGGATAGATGATGGGAGAGGTAATCTTGCCTGTGCTGAAAATTCTTTTACTTATTAAGCCCCAAAGTAGATTGTTTTGTTGTGGGTTTTTTTTTTTTGTTTGTTTGTTTTTTAACCAAGTTTTATTGGTTACGACTGATGGCATCATTGTAGTTTCCTATCTGCATATCATGAATAGGTAATCTTTTATGGCCCGAATTGTCTCTATTTTAAAAACTGTTATTTCTCCTTTTTTTAGGAAATAATAAACCTAATGGAAATATAGGTATGATGACTATCCTGATAACTGGTAATAGTTGTGAATGTATACTGTGAGCCTGTAGATAAGCACACGCACTTCACAAACTGCAGCAACTCTGTGAATCACATGGTGTTGGGTTCAGATTAGTATGGATTGATTAAGGTACCTTGTTTTCATTTTTGTAAGCGTTTTACTTGGAACACGTCTATCCTACTTTTTCTTTTTATGGGTGTATTCAATATTTAGCTTTATGTAATACACGTGCTGTCAGTTATTGCAGTTCCTACTGCAATATTTTGTGGGGGAGGGTTTCTTATTTCTTCTTTATATTGGATACTTTATAGATTGCAAAATTGCTTTCGTTCGCTTTGAGTGACCTCCCAGCTTGAAAATGTAGATTCAGTCCAGCACTGCTTCATTGACACATTTCAGTGCCACAAAATGTCCTCAGTTCCTTAGGGTTAATGACACCTAGCTGCAGTACACACTGAGCATCAGCGTACCTCACTACGGAAAGCACTTTACCTTTCAGGGGTCTCCTTCTTCCATCCAGTACTACTCCTTTTTTCCAGTATCTACAGTGTATATTTGACCATCGAGATTTGGCTATGAGGCAGACTGCACACAGAGTACTAAAGGAACTATCTTTATCTGTGTATAGTTCCTTTTTTATTGTGTGTTGTTTTATTGTTTTTTTATAGTGAAAAGGAAAGAAATAGTAATGACTGTGCTAGTTACCAATATATGCTGCCAATTTTACATAAACACTTTTACAAAATTGTTCCTAAATCTAGGCACACTTTAAAAGGGCTACACTGTGGCTCCATATTGTTGGCAAGCTTACAAGAAAGTTTAGCTTTAAACTAGAATTAGTGTTAGAGGTAATTCCTATTTATAGTAATGTAAATGCTTATTCTTTACAAAACTGTTTTTTAGTCTCTTCATACTTCTGTTCTTACGTAAGGTAAACCTTAAAAAATATTTTTTTCCCCTCAATGGGAATTTTTATTGTTACTTGGTTAATGGTTATCTTCAACGTAGGCAACTGTAAATCTCCATTTGCATTAGAGAAATCATGTATCTAGTGTTGGCATGTTAATAGGCTTCTTGCCATAGTTAGTGATTTTAGAAACCAATGTAGTGAGCTTTAATAATTGTAGTATAAGAGTGAGAAGAGTTCAG
This sequence comes from Ptychadena robeensis, assembly GCA_036250615.1. Classification (NCBI taxonomy): domain Eukaryota; kingdom Metazoa; phylum Chordata; class Amphibia; order Anura; family Ptychadenidae; genus Ptychadena; species Ptychadena robeensis. The sequence continues at coordinate 58,504,956 of CM070033.1, read as the reverse complement.
GACAATATAGTGTTTGCTGCTAGTGGTAAATCGCCCTTAAGTGACCCGCAGAAGCACATAAAGTGTCAGTGGAAAGGGAGTAATGCAAAATAGACCAGATTAGGTGAAGCCACTTAGGGTAAAATAACAGGATCAGAACCTAATGCTAATATGGGTCAAATGAGGCTAAAACAATGAAATGCCCAGGATTAGTTGGAGGTAATGAAAGTCTGACGGAAGACTCCTGACATGGGAAAACACGGCAATCAAAATGATATCAAATGTCAATTGGATGTGCATACTATTTTTTTTTTCTTAAACCTGTACTAGGATCTTTCTATTTTTTTTATAATCCCAACAATCTCTACCCCCTATATTTTTAACATGTGCTTTCAGTTAGAATATCTGCGTCTAATGAATATGTTTTAAGTAGCTAACCATGTCCTTGTTTGTTATTGTGATTTTATGTTTTGCAGACTTGGTGTCTGTATTTTATATACTGTATTTTTCGGACCATAAATTGGGGGGGTGCCTGCTTCTTATGGTCCGCATGTGCGACACGCCGTGGCCATTTGGCCGCCGGTAATCACAACTTGGCTCTCTGCCAGATCTCCCAGCAGATAGATCAGCTGTGTGCAGATCTTCATCTGCCAGGAGAGCTGGCAGGGAGCTGAACTGTATTGGCTATATTTGCAGATCCCGCGGATCTAGCCAATGCAGATTGTGTGGGGAAAGCTGCACTCGCTGGCAGCTTCCTCACACACGCAGCAGAGAGGAGACGGAGATCGGTGTGCTGATTCCCCCGTGGTTATTTAACATTTTATTCCACGTAAATTCATACCTACATGTTGTATTTGTCAGACTATTAGGCGCATCGCTGCAAAAGATGCACCCTATACAGCGTCTGAACCAGCAGTGAATTAAGAGGCAGGGATGCTGTCGGGGGCTGTCTCTGACCACTTCTACGCCTCCTGATCTCACTCTGCAGAGCTACCCACTTATACTCAGCCGAGCATATCCCCCACGGCTAAGCTGTCAAAGGGAAGATTCGCCTGTGGACGGATCTTTCTTTTTGCTGCTACTCTGTATATGCGACCCGGGGAGCTTTAGCCTGGTTTACATGCACAGGGACTATCCACCTGCCTCCACTGTGTATGTATGCTGGGTTCAAGCTGAATTGATTGTATTTCATGGGCTTGTATTTAACAATGACCGTAGATGCTCAGAGCTGTATAATACCATAAAGAGCATCCTTGATAAATTAGATTTATGAAATGTAAGGTAAATATGGTGCAGAATCAATAATTCTAAAATCAAACAGTTTTGTAAAAGGAACCTCTAGTTCCTCAGTAATTGGTAGTTCACTAATTTTCTTTGTTGGGAAATGAAAAGTCTTAATTTTAACTGGACATATGTTACAATCCCATACCTTTTGCTTATAACTATCTGGGACTTCATATATTATTAATTATTATTATATTATTTTATTAATATATATATATATTATATTATCATATATTAGGCCCATAAATATTTGAACAGAGGCAACTTTTGGTTCTGTACATTACCACAATAAAGTTTAACTGCATATTTTAATTCAGTGGGTTGAACCTAAAAATTTGCATAGGAATGTGAAGAACTAAAGCCTTTTTCGTGAGCACAAAAGTAATTGGACAAATAAAGAATTAATGGGCTAGTATATATATGCATTGATTGCCTGCATTATGTTGGGTTGTGTTGTGTTAATGTCAATGCGAAGCCCTGTGTCCCCATTAACGCAACACACCCAATGCAGGTATGAATGCGCAATGCAGGAATGAGTGCACCAAAAACACATGGGTATGCTTGTTGCACCTACATGGAGAGCTTTCTTTAGAATTGCCCTCCTAAATCAATTCTGCCTTTTTTCAGCTTAATTGATAGTAATTGACATGATGATGAAATTGCCTACATACACCTGCCCATAAAATAGCCTTTTAGCCAATTGTTGTCTTAGTTTTGAGCCGCTGAAGTGAATTCCCTAGATTTTTATAGAATATAATTGTTCAACCCACATGATTAAAATTTAAGTGGAAAATTTTATGCAGTTCAGAAAAATAAAAATTAAGTTGTCTCTGTCCAAAAATGTTGTAGAATTTTGCACCATACTAGTCCTTAGAAACTGTCTGAATTTTACATTTTACTGTAGGAAAAACAACATCTTCAGCAAGTACAGAAATGTGTTTTATTCCTGGAATGTAGTGTCTGTTTCATCACATGAGCTGAGAGCACAAAGCTTTTCATTTCCCTTCAAACCTGTCTTCTGTAACCTATCTGTGTGAAGAAAATATTTTATAATGCTAAAGAAGTGATAAGCATTACACATTTTTATAGATATGTTGGGTTAGTGAAAGTAGTTATTTGAGAAGTACCAGATAAAAATTCAGAGCAAAATAACTTAACAATGGGTGGTTTTGATATGGTTTAATAGTGGTGTCCCAGAGATTTATAAGCAGCCAATATACCCTCATTCATCCAACTCCAAAATGTCACCCTTGTTTGTTTGTTTTTTTAATCTTCAGTTACTTGTCTTGCCATTGTTTTTCATCATTTTGTTATGTTCAGCTTTCCATTAAACTTCTTTTTATTTTGTGAGCTTTCCCATGCATGTACAAAATGTCTCTTCCCAGGCCCCTTTGTATTTCCTGGTGCTAATTTTATGAACCACCGAGAGCAGGCTCTAGCCAGACTAAGAGCTCTACCAGCACAGCTAAAGATTAAGCGGGACAAGAAAAAAGGTATTTAGTCTTCCTTACTCACTAGAGAGGGCAAACACAAATCTGATCTTTTTCTAAACACGTGGCATCTGTTTCTTTACACTTTCCTTCTCACTGGAAGAGGCCTGCACTATCACTTGATTTCTATTCGTAATCCCAGAACCTAATAAAATAGACACTTCCAACTGAATTGCTACATATGCTTTTTGTTTCTGAACACATCTGGTGGTAGATTAAGAGTGACTATGCTACTACTCTATGCTACTACTATTATTTGTATTTTTAATTTTTTGCTTAAAGGTAAAATCCAGACAGCCGTATTATTGTGGGATAAAAAGAGGGGAGTTTTAGGTTTAGAACCTCTGTTGGGTTATTTTTTATTTTTTTTTAGCAGTCTACTATAGTTGACTACAAACTAATCTGTGTTCGGGAAATTGCATCTCCATCCCTCTCTAGGTGACTGGAACAGAAACCATTTATAGAGCTTGTATCCACTGCTTCTTTTTTCCCTGCGGTGGTCGCATGTCCGCAGTGGGGATAAAGATGCAGAGACGACACTTCCCGTTCTCGTGTATGGGCCAGTGTCCACTCTGTATGTGGTGCTGTTTTGAAGCTGCGGAATGGCACGTCTTCATTGCAGCACCATGCAGATGTGGAAAAGGTGGTAACTGTTTTTTTGTGTCTTTGGTATGCTAAGTCAATAGCACCGATGGGAGAGCGCCCTAAGTGGCTGGGAATTCACCAGCAAACGGCTTTTTTCCTTGCAGTGGACACATGGCTTTAAAGTATTTGCAACAATTTTATTGCAACATTTATTTTAATTAGTGATGCTCCGATTGATCGGCCGCCGATCATGATCGGCCGATATTGGCTT
>CM070033.1:58489028-58501247 GCA_036250615.1 Ptychadena robeensis | reverse complement strand
TTTTTTTTCTCATTTAGTTTAGAATCCATCATGCAGATGAGTGTGTAAAGTAGAATTAGAACAAAAGGATTGACTCACATGTATAAATATAATTATGTGCAGCCCTAGTCCAAAATTCTGAACGAAGGACAATAGCCATACTTTGATATTGATATTGGTGATTGTGGTTGCTATGGAAACTGTAGAAGGATTTTGTTTCAGTGATTCCTCTTGATCATGTGCCTGGGAGCTTTGCTGCTTTTTCCTTAGAGATAATGGTGCCTCCAATGAATGAAATGAAAATCCTTAGATCGATCGTATCCAAATGATCTGTGTGCTTAAACAATTACTATATAAAATCAGATATTGCAGTCATTTGGCTCACTGATGGCTAAGCGGTGTTATTTGTGCATTTTAGTTCACACACTCCTAGTAGAAAACGGTTACTTATTCTAGTGAAAACCTTACCATTACAATTTCTCTCTTGCTATAGTGATGTTTGGGTTTGTGGAAATATATGGAATATATGTGGCATATATATTGATTATATTTGTTGGATAGTGTGCACATTTCAGTCCAGGTCATTCCCCTTTTTCTCTAAAGCCTTTGTCGCCTATTGGCACATCAAACTTGCCTAGTTATGGCCAACTTTATTGGGAGCCTGCCTTGTTTGGAGCCAGCCTGATATTTATAAGCGGTGTGTGGATGGAATTTACAAAATTTCATGCTAATGTATTCAGAACCAGCCTAACGTCAGCCAGAAGTACCTTCCTAATTTTCAGTTTCAAGAAGTAATTTTTTTATAACAATATATAATAAAAGGAAAACAATGTGTTTATACGGTGAGTGGTTAATCAGTATATGGATGTTATGAGTGTAACATGGTATTTCTGGCAATATTGTTTATATGATGTTTGTAACAGTTGAATAAATAGGAGAAGAAATAGGAATGTCTACGCTTAAAAGAATTGAATACCTGAGTTTAAAATTGTACCTATCTCGAAACAAGTAGAAACTATTAAAGCAAAGTGTGTATTTTTACTAACAATAGGAGCGATCAATGTCACTTGGTAAGGAATGATCTAACTGAAATAGATACATTTGTCATCTATATCAGGATTGTTGCCATCTTTTTGTAGTCAGGTGCCCATCATTTCATTCTTATCCTGGGCATTAATGAGGTTAGTGTACCACCATTCCTTGCTGTGGTTTGCTTCGCTATGGGGAAAAAGGTACATCTAAAACAAAATTTGGTTGTCTAAAGGTTTGAGATTTAGTAAGGCTCGGTTGGGACCCTTAGAAATATTTCGGCCTACTACAGAATCGGCACTCTGATGTTCAAAACTATATTTTGGGGCCTTTCTCCCCTTCATTAAAGAGGCAGGCAAACAACAACCATGAAATCATGGGGCAGATGAGGATGGTGACATTTAAGGCAGTCCTTGTAGGACCATATACCACTGAATGATACCATTAACAAACGATGTAACTACCATTGTACTAATTGAACAACGAAACATGGTGTCCCATATCTGTTCCACTCCTCCCTCATGGACCCACAGGTACCACTGCCATTTGTAGACATGGAGAACCTGTTTTTTTTATCCAGCTATGTTTTATCCATATGTATAGGAAACCTCTGTGATTTACCTAGATGTAAAGTTAAGGTTCCTAATTTCACCCAGTTGCCAGGGAAGCCTGCTTTATTTCATCTTGCTGTATACCTGAGCCTTCCTGTATTCTCCAAATTATATAGGGTGCCTGTACAATTTCTCCTATTTGGGGAGCCTGCCTGAAAAAATTAAGTCCTTTTTTTTTTTTTTTTTTTTAGATTAGTATGTTATACTTTTGCTTCCGTGTTCCAAATACTGGTATTGGAGCATCATCTTCCCTGGTATCACTCTCCCTCCTAAATTGGAATTTAGGCGGGAGAGTAACGCCCCCTTCCTCCTAAAATAACCCAATTTCTTTTATTGAAATTGGCATTTGGCCAAATCCCGATTTCAATAAAAGATAAAACATGATAGTTGACATGTATGATCTGACCTGGCTTTGAAGTATCTGTTGTGCCACCTCTGTGGCTACGTCAAATCTTTGACAGTGAACAGTGAACACCACTGAGAAGAGCTTGCAGTATAGTACATGTTTCTGGTTTATAGATACATTGGGCTATCTTTATGTACCGTTTGTGCATCTTTACTAAAGCTTTTGTGCATTTGTTTATACATACAGATATGTACATAGAAATTTAGACACAGACAACTTTTTTCTATTTTTAGTTCTGTACAATACCATAATAAATTTTAAGTGAAATAACTTGCATAAAAATGTGAGGAACTTAAGATTTGTTTAGATTTTTCAGGGGCTCTAGTTTTTTCAGGGGTAATTGCACAAAAAAAACTGTAAGTATTAATTTCTAATACTTGGTTGGTAACAACCAGAAGTATTGAACTCATGGACACCAGATGTTGGGTTTCCTCCTTCTTATTGCTCTGCTAGGCCTTTACTGCAGTGGCTTTCATTTTCCGTTTGTGAGGCCTTTCTGATGGAAGTTTAGTTAACAAGTAAAATGCAGCTCATTTGAGGCGTCCAATGTTCTCTGCAGCAGCATGATGACATCATCACGCTGCTGTCATATATCGGCCGAGCTGGGGACACAGCTCTGTTCTCTCCCCAGCTCAGCCGATGCTTTACATGGAGACGTGCGGTTTAAAGCAACGGACATCGGCCGTATTTAACGGTCATGTCCGATATGGCTGTTTTTGAGCGGGATTGATTTATCCCACTCACGGTGCTTAAAACGGCCATGGATCTGGCCCATATCTTCACATCTGTACCCTGCTTAACTGTATGCACACATGTAGAACAATCCGTATATTTACATGAGTTGGATGGTTGGCATGGCCTATTGAGAATGTCAATTGAAAGGTGTTCCTGTCTGCACAGTATTTATATTTTACCATTTAAAAGTTTAAAGTTAATCAATTCTCACTGCAGTTATTTTCTAAGAAGCATAGACTACAAATCTAAATCCATTTCAATTAAAGTAGAACTAATGGAGTCGTTTTGTACTTTGTGTGGTTGATGGTTTTGTGCCCAAGATTGTATTTGTGTTAATCATTGTTTTCATTGTGTCCCAGTCTTCAGTGGAAATGTAATCTTTTGCTCTCCTGTATGTGTCCATTTTAATTCGCATTGATTTGCTATGCCTCCATCAAAGCACTTTTCTGAATGTTCTACTTTTTCAACCTTCTAGGTTCTCTGCACATTTCTGCCTCTGCATTGTGTTTTATACCTGACTGCCTTTACATTTTACAGCTTTATCTTTATCTGTTATCGAGGATAGGATATCCACATAACTTGTGTGTTCATTTATTATACAGAAATCTGGAATGTGTTTGAAAATGTGCTTCTGAAGTGTTTATTATCTGAATGTTTATCATCTAGGATTTCGAAATGTTTCTGTAACTTATACACAGGATCATCGTCATCAAGTGTATATTTCTCAACTATATGCGCCATCCTCCCATTTATTATATACATTGCTTTTTCTCTAACCAGGCACTGTGATGCATTTCATTCTTTTTGTCCCAAATGTTATCTCTCAATAATATGTACAAACCACCTTTCCAATTCCTATAATAAATTCTCATGAGAGCAAAGCTCAGTTCAACATGACTTGTTTTGTTTGTTTCTTATTACTAGTGCATTATGTACATGTTATGTATGTATTAATTATAATATTACTTTTCTTACAGATGAGGGTAGAGAACAAGGAGAGAAAGATGCCAGCAAAATCACAACTTACCCCCCTGGATCAGTTCGCTTTGATAGTGAGCTCAGGGCAGTTCAAGTCAGTTGTGGCTTCCATCATTCAGGTAAGTCTATTTTGATAAAAGTGGCTGACAGTTTCTGCCACTTCCCCAAAATGTTGTACGTATAGATTTTGGGGCATAAGTATCTCTGCTCAAGGCCTTGTTCCTAAACTTGTCCACAGTTTTGGGCCCCAATGAATGGGACATTTGTAACCCCCGAAACCTGAGTGTGTCTTTTATTCTGGATACCCACCCACAATGGTTGCACTTTCGCATTCTCTGCCACGGCTAATCACTGCTCTCAGCCACAGCTCGCATACAGAAAGCTGCAGGTGGACAATGCGTCTATCCATGGCCTGATCACCCATCTTCAGCTGTCACAGATCTATTTGTAAGTCAGCTGACAGAAGCTGGTGCTGCTTAATACACAGCTCTGCAGAGGAACGGATCGTAGCAGTAATAGCTAGCATAAGCTTCTAACCTGCCAGCATTCCTCCCCTTTTAATTGTGACCCCTAGATATACCTCTGATTCTAATTTCCTTGATATTGTTTGGTTTTAGTGGTTTTAATGGAAAATGGAGATGTGTACACTTTTGGATATGGTCAACATGGACAGCTTGGGCATGGCGATGTGAGCTGCAGGTAAGTCTATGAATTATTTATTTATTTTTCTTATGAAGTAAAGCAAAATTTACATGTTAAAAAATTCACAAGTTTAATGTTTTCTATAGAACTTAAGGTGTCCGTTGGCACCTTCTTTTATCATTTATTTATTATCTATCTTATTGTGCTAGAAACCATTTCTCCCACCAGCCTTCTTGTTTTTCTGAAAATCAGTGGGTATATTTAGTTTCTACAGGCAGTTGAAAGTGGTGCGGTCACCAACGCTCCCAAATGCTCACACTTTGTTGCACAGTGCAAATTTGCAATACTATTGCCACCTACCTTTACTGTACTTGTTGTGCAGAACAGTTTAAAGGGTAAACCCAGCAATACATGTATTGCAAGACTTTGACCTACTTTTCCCTTCAAAAGATATGCATAAAGATTGATCACCTGGCAATTTCCATTTCATATAGCTATATCTTGCAGTGTGTGGTTATCCTGATAAAGGCACAAGTAGTTTTTAGGTTGGTAGTAATTTTTTTTTTCATCCATGATGCATACAAGATTCATAGTATATTTTGTGAATCCTGGATGAAATTTGTGTTAAAAACCATTATAAATGGATGCTGAAGTATTTGATGAATTTCCTTTGTCGTGTTCGCTTTATGGCTTTTAAATGTGTTTTGTATCTCACTTGTATTACGCAGTCTTTATTTCTTGTTTATTTTTGCTCAGTGTTTTGTGCTTATATGGTGGGGGAGGGTTGAAGATGCATTATGCATCATGTTCCTCTGTATATGCATTTTATGAGTCTTTCATTGTAAGAGGAGAAGATCAGTTTTCACTTCACTAATAAAGGTAATATACATTTTGTGTAATGTGTGAACTGGATATCGCCAGCAACTTGCTCACTTTAATGCTGCAATAAAGGCAGGATAACCTGTACACTGTGAGTTTATGTTCCTCCGCGGCGAGCAGCCTGACAGGCGGCGCCTCCCATTCTTCAGGAGCGCGCCACAGCCACTGAAAGTCTTTCAGTGGCTGCGGCGCGCTCCTGAAGAATGGGGAGGCGCCGCCTGTCAGAGGACTTGTGTGCTGCCGCTGGCCGGCAGCCTATCCGAGAGGCCGCCGGACCGGTGCAGGCGGCGCGATGAAGTCAAAAAAATTCTGGGGAGAACACTGTGTTCTGTATTATATTGTGTGTTTGGAATACCATGTGTAGTAAGAGGTTTTTACTTTTTTTTATAGGGGCTGTCCTACACTAGTACAAGCACTGCCGGGTCCAAGTACGCAGGTCACGGCTGGAAGCAATCACACTGCTGTTCTTTTAATGGATGGACAAGTGTTCACCTTTGGAAGTTTTTCTGTAAGTTTTAAAAAAAAATAATATATATATATATATATATTAGTAAATGAAATATACTCCTTTTGACTTTTATGTGATTGCTTAACTAACCAAACCATACCGCTGTGGCCAGGAGCTCTGTTTTTTTTTATTATTTGATGTATATGAACTAAAAAGAATCTTCAGTTTAAATCAGCTAAATTTTATGTGTAATTGAAAAAGGTTTATTGTTGTAAAAAAAAGCTTCCTGAACCCAAGAAAAGCCAACTGTTTGGAAGCTCATTTAGCAATGATCTCAGTGTGGAGGTCTCGCACACACCCTCTACTCATTGATAGTAAGGGTTCATTTACACTGGTGGTTTCCATCCACCAGGTAAACAAGCCATAAACGTAACCGACTGGTGGACGCAACATTAGGTGTCTGCCGGTTGGTTAAATTTAAGTATAAATTTAAATTCATGGTCTTTTTGGAATCAACATGAAGGTGGGAAGTAGTGTAGAATAGCTCACATCTTTTCGATGCTTTTGCATTTTAATGTTTACTAATTGGAAGGTTTTGCTCCTGAAATGTTTTCCAACAGAAAGGACAGCTAGGAAGACCTATTTTAGACATGCCTTACTGGAATGCGAAGCCAGCCCCCATGCCCAACATTGGCTCAAAGTATGGAAGGAAAGCAACTTGGGTGGGAGCAAGCGGTGACCAGACGTTCCTTCGGATTGATGAAGCACTTATCAACTCACATGTTTTAGCAACGTCGGAGATCTTTGCAAGTCGGCACATAATAGGCAAGTAAAATAGTGTGTGCTTAGTTAATGTGTGTGTATGTCATATAACATAATGAATATTTTTTTCATAATGAATTTTAGCCATGGTGGTGCAAAGACTGCTGACAAACCTTTCATTAAGTATTGTATGATGTTTTCCCCTGTAGTGCTGGACCAAAAAGCAGGAGAGTGCAGCAGTCAGTCAGAGGCCACTGTGTCGAAGATCTGACACTGCAGATACGAGGCTGTAACTTAGAAGTGCCTTGCCCATTCTCAAATGCTGGGAAGTTCATTAACTGCTGAATTTTGTGGGGTCCTGCTTAATGACAAATAATGTTTCTTATGTTCTCTATAACATGCTGTGAATATTGCTCATTTGAATCTCCAGATTTCCTTAGATCAACCTCCAATTGTATAAATTTTTTCAGAATGCAACTTCCCACAGGACACAAAAAGGTTAAGGTCTAGTGAGTTAGCCAATTATAGGTAGACTAGGTTGATGATTACCTAATGTTTTTTGTGGATTCACAAATTCTAAGGGGAGCATTCACATGGGTTACTGTCAGCAGACCGGAAAAAGCTGCCCTCCCCTTGTGTTTGGACTCCTTACCCCATGTTATACATATCGGGCAGACTCCGGAAAAGGAACCTGGGGACGCCTCGTGTTGCATCTTCCTGGCTTCAGTGCTTTTCTGCCTTCCTGGGTGCTGGAAACATGGCATTTCCAGACGCTTGTGTGAATGACCTCTTGAAGATTTAAAGAGAAGGGTAGTACCAAAAATAATGCTTACGGTAATGTTAATAACATAATGCTAAAATACCTTGTTCAACAGGTACAAATAAAAAATATTCGTCCAAACCAAGCAACTAAGTAGTAAATATTTTACAAAATGTTGGAGATTATGTAGGCCAAAAAATCATAGGATCTCATTTAATTTTACAGGTCTTGTGCCAGCATCTATGAGTGAACCTCCTCCATTTAAATGTCTTCTCATCAATAAAGTGGATGGAAGCTGTGCTACCTTCAATGATTCAGAGCAAGAGGATCTGCAAGGGTTTGGAGTTTGTTTGGATCCAGTTCATGATGTTATTTGGAGGTTAGTTTTAAAACTCTTTACTGTTACTCTAAACTGTTGTGTAAAGCTGAACATTCTGCTCATTTATTTCTTGTGTTCTAGATTTCAGGGCAGCACAAGAGAGCTGTGGTGTTACAATGCTGTCATAGCAGACTCAAGGCTACCATCAGCCCCTGACATGCAGTTAAGATGTAGCATACTTAGTCCCGAGCTGGCCCTCCCAGCAGGTCAAAAAGCCGTAACGACTCGATCTCATGCAGCTTTGCATATACTAGGTACCGTTATTTTTTTTCTCTACTTTCAAGTAATCAGTGCTGTGGCTTTTGTGGATTGCAAACATATGTATGAAATGCTCATTGTGTGAAATACCTGTTAACATTTGTTTAAACATGCAGGTGTCTCTGAAAGATTTTCTTTTATTATACTAGCTGGTGGCCAAGTTATATATGGCTCATATGCATTGTAATGTGCCCTAGCCTTATGCCTTCAGTATAAAAATACAAAATTTTCTGTGTGTGTAATGCTGCAGTCAAACATCACGTTTGTGTTATCGGTTTATAATGTGAATTACATGTGATTGGGAATCACCAATTTCACTATTTGTTTGCCAGAAATATTGGTTGTTTTGTCATCAATTAAAATATTTATAACAACGTTCTTGTTTGTGTGTGTTTTTGTTTTTACAATCCATCTGTATCATATTTCTCATTTTAGGCTGCCTTGACACTCTGGCTACAATGCAGGACCTGAAAATGGGAGTCTCGAGTACTGAAGAGGAAACTCAGTCTGTATTGAAAGTGTATTCCAAGGAGGATTACAGTGTTGTAAACAGATTTGAAAGTAAGATGGTTTGTCTATAGTTGCAGAAAGCCAAAAAGTACCAGACACTCCATACAACTGCTGTGTAATACAAATCTGTTTGTCCTTATTGTTTTATTAAGGTCATGGAGGTGGCTGGGGGTACTCTGCTCATTCAGTGGAAGCTATTCGTTTTTGTGCTGATACAGACATCCTACTGGGAGGGCTAGGTCTCTTTGGTGGAAGAGGGGAGTACACTGCCAAAATTAAGGTACTGTCTAAATGAAGTTTATGTTATATTATTTATAAATCTTTGCACTTTTCCCTTGAGTTGCCTTTAACAATGTGTTTTTTCCTGTAGCTGTTTGAATTGGGGTCAGATGGCGGTGATCATGAAACAGACGGAGACCTTCTTGCTGAGACTGACGTTCTGGCATATGATTGTGCAGCCAGGTAATTATTATATATTGAATGGTGAAACTTATTCTTAATATTTAGTAAAATAGTCATTGTAAGGTGTTAAAAATTATGCCTACAAGGTTTACATAGCAGCCTGTAACACACATAGCTTATTAAAAATGCCTGTCAAAGTTAATTCAGTAATCACTGTCTGACTGGTTGATATTTTTTGTACCCTAGAGAGAAATACGCAATGATGTTTGATGAGCCTGTACTTCTTCAAGCTGGCTGGTGGTATGTGGCATGGGCTCGTGTGTCTGGCCCTAGCAGTGACTGTGGATCTCATGGACAAGCTTCAATAACAACAGATGATGGGTAATGTGTCATTCTATTCTTTGATCTTTGTTCTCAGCACCATATCGCTAAACAGCAAAACATTGCTCTATATAGTAATAATCTCTGCATTTGTTGTGACTTACTGGTACAAGCACAGCTGCATAGTCAAAACTATAAAATTATTTATAGCAACTATTTCTGCATTTGTTCTTTGCATTGCACTAGTGAATATTTAATAACTTTAGATCTCAAAACATATCAGAATATGCAAACTTTTCTATTGTAGTGAGCATTGAGGTCAGAGAAGTAGCAGCTTGCTGAAGCTGGAGAAAACAGAGTGGTAATGCTCTCTTTGTGATGAGGGTGATCCAGATACTTAGCAAAATGACATCAGAATAGGTTGCAAAACTGTCAAATGTGCGTAAACTTGCAAAAGACAGCAGTAGGGATTTATTAGGGCATCATAAGGGTATGTTTCCATGGCGTTACGGCTCCGTCGACACCCCCTGCGGTAAGCAAATTTCTTGACAGGGATGTCAATGTAGCCCATCCATATTACTTGCCTACCGCATCGGCTGTTTCGGTAGAGATTTCACCTAGTTATAGACCAATTTCCTCTTTCCAGTTATTGGTAACCTTCTCAAAAAGACATACACATGCTCCAGAACATTGACCATGTTTTTTCTTTCATGTCCCTAGCTTTAAATGGTTTGTGTTGTCATTAACTTCATCATTCAGCATTTTTATTTATTCATTTTTGTTTATATTTTTGTTTTGTAGTGTTGTCTTTCAGTTCAAAAGCTCAAAGAAGTCAAATAATGGCACTGATGTCAATGCAGGCCAAATACCACAGCTGCTGTATAGGTAAACATGTCTTGTCCTTATTGACATAAGATGTACAGTTTAAATTAAAGAAACAACTTTTATTTTTCTTTGGGTTTGTAACGATCAAATTGGCAATTAAGGGGTTTTGTACATTTTCCGTGTAGATTGCCTACAAGTGATGGGAGTGCCACTAAAGGAAAACAGCAAGTCAGTGAACCAGTTCATATCTTGAAAAGATCGTTTGCCAGATCCGTTTCAGTAGTAAGTAACTTCTACTTTCTATGGCTTACATTATATAATGTAAAAAAAAAAATAACTTTGTGCTGCTAGCCAAGTATTCTATAAATTACGGACGGCATTTACATTTAAGCATAAATTGATCCGTGTTCTACAACTGTTCTGGTAAATTGCATTTCCATCCTTTTATGTCCTAAATACTTTATATATTTTTTGTTAACTGGAAATTTTGTCTTCCTTAAGGAATGTTTTGAATCTTTACTGAGCATTTTACATTGGAGTTGGACCACTCTGGTTCTTGGGGTGGAAGAGCTCAGAGGACTGAAAGGTTTCCAGTTCACAGCCACCCTTCTGGATCTGGAAAGACTGCGTTTTGTGGGTACCTGCTGTTTGAGGCTGTTGAGAGTCTACACTTGTGAAATATACCCTATAGCAGGTACTACTTTTTTCTTATATGTAGCTCATGTTTTCAATGTATACTCTTAAGCTACCTTATACCACTAAATTGGTTGGTTGCTTCATACATGTCTCTAAAGAAAGGTGTTTTGTTTCGTTCTGTTCTAAAAGCGCACTTAAACCCACCAGATAAACTTTTGTGCTAGCTGACCCTCTATTATTGGGGCAATCTCTAAAATAATAGATAAAAAGTCATTACCAGTGAAGAGATATTTATGTATTTCCCCCATCGCTTCTCCTCTCTCTGGCCCCCTCTGAAGCCGGCAGCGGCAAAAACCATATGTCAGATGGCACATTCTTAAACAGCAGCTGTTCCCAAGCATTTACCTTCTTTTTCTGTCCATCGTAAGACATCGTATGTGGAGGCCCCATTAGCCATTTGCGTTATTGCAGACCTAAAAGACTGGAAGCTACACAGAAGTAAGTATGGCGACTTCCACAGACAACTGCAGAGTAGGTAAGTATATTTTCTTAGGTTTTGGAGCAGCTTAAAGCTTTTTTTTTTTGTTTTACTTTAAAAGGAATAAATAGGAAAACAAGGATATATCTACTGTCATTTTTCATAACATATGATATAGCACAATTTCTACTTGTTTTTTGTCATTTAGCTTCTACGAAGGCAGTTGTAGAAGAGACAACCAAGCTGGCAGAGTGCATTGGAAAAACCCGGTCTTTGCTTAGAAAAATCCTTTCTGAAGGTGTGGACAACTGCATGACAAAACTGGACAATGACCCTCAAGGATATCTTAGCCAGCCATTAAGTCTGCTTGAAGCTGTTCTGCAGGAGTGTCACAACACCTTTACAGCCTGTTTCCACTCATTCTATCCAACTCCCGCACTTCAGTGGGCATGTTTGTGTGACTTACTCAACTGTTTGGATCAGGTAAACTCAATCTTTTGTAGTTACAATGAAGATGAGTATTAAGATGCTGAGTGCAATTATAGCATATACATAAAAATAAGCATCCATTTTCTTTATAGTATACAAATTTTTTTTTTGCATAAGATGTGTACACATGAGCGAGTAAAGCAGGGTACAGACGTGGCGATATGGGTCAAATCGATGGCCGTTTCGAGCGCCGTGCGTGCTCACGGCCATCTATCTGACCCATATAATCTGCGCCCACCGCTATTTTCGAGCGGAAAAATCAATCCCACTCAGCTTTATCAGACATGACCTTAATTACAGGTCTCCAGGCAAAGCTTCAGCTAAGCCGGGGAGAGAGCAGAGCCGCCTCTGCCCAGCCAGCCGATATCTGACAGCAGCGTGATGACGTCATCACGCTGCTGCAGGGTACATCAGACGGCTCGAATATCGAACAGTCTGTACCCTGCTTTAGGCTATGTTTAGACCCCCTGAATTAATTGCATGCTTTGACGGGGATGTCAGTGCATCCAATACGTATGCTTGATGTCCATCAAAAGGTGGCACCTATGTATGGGATGTGCCGACATCTCTGTCAAGGCATGCGATTGACACAGGGGGGTATCGGTGCATCCCTAAACGACATATTTACATAGCCTAAGGGCTTGTTCCCACTAGAGTGATTTGTTGGAGTGCAACGTGATTTAACCTCCCTA
>CM070033.1:58474253-58488928 GCA_036250615.1 Ptychadena robeensis | reverse complement strand
CTTTCAGCATGTCAGCACTGGACGAGCTGGACTCGTCACAACCACTAGGGAGGTTAAGATCACATCTATTCATGTCTATGGGTGCGATCGGCGCAGCTGCACATGACCCACAATTCAGGTCCATGCAAATCAATTGTTGCGACCACCTGCAATTGTCACACAACAAAATCTCTTGTGGGCCCTAAAGCTGTACTCAGGAAATGTTTTTAAACAGCTACTCTATACATGGGGATTGACTATTGAGGAATATTGTATTTGACAGAATCATAGGTATAATTACATTTCTTTTTTCTAAGGATATCCAGGAAGCCAATTTCAAGACGTCAAGCAGCCGCTTACTAGCAGCCGTTATGTCTGCTTTGTGTCACACGTCTGTGAAGCTTACCTCCATCTTTCCTATAGCTTATGATGGTGAAGTCCTACTTCGCTCCATGGTGAAACAAGTCAGCACGGAAAATGACACTGCCCTTGCTCACCGCTTTCCTCTACTGGTGTCAGCCATGGAGAAACTCAGTCAGGTCAGCAAAGATTCTGATCATAAAGGGCACAGTGTTTTGGACTAGTGTGTTTGATGAATAGCCATGTTTTCTTAGAAATCAGAGCTCACAAGTGAGGGTTTTCCTGCTGTTCTTATGTTAGTATCTATCTGTGTATCATCTGTCCTTCTATATATGTTTATACAACTGCCTCTATAACATCTTTCTCTTAGTCTTGTTTTTAATATTGGTAAAATATTGATCCATTCAGAACAATTAGTTTTTCTGTGCAAATGATATTACATGCATATTATTTAGAAATGCCAGCAAAGCTAGTTTCTTTTTGTTCATAGTAAATATTCTGGTTTTATACACCCCATGGTAACTCATAGGAGCCGCAGACTGGCTTACATGGTGAATATTTCTGTAATATATCTTTACTATACTTAAACTATTTTTTTTTTATAGAGTGAGGAAAATGTTTCTGGAATGACCAGCTTCCGGGAGGTACTGGAGAAGATGCTGGTCATTGTTGTGCTCCCAGTGAGAAATAGTCTACGCAGGGAACATGAACTCTTCTCTTCACACCTAGTATCCAACACATGTGGTCTTCTGGCCAGTATCGTCAGTGAGCTGACAGCATCTGCTCTTGGATCAGAGGTACAAAATTACAAATGATCATATAATACTTTTCTTGGCCTGTTCACGTGGCCCATTTTGATGCATACCTCCTAGTAGGGGCAGCTCCGGATACCGGGAAATGCTCGGGCGATACAGAGCTTTCCCGGGAAATGGAGCTGTCATGCGATCCTGCCTCGTCCGGAGTTTGTTTGTTAAACAAACTCCAGGCGAACTGGGTTCGTAATGACCGCTATGGAGGTTAATGCAAAAAGTTTGGCGTTAGGGGTACCCAATATTGGCTAAGTGAAGGTTTTACAGATACAAGCTTTCATGATGTCTTGGATTTTGAAGGGATTTAATCCATATCTAGCTCTTAAGCAGGGTACAGACATGGAGATATGGGTCAAATCGATGGCTGTTTTGAGCGCCGTGCACGCGCACGGCCATCTATCTGACCCATATAATCTGCGCCCACCGCTGTTTTCAAGCGGGACAAATCAATTCCGCTCGAAAACAGCTTTATTGGACATGACCGTAATTACGGCCGATGTCCGATGCTCTGCCTAGAGACCGCTGGTCTCCAAGCAAAGCTTAAGCTGAGCCGAGGAGAGAGCAGAGCTGTCTCTTCCCAGCCAGCCGATATCGGACAGCAGCGTGATTACATCATCACACTGCTGCAGGGTACATCGGACGACTTAAATTTTATTAGATTGACTTTAAACGATCGCTTTTTAAGTAGATTGAATGGAAAAATTGAACCACGTATGGCTGGTGCAGTCGGATTTCCCATATATTCACCATTCTCTTTATATTAAAGAAAAAAAACACCTTGTAAGAAAATTTTTTAAAATTGGTTCAGGTCCTCTTGTCATTTTAATATTGACTGTAAGTCTCTAACATCGAATTGTATTACCACACATTGACACAGAACTGATTCCTTAAATATATTTCATTTTCCAGATAAAGGTGTGTACACATGCTCCAAAATATGATCAGGTACAAATCAATTGAAACGCCTAAAATCCATTCATAGTCTGTATGATCTACTGAAATATTACAACTTGGCTGATCATTACAATTCTATGTTCTATTTCAATCACTTTTGGTCAATCAACTAATTCAAAAAGGAACCAGTTTCATAACGATACACCTGTGTTATGGGCCCAGCTTTAGTTGTACTTAATTTAAATGATCAATTATTTCATTTCTATATGTGTGCATACCGTATTTTTCAGACCATAAGACGCAGGGAGGGGGGATGTGGTGTCTGCGTCTTATGGTCCAAATTTTTTTTCTGATATCCTGCTCTAAAAACTGGGTGAGTCTTATGGTCAGGTGCGTCTTATTGTCCGAAAAATACGGTACCTCATGGGATGGGAAACAGGTTACGGAATATGTAAATTGATTTACGTGCTGTATTTTTTTATTGCCAGGTTGATGGCTTAAACTCTTTGCATTCAGTAAAGTCCAGTCCTAATCGTTTCACTAAAACAAGCCAAGGCAGAAGTTGGAATACTGGGAATGGATCTCCTGATGCAATCTGCTTCTCAGTTGACAAACTTGGGGTTGTCGTCGTTGGATTCTGTGTCTATGGAGGAGGTGGAATCCATGAGTATGAGCTGGAGGTTCTGGTAGATGATGTAGGTTTAAATGAAAACTAAAATAATATGTAACAGTTTCACTATAAACATCACAGTAAACATAACTGTTTATGGTCATTGTTTTTTCCCCATAGTTTTAAATTTAATGACTTCTGTATATCTCTTATTTACATCCCTTACAATGCCCCGGTATGCACTGGGAAATGTCAACTAGCCAAAGTAGTTCCTGATTATGGGACCACTCCTTCTCCGTTAAGTCTGTACATCATCTGTGTACGTTGTAGTAACTCTGGCAGGCTGTCTTTGAAGATTTTCTGAGCATATTGCAAATTCCTTTAGATCAGTCTTTGTAAGCAAAGCACTTTTTCCAATTCCAGAATTTGAAGCGGGAAACCTTGTTGTGAGGCTTATGTAAAATGCTCGTTTTGAATGCGTTATTTAATCTGCAATACTTTAACCTATTTAGTGTCTTCTCGAATTCATGAAATGTTATTTGCAGTTCAGTGAAAGTGACATTGAGTGCAGGTGAATCAATAGCTGCATTTCACAGGGAAGATTCATTTGCATTAAATGTTTGATCACTGACACTTCTTTTTAAATATTTTATAGTAGTAGTATAATAGCACATTAGAGAAAAAAAAACCTGTAAAAATATAGAGGTTTTATTTTGCAGAAAAGTATGTGTTGTTTTTTTGTTCTAACTTTGACCCTTTACTTACTTTTAGAGTGAGCATTCTTCTGACGCCGGCCACTCCCACAGATGGACCTCACTAGAGCTTGTGAAAGGCACTTATACCACTGATGATTCTCCAAGTGATATTGCTGAAATTAGGCTGGACAAAGCTGTACCTCTGAAGGTAAATATTCAATGAATAAAGCCCCCCATACACATTTGGATTTTTACCCGATTTTCCGGCTGATTGATCCTGCATGATGACGTTATCATGCGCAGTTGAACAACTGAAAAATCGGGGAAATCGGCTGGGCATCCCTGGTGGGTATATCTCCAATGTGTTCGGGGCTCCATCGCCCCTCCTGCAGTAAGAGCTTTCAATGCGCCAGACAGATTTTGACATACTGCACTACGTTGACTGCACTAGCCGGCGGATCAGCAGAACGCCCTGAGAACAACCGCTGCTGCAGGCTTTATGGTTTGGCTCAGTCAAGAACGCAGCGGAGACATGCCCTTACTTTGGAATTTCGGCCTGAATTAGGCTTTGTTTCCATTGTACGTCGGGAGCCCTCCGCTAAGCGTATACGCTAAGCAGGGGACCCGACGTATCCCATAGACTCAGCCTGCCGGCGGATGGTCTGTTTAGACATCCGCCGGTGTACAGGCTGAACGTACTCGACTACGTTCAGCCTGACACCGGTGGATCGGGTCGGCGCAATGAAGACAGACCCGTCCGCCGAGCAGGTAAGTATCTGCTACGTCGGGGACCCCCGCTAAGCGTGTACGCTTAGCGGAGGGCTCCCGACGTAATGGAAACAAGCCCTTACACTTTTAAGCTTTAGATTTCCACCTGATTTATTGTTTTACTCGTAGTGTATGGCATACACTTTTTTACTGGGGTTTTACTAATAAAGTTAATGCTCTCTAGGTGCCCTCTTGTGGCTTGAAGTGTTTATTGCGCATTTCTTTTACTGGCAAACACAACATTAGGTTTTCAAAACTGCTTGATAAACTTCAACACATTTTCTGGTTGTAACACCCTTGTAATCCACCATTATCTTTAAATCACCTTGGCATTTTTCAGGCGCTTAAACACACAAAAAAAGACGCTATAAACAACGGTGTGAATGGGATCTAAAGGCCCCCATACACGTCTAGATTTTTCATCCAATCAACTTAATTCAATAAATTTTTTTGTTAATTGATTGAAAATCAGCAGCCCACATGGTTTTTATCAACCTAAAACAATTAAAATTGGGAAACAAAATTTATTGAAAATTGATTGGACATGCTGGTAAATTTTAGATTGTATTGAAATTGATGACACTTTCAGTCGATCTGAAAAACGTTGATCAAGTATCTGTTACTACAGTTGGCAAACATACAATCAATTACCAATTTACCTGACCCCCAAAAAATTATCTTTTTAAGTTGATTGATCAGAAAATCTAGACGTGTATGGGGGGCTTTAGTTTCTTATCCACAATTTTTGAACTTTAATGAACACTTTCAAATAATTTTATATCATTTGGCATTTAGACAGTTCTGCTTATTAAAATTGTCATCTGTCTGTAGCTACATTTAGTGGCACCAGTTGTGTCTATTGCTTTGTGTGCTGCTGTACAAAGGTTTGGAGCTTAATATTAAGAGCTTGGCGCTCATGTAATGGTATGTTTCAGCATCATCTTCTACACCACTTGTCTGCTGTTTCCCACAATGTTCCTGTAAAATAATTTTTTTACCTTATCAATAATGCTTTCGCTTAGGAGATTTTCCGGTTTTGTTTAGGATATGCCCATTAGTTCATCAATCTTCCTATTTTGATCTTAAAAACCATTTAAAATTTTCTGTCTCTTATTTTTGTTATGCTTGTGCAAACTGAGTTGTGTGAATGTTGAGAACTTTAGAAAGATGGGAGGGATTAATAGGCTATAAACATCACCGTTATGCGTTTGTTATAATTCATCAGAAATAAAGTAGGCAGACTCACATCTTATAATTAAAATCTTATGAAGCAATATCCATTTTACAGTAGTTTTTTTATTTATGGTAGAATGTAGAAATGTATTTATTTAATCTTAATGCATTATTTGGTATTAGAATATTTTCATTTTGGTACTAAAGCTTACACAATATATACTTCAAGTTTTGCTCACTTACAAGACAGGTCTCTACTATTTATATATGTATTTAAATTTAAGAGGGTGTCATTTCATATTTTTTCAATTATGCACACATATTTGTGTTCGTTTTGTTATGTCAACACCTATTGTGGTGTATTTTAGGGGCACACGATATAGTATAAAAATTCCAGTTTAATTAGGTATTTTTAGTTTGTGTGATCAGTATACTAAAATAAGGAATGTGTTTTGCTGTGTTTTCAGGAGAACACAAAGTATGCAGTACGTTTGAGAAATTATGGAAGTCGGACAGCTAATGGGGACGGTGGGATGACCACTGTTCAATGCCCGGATGGGGTAACATTCACTTTCAGCTCCTGTAGTTTGAGCAGTAATGGTACAAACCAAACCCGAGGACAGATCCCTCAAGTATTGTACTACAGGTTTGTTTATTT
This sequence comes from Ptychadena robeensis, assembly GCA_036250615.1. Classification (NCBI taxonomy): domain Eukaryota; kingdom Metazoa; phylum Chordata; class Amphibia; order Anura; family Ptychadenidae; genus Ptychadena; species Ptychadena robeensis. Next base: position 58,482,982 of record CM070033.1, on the reverse strand, counting down.
ATTTAAGTCTTGTGCTCATGTTTGTTTTCTCTGTGCTTTATATTACAGCTGAATTTCAGGTGCCTAAATTAAGTAATATGTATTTATAAAATAATTTTTAAATGTGTTTGAGAAACAGAGAGGGAAAGCACTTAGGTATCCCCACTTAACATGCTAACTAGGAACATGCATGTTTTTTGTCGACATTGATGATCAAACACTCAATTATGAAATATAATCGGCTTTCAATCAACTGACTGAACACTTTGGTTAAATCACAGGGTGGTCAAAAGAAATCTACCAGTGTTTGGCCAGCTTAAGAGATTAAAGATGCCCTCTTAAGCTAGCCACACATGGTTCGATTTTAGCGGGCAATCAAAATTTTTTGATGAAAAAAGCGATCGTTAAAAAAAAAATCGATGTGCGGCCCACAATCGGCGATCATTGCTCGATCTATGTCAAATCATCGATTAAAAAGTGATCGGACATGTTGGAAAATCTTGCTCGATTGTACAATCATCAAACTACATTTCTTGCAGCTTTTTTTTTGGCCGATTTTTTTAGCTCGATTTGTGTGGCTACTTCCCTTAATTCCCGATTGAAACTAAAATCGTAAGAGGAATTCAATCGCCGATTGTGGATTACTTTGATTACTTTTCAGTCGAAATTTAACAATAATCGTACTCCTTATGTGTTGTACATCGATTATATTCAAATAAATGTTTAATTTTTTTTGATCGAACTACAAAATCTAATCGGACCTCGATACAAAATCTAATCGAACCTCGATTGAACGCTAAATTTAACCATGTGTGGCTAGCTTTAGCCATCTACAGCAAACTGCCAGGGACATGAGGCGTTCCCTGAATGTTTTTTTTAGTTGTTTGCTCCATAGAATTTAAATGGGGCCGTTAATAAACCATTAATACCGTTCCGTTAATAAACGGAAATGTGTGCACAGTGCATTTTCTTCAACTTGAAGTTCTTTGCTTTCTAAAATATTTTTATTCTTTTTTTTAAAAGCTGTGAGTTGCAGTGTCTATTGTCTATTTATATTTTAAAAAATAATAAACCCCACAGCATTAAAAAAAACAAAGGAAAAATAACATTGGTTTGGTTGAAGCTCTACATACTAATGCTTGAGGTATGCATTCATACATTTTGGTTTTGTAGGAGTGAATATGATGGAGATCTTCAGTCACAACTTTTGAGTAAAGCCAATGAAGAAGACAAAAACTGCAGCCGGGCCCTCTCAGTGGTAAATGCTGTCACCCGAGCTGCTAAAGACCTGCTGCACAGAGCACTTGCTGTTGATGGTGAGAATTTTTAGATGAGATCTATTGCAATTTGTGTTGTATTGCGATACATGTGTAATCATAGACTTTTTTTTTCTAAAAATATATGTGTGGGACAACCTACTAGTCTTATTGTAAAGAGAATATCCCAAATAACTATAAAAAGTTTAGATGCATTCCTTAAAGTTAGTGGACCTACAATTGTTGTTCATGTAAAGCTCTATTCGTTCTAATAAATGTTGTTGTGTTTATTCTTTGTAGCTGATGACATTCCAGAACTGCTTAGTTCTTCCAGTCTATTTTCTATGCTGCTTCCCCTGCTAATAGCTTACATTGGACCAGTAGCAGCTGCTATCCCAAAGGTAAGAACAACCTAATTTCTGGCCAGAAAGGTTAAAATGAAAGAGACTTTAATGTATTATTTTGCTAACTGAATACTGATTACATTTGCTGCACAATAATATGAAAATTAAGCACTCCTTGGTTACTCAAAGCATTCGCATCCCCATGTCTCAATATTAATTACCTTAACAAGCATGCTGGCAGCCGTTTACACATTTTGAAATTCATTCTTCCATGACATTGATTAGCAGGTCTCCTGCTCCCCAAAGAAACCCCAATAAAGACATGGTGGAGGTTATATTTATGTCCTTATGATTTCCCTTTTTTCCTGCCATGTATAACTCCAGATCTTTCAGATGTTTGCCTTTCTGAGTTTTACTCCCCTATCCTACTGCTATTTTCCAATTGGAACGTCTGCCTTCAACCAATTGATTTCATCTACTGATTTTATCAATATATTTTACAAATGGAAGAGGATAATCAATAATGTCTCTGTTTGCAGACAACACTACTGACCATTGTGTCAAGAGCAGGGGTGTCAAACTCAAATACACAGTGGGACAAGATTAAAAACTTGAGCAAAGTGGCGGGCAAAGCTTTGATATTTATTGAAAAATATCTACAACTGGGGAAGTTTCTTCTCATCAGATATAATGATAAACCTTTTCATATAGAAACAAACTAAAGCCCCCCATACACGTTCTGATTTTTCGTACAAATTTTGCCCGACCGACCAACATGGTCGGGAGATTAATCGATCGGGAGATTAATCGGATACGGAATTATGTACCCGACCGATCCCGATTACTCAAAATCGGCCGAAATATTGGTCGGAACCGCTTCAGACCTGTCAGTAAATTTTTGGTCGATCTGCTGTTAATAAATAGGGTCGGGCTGATGGATCGGTGATAATTCGAATCACGATTTTTCATGCCAGCCGACCGACCATTACATTTTAGGTGAAAATCGGGTTACACGATCGGACGAAAAATTGGTCGGGAGAATAATCTGAACGTGTATGGGGGTCTTTAGGTTTTGCTCAAACACTGAATCCATCTATAATCCTTTATCCCATGTGAAAATCAATATCTAAGAAAAGACACATGTGTGGCATTCATTTCTTGAATACAATTTTACAAACAATTTAGTGGGTAAAATATAATAACACCGTGGGCCAGATTTGGAACCCCTGGTCGAGAACTTGTTGAATTTTTTTTCATGACATAACCATGATTTTCAATAGTTATGTTTGATGCATCCTTCCCGAGTATGTCATTAGAAATGTTTGCTCTTTCAAGTCATTACTACATTAATCTCCTGAGCATTTACACCAAGTGTAGCGCAGGGGGTAAGTGTGCTATCTCTGCAAACTAATCCCGAGCTACATTTGAGAGTACTGGCCTTTCCCCAGCAAGCCTGCTGGGTCAGCCTGCCAAAAAGTCGTTGGGGAGGGCGGCGCCATTGACATCTATGTAATGGAGCAGTCGCCAGCTTTTTACATCACATCCCCACCATAATCGATAACGCTGGGCATGTGTAGGGTAAGGGAAGGAGAGTCTTTCCAAAAATCTGTTCCACAAACAGAAGGTTAATGAGTGAAAGGACTAAAGAAGTTTACCGTTCCTGTTCATACCATAGTTATTTTAGTTGTCTAAATTTAAACTCAAGGGTTGAACACAAACAAGTGACAGAAATTGTACATATGCCGATTCCAATTTGTAGCAAAGTTACAATTCCTGGTAAGTTATTGCCATGTTTCATTATTTTCTTTTTTTATTTTAGGCTGCTGTTGAAGTATTTGGTCTTGTGCAACAGGTGCTCCCATCTGTCGCCATTTTGAACCAAAAATATGCCCCTCCTCTTTTTAATCCAAACCAATCAACGGACAGCACAACTGGCAATCAACCTGAGCAGCTTTCTGCATGTACTACCTCCAGTCACTATGCTGTGGTGGAAAGTGAGCACCCGTACAAGGCAGCCAGTGTGATGCAGTACAAGGTATGGGTTTTTGTTTTCTTATGCTTGTTGATGATGATCATAAACCAAAACAAAATCTATGTTTATGTTTTCTACAATGAAGTTTAATGCTTATGTTTTTTTTACTACTTCAATTTACACACTTTGTTAATTGTTATCAGAGTATAAATGTGCTAATGTTACCACAAAAACAACGTAAAATTTACATAACATCAAAACTTTTTAATATTTATTTAAGGTATCGTTGCCGGAATGTGTCCGATGGATAGCTGTTGAATTTGACCCTCAGTGTGGTACTGCACAACCAGAAGATGTTTTACGTCTATTGATCCCAGGCCGCAATGCACTTCTCTCAGGTTTTGGACCAAAGTTTCCTATTCATGAAAGCCTTAACTCCTGGGTTGAGCTTAAGAAATTTTCTGGCTCCTCTGGGTGGCCAACATCTGTCTTAATTTTACCAGGTAAGTTTATAGTTCTTGATTGCTAAAATGAAGTTCCAGGTATTTTTATATGGAGATGTCAAATTACCATTGTTCTGCTATCCCAAGACGATATGAATGCCTAGTTTGTTTTTGTGGTTTTTTTTAAGATTTTACTAACATTTAAATCAGATACTCAAGTATAGAAACACTCAGAAAATAGGCATAAATAAAGGAATATTCACATATACGTTATATGACATACAGTAAGAAAGAAGTTGAGTTATCGATTTGTCAAACACTCCACATTAGAGGTAAATAAAGTTAGAAGCAAAATACACCATATATATACAACAAAAGAAAGGGGGAAAGTAGACAGAAGAGAGGAGAAAGAAAACCTACTATAGAGATGAGAGATATTGGGGAAGGGGAGAGAGTGCAGCCCATGGTTCACGTCAACAGTGAAGAGAATAGATATCAACATGTAAAATGCCACAGAATAAACTTCAGCTGGATATTTAGAAGGCAAGTCCTCATACTCTGCAGACTCTGCAAGTAGAGTATCCCAGGTGTCCATGAGACATGGAGGTTTTCCAGAAAAGAGGCAGCACTGCTCTCGCAGCAGCAAGAAAAAAAAAATTGTGGAGAGAACTGTGGAGTCCTGAAATTTGGAATAAAGCTGTAACATAACAAAATGTGGAAAAAGTGATGCATTGTGAATACTTGACCACTTACAATGATGATCCAGACTGGAGGACATTTTCACTCATAATAATCTAAGACAACAGCTGGTGCAAAATATTAATTATGGTTTTAATTATTGTTTGCAGGCAATGAGGCTATGTTTTCACTGGAAACTGCATCAGACTATGTTAAGGATGAAAAGGCTTGTTTTTATGGCTTCAAGTGTTTTGCTATTGGATATGAATTTAGCCCAGGAGTTGATGAGGTTCGTATTCATTTAAGTTCATGAAGTATAAATTGTGCAAAAAAAACAGGAATAGCTAAGGGCAGACAGTATATGCGATGCGTTGTGTGCTAGCAACACACATGGTATGCTGTGCATTGCACAGTACACACACCATATGTGCTCCATACATGCTGCATTAGCTTTTCTAATACAAATGTTATTAAAATGCTGATGCTAGTCCAAAAACCTATGGAAACTTGTCTAGCATGTGTAACGCATAATGAACTGGTTACATTAATGGCAATGTAGTGTGTCTAATGTGTAAAAAAAACCAAAAAACATTTCAATATATTTTAATTATTTTAAAGTTTTACAAACAAAAAGAGAAACAAAACACATAAACTTTAAGAACAAAATGGAAACTAAGTAACACAGTTCAAATGATCCAGCATACATTGGCTCAGAATAAGGGGATATAGTAATTACAGTAAAAGGTCACGTCCTTTCCCCATATACAGCAAGGTTAAATCATTTGCTGGGGTCTGTAAACTAATTCAGACATGGCCATTATGAATACACCTCAATCCATAATGGAGTGAAAATAATATCCAAAACAACTATATCCTTTAACCTCCCTAGCGCACTGCCTGTACCGCACCGTTTTTGACAGTGTGGTACAGGCAATGGCAGCAGTGTACGAGGTACACTGCCTGCCATTTCCTCCCTCCCCTCTCCATACAGCCAGTGTCATTCATGACACCAGCTGGGAGGGCTGGAAAGCAGAGGCCCCTCCATTAACATGGAGGTCTATGGCACTGCTCACCCTCGCCCCCTTCCGCCTCACCGCGACACGATCAGTGAAGCCGCATCGCCGCAGCTTTCTGGGGATATGTAGCTTTCATGGGAGCACAGCTCATCCAGAGTTTGTTCTTAACACAAACTCTGGACGAGATGGGCTCGTCATGAACACTAAGAAGGTTAAATATACTATCCATCTGTGCAGATTGATTTCACTACTAAAAAGGGGCCTACACTGTAAGCTAAAAGTAATTAACCTGGCTGTAGTTTAAGGTAGTTCACCCTGAGCTACATTCGGAGATACTAGTCCATAGTCGGCAAGCTGGCTCAGCGATGTACAAAACAAGCTCACCCTGTGCTACACTTAAGGGTACTCACTGATCGTTTCCAGAAGTGCTCTTTTCAGCATCGATGACATCGGAGAGTTGAAGGGGGGGGGGTCGCCATTGACCTGAATGTAAAATGTGTAGATAAGTAGTCCAGTCTGCCTAGGTTCCCTTTAGAACATTCATCTTAATTATTCATATGATCATCTGGTGTCCTTGCCTTAATCATACCTTTATCAGTTAAAATGTTTTAATTATCTACAAAAAATCTGGTTTTAGGGAATTATCCAACTGGAAAAAGAACTTGCAAACCTAGGAGGCATTTGTGCAGCTGCTCTAATGAAGAAAGATTTGGCTCTTCCCATTGGTAATAAGGAATTCTTTGTTCATATACTCTATATATTTTTAAACAAGATAACAAATGTGATTTTGCGTTGAGTGCTGCAGTGATGTTTGGTGAAAATATCCTTGTAAGTTGTTGTTTTTGATGTTTGTTTAGCTGGCAGAAGAGCAAAGCTGGTCATTTGTTATAGACAGCTTTTACCGTCTATTTTGGATCTACCAAGTGCAAGAGCACATCTGATGTTAAACACATTGAAGATTTTGTTAAATATGTGCTTCTATCCTATAGTTTCTATAGCTCTAAATTTGATTGTTATAAAAATGTACAAATTGCAAGATATATGGTTTTTGATCATGGATTTGTTAAAAAAAAAAAAAAAGGTGTAACTTGGCCATTCTCTTATCAGGTAGTGAATTGGAAGAAGATTTGGAGATTGTTGAAGAGGCAGCTTTGCAGGTAAACAACTGCAATAGTGAACAACAGGAAATCATCATCGTTTTACTTCTTCATTTTCATGTATATGACAAATGGCCGAAGTCCTCGATATTTCAAACTTCTGCTGCTAAAAGCTTGCTTCCTTGTTAGAATACTGTGGTTGCTTGCAGCACTATAGTCTCTCAGAAATTTAACAAAACAAGTATAACACACTGTCCTGAATTCAAATCTTGCAAGCTTTATTTAATACAAAACTGACAATAGTAAATTCAATAGCATTCACCCTTATGTCTCCATCCCCTTATGATATCTCACGTATCTTCATCTTAGTCATCTTGTTTGAATTTTATTGGTTTCCCTTCTGTAGTATTTTTTGTAGAAGGTAAGTGCTAAATGTTTTAAGGTTGGTGGCTGGATACAAATATTAACATAACTTTCCATATCAAGTTATAACTGAGAATAAAAGGTTGAGCAGGGGGAGCAGGTGAATGGACTTAGTTTGATAAGAAGATTTGGCTAAAATCACACTGGCCTCTTGGACTACAGTAGTTCTCCTGACTTTCATATTCCTGGCCCTACCTACCTACAGATGTCCTAGTCTTTAGTTTGAGTGAGACTTAAAGGTGACCTGTCTGCTGGCCTATTGTCAAGGGAGTGCTGTACACAGAGAAAGAAAAATGTGTTTTTGGCCATTCGGTGAGAAAGCTGCTACCTAATTATGGCAGGTTCCATTCCACATTTACAAAATGCCTAACAGAATATGGCTTTGCTAACATTTGTTGTAAATATATGTTAATATGTTGTTTGTCTTTTATAGGTGTGCAAAACACATTCTGGGATTTTAGGAAAAGGCCTTGCGCTTTCTCATTCTCCAACCATACTCGAAGCTCTAGAAGGAAACCTTCCCTTGCAGATTCAAAGCAATGAGCAGTCTTTTCTAGAGGATTTCATCACTTGTGTGTCAGGGTCTAGCGGTGGACGTTTGGCAAGGTCTGTATGCATTGCTTGTTTTATGCACAATATAGTATATTTTTCATGACCTTTTGAGTAGTTGTCCGGCACTCAATTGAGTATTGGGAGACAAGATCCAGGACTGTGAAACTTTAACAAGAAAAGTTTTTACCCCCTATCTGTTAACAAGGTGTGTTTTTTTTTTTCGTTTTTTATTTTAGGTGGCTTCAACCAGATTCCTATGCTGATCCACAAAAGACATCTTTGATTCTTAATAAAGATGATATTAGATGTGGCTGGCCCACTACCATAACTGTACAGACAAAGGATCAGTATGGGGATGTTGTTCATGTGCCAAACATGAAGGTACGATAAGCTAATAAAACAACGTTTTGTCTTTTTCAGGCTCTTGGGAGTACAACATGTTTGAAGTTGGTCAACATTATGAGCAATCTAAATGAATTCAGAATTTGCGGTTTTAGAATGTACATCTATATTGCTACCATGTATTTCACATGGGATTTAAATAATAATTTTTACTTGCTATGTATGGTTGCTCAATTCTGTACTTTTTTGTAAAAAATTCATGATTTTTTTATGGCTCAAATTCCAGGTGGAGGTGAAAGCAGTTCCTGTTTCCCAAAAAAAGACCTCTCTTCAGCAAGAGCAGGTGAAAAAACTTCCTCGTATTCCAGGTAGTCCATCCACCTCTGCCTCTTCAAGCTCTGATATGACATTTGGCGGCCTTCCTTTACCTAAGCTTGAGGCTTCCTATGAACCAATGATTGTAAAAGAAGCCAGATACATTGCCATTACCATGATGAAGGTGAGTGTCTACTCTGTGCCTTTCTTCAAATGTGCATTGTAAAATTGGCTGATCCATCCAGTACAAGGTTAACCTCTCTAGCGCACTGCATAGGTACAGATTTCTGTACCAAAAGCGCACCATAGACT
>CM070033.1:58423964-58474153 GCA_036250615.1 Ptychadena robeensis | reverse complement strand
TTCAGCATGTCAGCACTGGACGAGCTGGACTCGTCACAACCGCTAGGGAGGTTAATAAGTAAAAGGCCTTGTTTCTGGTGATAGAACAAACTCTTTGGTCACACAAGCATGGTGCATTTGCATCTGCAGAGAAAGCCATTAGTCTTTGTTTGACTTATCTAAACCCTTTTTTTTTCTTTTGCGTATTAAACTTTATTTGGTTTAAGAAACAAAGAATAACTGTATTTTTCGTATCAAAATCAGGGGGAAATAGGGGGGCCTGTATCTTATGGTGTCTTATGGTCTGAATGCGCGACCCCCGCAGCTGTGGATGAGATGTCAGATGAGATGCGGCCACAGCCACCTCCCTCATCTGTACTGTACTGCTTCTACCAGCAGAGAGCTGCTGATAGAAGCAGTACAGCAGAGAGACACACATGGAAGCGTCCAGCCAGCAGCTCACCTGGCAAGAAGGGAGAGAAGAGGGCAGACTCGCCTGCTCCCCCTCCCTTTCTGCCTTAAGTGTGCTCACTAGTGACACCATTGTTGTGGCTGAAATTAGGGGCTGCAGGGAAAAACATTTTTTTTCCTGTACTAAAAACAGGGTGCGTCTTATGGTCCAAAAATACTGATACAACCCTTCTTGCTCCAAACATGCCTCTATATTGTTTTGCATATTTCATTTTATACTTTTGTTAAGCAACTTCATTTGTATGTAGTAGCATGTGATAATTAACCTCCCTAGCGGTCAGCACATACTAGGTTTTATTTATTTATATATATATATATATATTTGGCATGGGTCTCTGCTTTGATTTTGCACCCTCCCTCCTCAATGGCGGTCAACCACGCAGGCTTGCTAGGGACTGGTGAGTTTCTTTTAAAACAACCTTTATCCTGAGCTACACTGGGGCTGGGCTGACCGCTAGGGAGGTAAAGCATGCTTTGATTAAGACTTAATTTGAGAGTTGGAGCCTTTTTTGGCCCAGTGTTAAATTTCTAAAACAAGAATCCTGTGACCCTTGGTTGGCTGCACAAATATGTAACAAAATCTACTTTCTGGCAATAACCTGTCAAACAAACATTTGAAAATGATGCTTTCTGCTTATTTGAATTTGTAGGCATATGAAAACTACTCATTTGAAGAACTCCGGTATGCCTCGCCTATGCCTAAACGGTATGTTAATGGAGTGTGAAGAGATTATTTTTCCAATGCTTTATTTAAAGGTGTATATCATATAGTATGTTTTAGTTGATGTGCATTGCAATGAGGGAAATCGGCATTTCATCCCATATTAAACAAGAAAGACATTAGGTGCTCAAAAGTCTTCACTTTCTACTCGTAGATAGCAACCTTTAATGAGATAAGGAGAAACTTCTCAAATGGTCGGAGTGCTGTCATTCCATGTTACACTACCTGTATAAAATACTCCTGTCTAGAACTAGCTACCATGGCCAAGACCAAAGAGCTGTCTAAGAATGTCAATTGGTAGCACACTACACTGTGAAGGACAAATCTCACAGCACACTGAAGCACCCCTGCTTAAGACCGCACATGTACAAGCCCATCTGCAGTCTGCCAGTGAACATGTGAATAATATAGATGTGTGATGGTCAGATGAGACCTATATCTGGCGTGTTTGAAAGAGAAGGAATGCTGCCTAAGACCTCAAGAACACCATCCTCATTGTCACACATAGAGGGTGCACACAAAATGCTTAAAGGGTGCTTTTCTGCTAAGGGCTCAGGACACCTTCACCGCATAGAAGATACAATGACCAGGACCATGTACTGTTAAGTCTTGGGTGAGAATACCTTCCCTCAACCAGGGCATTGAAAATGGGTAGAGGCTGGGTATACTAACATGATCATGACCAAGACCACACGGGCAAGCCAACAAAAGACTGTCTCAAAAAGAAGCAAACAAAATCATGAGATGAGGACATACTTATTTCCCTAACTTTACATATTACACTATCATTTTCTGGATGATTGTAAGCTTGCACGACAGCTGGTAATTTTTCAGCATATATGGTGAATTTAGTTCCTAAAATTTCATTTGTATTTTAGTGTAAAGGACCATATTAAGTATATAATATTGTAGATATTAAGAGTGATGGATTCTAATATATAGGCGTACAAAATATTCATTGTCTTTTGTCACAGACCAAGTGAGAACATGTTGATAAGGGTCAACAATGATGGCACTTACTGTGCAAACTGGACTCCTGGGGCCGTTGGGCTTTACACGATACATGTTACCATAGATGGAATAGAAATTGGTAAGTTTATTATACTTTACTGACTTGTAACTTAAATCCTAATAGATCTGGCTCCTTTGTATTCATGCTTTGTTCAGGTTGTGCTTCACTAAATAGGTATTGTTACCATTGATATAAATGTAGTAAAACATCAGAGCACACAGTCATTAAGTATCAGCAAGTATCATCTTGTAAAACGTTATTTTAAAATAAAAGCTCAATATTTTTTATCTTTTTATCCTGTTCCTGCAGGGCAAAGTGTTGACAAAATTATGCTGTTTACAAGGCTTAAAAGCGGTTCTATAAGTAAAAAAACACACATATATTACATTGACATAATACTCACCTGTTCACAGTTTACATCTGGGAAAACTGCTGCTACACAATATAAAAAAAAAACATACTTACCTTCCTCATTCCCGAAGCCAACATATTTATTACTGGCGAAGTGAAGCTGTTCTGACAATTGAGCTGTAATTTTACAATTTGGCCACCAGATGGAGCTGCTTTCATTACACTACATCACCATAGCAGCCAGTCTTCCTGAGGAGAATAAGCGCATGTATAGACAGTAACTTTTAAGAAGCATTGGATGCGTTTTTGCCGTAGGAGTCCATGGCCACTTTAAGCTTTAAATCGCTGAAAAAAACACGTCCGCTAACGTGCCTGTAATGCTAAATGGATGGTCTTAATTGCAAACTGTTGTTGTGTTTTCTAATTTTGGATCAGCATGTATAAGTTAGGGTACCCACTCACAGGTTGATTTTTCGCTTGATTCCTGAACAGTTAATCGCCGTGCGCGATTCTGTTTAACCTTCTGAGTGTTTAGCCCAAATTGTTAATCATGAAACTCAGCCCCAGTTAACCTTCTTAGTGTTCATGACGAGCCCATCTCGTCCAGAGTTTGTGTGAAGAACAATGAAAGCCGCATATCCCCGGAAAGCTACGGCGATGCAGCATCCAGCCGCAGCATTTCCGGGGTTCTGCGGCCATAGACCTCCATGTTAATGGAGGGGCTTCTGCTCTCCAGACCTCACTGCCAGTGTCATGAATGACACTGGCTGTATGGAGGGGGGAGGGAGGAAATGGCAGGCAGTGTACCTCGTACACTGCTGCCATTGCCTGTACCACACTGTTAAAAATGGTGCGGTACAGGCAGTGCGCTAGGGAGGTTAACTAGAGCGATGCTCTAGATACCACCGCATTGCTATGGCGGTCGGGAGCATCGGCATGTATGCCGATGCTTCCGGGTCCACCCCCGATCACGTCACTGGTGACCCGAAGGGGGCAGGGGTAGGTGGCGCCATAGACCTCCATGTAACTGGAGGGGCGTGGCCTTTTTTAAGCATATTTATGTTTAAAACCTCCAGCTGGGCAGGCAATCACGGCGCAGCATATTGTGCTCCACTGCGATTGCCCGTGGCAGGTTATAAAAAAAAAACGTGCCACGTGCGAAACGCTCAGAAGGTTAAGAAAAGGTTGATTTAAGCATGGTACCAGCATATTGGTAAATCCCTGTTTGATTGCCACTGGTTCCACATTGATTCAGCATTCGATCGACGAATGCTCAAGTATAGTGTGATCTCTGTATGGGGAACCTTATAGAACACCCATAAAGTATACCTCACACATGCAAACAATCCCTTATTGTTATTTGTCACCACATATGGTCTTAGCTGAGTCTTTGTGAAATGTGTTTTAATGCAGATGCTGGGCTGGAAGTTAAAGTGAAGGATCCTCCCAAAGGCATGATTCCACCTGGAACTCAGTTGGTGAAACCAAAGGTGGAACCACAGCCAAATAAGGTTTGTTTATCTTTGTATTATCTGTTTAGTTTTAACCCTTAAAGAGCAGCTTTTTGTTTGTGGATGTAATAGCAACAGGTTTTATATGCTGGCGGAATGATGTACTTGAAGAACTTTCAAAATAATTTTTTGACCTTGTTTATTTAATGTGTAGATTTGGGATCTGTGTGTGTGTTTTTTGGGTTGGTTTTGTTTTCACCTGTTTTGAAGGATCATATCATTTTGGGAAACTAGCAACAACCTGTAACTTTCTTTTATCCTTATCACTGAATGTTTACAGTCTTGATCATTACAGTCTTCTGTTTTTTTGTTGTGCTCTTTCGCTTAGGTTTTCTTTTCCTTCTGTCTACCTTTTACTTTGTAGGTTCGCAAATTTGTGGCCAAGGACAGTGCAGGGCTTCGTATTCGTAGCCACCCTTCACTTCAGAGTGAGCAGATAGGCATAGTGAAAGTCAATGGAACCATCGCTTTTGTTGATGAGGTAATAACTCCACAGACAATATGGTTAAGGTGTTGGACCTGTATTGTTAAAAAAAAATTGTGATGCATTCATCAGTGCTAGCTTATATGTAATAGAATACTTCTGTTCTGTTTGATAGTACCAAGACCTTCATTTGACATGGTAAAGAGCAGAGCTGCAACTCAAAATAATTGACTTTAGAATTGATCATGCTTTCAGCTCCGAGCTGCATAAGGCGCAATGCCTTGCTCGGTTTTTAAGACCAAAAACCATAGCATTACGATCTTTTCAAATCGCTCCTTAGGTTAAGATCCTAAAATATGTTTACTTCTTCCAATATCCTGAATAGAAAGCTTCAGTTAACCAATCTTGCCAAGCATATTTTTCTTTATTTTTAAAAATCTAATTTTATTTTACAGATGATGCAGCTTTCTTGTTCCTTAATTTCTTAGCGTTTAAACAGTTTCTGCTTTTATCCATTGTGATAGACCTTGCCTTTTGCTGTTCTCTGCTTTTTACATCACAGTCCCCCTTCCCCTCACCTTTTCACTATCCACAGCCCTTCACTTTCACATGTCTTTCACCTGTATTGCCTGATTTAGCCTTAACACCTCAGAAATCGCTATATAGGCAGACCTTACTGGCAGGGAATGTCTACAGGAGAGCATGGCTCGCTATTGTTGCTTGTTTCCCATCTAGATCCACAATGATGATGGTGTGTGGCTTAGACTGAATGATGAGACAATAAAGAAGTATGTTCCTAACATGAATGGTTACAGTGAAGCTTGGTGCCTATCATTTAATCAGCATCTTGGCAAAAGTCTACTGGCTCCTATTGATGTAAGTAAAAAAAGATTATAGGAGATATACCTGTAAAGTTGATGATGTTGACAATGCATGATTTTTATATTGAGCTATCTGGTTTAAATTTCTGTGGTTCCCTCCATTTTAAAAAATGGTTTGCTATCCAGTTACGCTAGTCAAAATAAAATGTAAAAGTACATTTGCATGAGTTAAGGCAGTGAATTTTGCTGTTTAAAAATGGTCTACCTTGTATATCCTTTATAATTGACACCATAAATGGAAGGGACAGTAAGTCATCCCTGTTAATCCCCCTGCCTTCATGTAGCCAATGGGATTCTTCTGCTGCTACTAGTGGGGCTCAGAAAACTGTCAGAGAGGCTACTACTCAACCTGCTACAGCAGAAACAAATCTCTTCTCTCTGGTGTCTGAATGCCATCTGCATCGATCATTCACACCAGTAGCAGAGGCAGAGTGGATTTCTGTCCTGGAGCTTAGGTGCAGTTGGATGGGGGGAGCGTCTTATGGTGTGAATAATACGGTACCTCATATTGAGGTAGTGGTTCATGTAATGAACATGGATTTTCCAGATACCTTTTGGTTATTTAACATACTCACTATAGGGCTTACGGTATGCCAACAGCTGTACAAAAATAACTCTACAAAACAGTTCAGGTAATTCAGTGAAGGTTATTGTTAATGCTACCATATAAAATGGAGTTGTTGGGTAGAGAGAATTTAAGTGTCCTACACAATTCCTTACCTTTAAGCCAGTTGAGCGTTTGTAGGAAGGAGTATTGGCTTGCAGATTGTAAGTCAGGCTTAAAATTGTTCGATACCCATCAAAACATTGATCAAAAAGTGGAAATTTTTCGCCAATTGTACAACAATCAAACTAAAATCGTAGCATTTTGTTTGTTGGTCATTTTGTATTCGATGAACACATTAATATATGACTCTTTCCTGTGCTTTTTGATCGACACTAAAATCGTAAATTTTTGTCGTATTATGATCGAACCTTTCATGTTCTTCTACTTTGGTTTCAATTATGATCGGTGTTTGATGAAAAGATCTAAAATCAAATCGAAGATCGATCATAATAAAATCGAACCATGTATGCCCAGCTTTTATCATGTAGGTTCAAATAGGCTTACCGATTATCATTGGCAGTTCATGGAACTTTAGGCTAGCTGTAATGATCTTATCATATGATCTAATGATCTGACGCTGGAAAACAACTATACAAAAATTGTTGAATGATGTTTAATACTGTTGCAGCTCGGTTTGTATACGTGGGTGTATCCTACAAATGCGATTGAGTCTTTAAAACCTGGATGGGCAATTTTTAGCCATATTGTTGCTTTAAATGGCCAGAGAAAACAACAGAAAGTTTTTGGAGACTTTACGCCCTGTGCTAGTTCAGTGTTGTGACCTTTTGAATTTTTGTTGAGGTGTTTAATTTCTTTATTTGCCGATTGTTATCTGACTTTTTTCTTGTTCTAAGTTCTAATGGCTCATTAACATTTGATTCAGATTGCATTTTGCTGCATTCACCTGTGAAGTGTGCAATCATAAACACATTGATAAATGTCGCCTTTCTTACCAATGTGTTTTGTATTCAGTGAGATCTGTAGCAGTTATTTACAATATCTTGCAAAAATCATTGCACATATGAATGTGTTTTCATTCATAGCTTTACCATTTAGTATTCACATTAGAAACCAGAAAATAACTTGTGTTTACAGGGAAGAAAGTATATATAATGAATACTATAGAATATGCCCACTTACCAAGTATGGTGTCAACATGTTCACTTCCCACAAGAGCAGTGGTTCTCAACCTATCTCGATCTGCAACCCTGGAATATGGTGTTGCGAAATGTAGCTTCCTGCATTTGAAACACTGAAGTGCTGGTGCGGAGTGTCACTTCCGTGCTTCAGATACCGGAAGTGACACTCCAGGACGTCACTTCCAGCAGGATCAGGTAAATATAATGTCCTCTTTGCTCCTATTTTCCCATTTTTGTGATGATGCGCAGGGTAGGTAGTTAGGAGGAAGAGCAAAAAGCCAGGTTTCCCAAGTTAGGAGAGAAGGGGCGTTACTCTACCTCCTAACTTCCCACCCCGCATGTGGGCATCAGTGCTGCTGCTTTCAGGGAACGAGGCACAGGTTGAGAACCGCTGCATATGAGTGAGAATGAACGCCACCAATATAAATGTCCCTAGTGCATTTAGCTAGTAGGTATCACAAAGCCTTTGACCACCTACTGCAGGGTGTAAATGTAAGTTTTGTCACTCAATATATACAGTGAAGTTTTTTTTTTAAATTATGTTACTAAAGGTTTTCTCCCGGCTCTGCTGGTAATTTGTAGTTTTTTGCTGTATGGTAATGTTATTTTTTGTGTACAGTAGCAAAATTCATACCCCCATTTAAAGTGCCCTGACAAAAGAGAGATTGGTAGGTTGCAAGTGTTGGTCACCTTATGAAAAGGCTGGTTGTCTCTGTCTCTAGGACTTTTGCCTTCTGAACCCAGTACAAGCATATAAATTGAAATAAAAGGATAAAACCTCATCACAGTCTAAAAAACTGTGAAACCAACGTGTTAAAATGATATCGGCTAGACAGCTGGCACTTCCAGAAGAACAAGTCCATAACTGCTACTGACAACTTTTTCTCACAACAGGTGTACTTCTCACATCCTATATGAATAGAAACATGATCTGTTTTCTGCTTTTTGAATCTTTGTTGTAAAAATTAACAGCTGACATCCGTGTTCTATCGCTTTCCTGTAAATGGCATGACACACTACATCCAGGCCAAGCTTTGGATATTTAAAGTTGGGTTTTGACATGTATTGCTGTTGATTTTATGGTTTTTCAATTTGTGAAATATTGTGCAACGTAGGCAGTGCAAGTTTCTTTCTGTGTTTCTTCTGTATTATGGTATATTATACACTTTGCTGCTCCCACCCCATTTTCTCTGCTATTTCTCTCTTAAACTCTGTTGCTCAGAATATCTTTTATGCTAGCCAAGGAGCCAGGGACTTGGACTTTTTGTCTTGGACTGCTAAAGGTTTTCTTCTTCAGGTGAGTTATACTGAGCCTTCACCAGTCTTTTCTTTCCTGTTCTGTGCCATATTCTTCCTGACTTTACAATCTTGAGATTTTTTTTCTGATTCTGTTTCTGGCATAGTGCATAGAAAGAAATATTTGAAAGGTAAGCAAAGGGGGTTCTTGCATATACAGTAAGGTAGTAGGTATAAATCAAATATGATCAATCAGCAATTTGCGTGTATATTTAAATCATTTGAGCAAATAAATCTGCCTGAAGATGGATACCAATAAAATTCTACAGAGATCTTCCTTGAACAAAAGTAAATTACTGGTAGTTGGGACGAAGGCCAAATGATCATTAGAATTGCTGAAGTAGTTTAGAGAATTGCTGCGAAGGTAAGAGAAACTGTCTAGCTTAACTGGACTCCACTCCATAAGAGCAAGATTGGGGGGGGGGGGGGGGACATATTCGATCCGCCTATGTTTTCCGAAAGAAAAAAGAGTGTTGACATATTAATTTTTTCGGTTGTTAAGCCTAAACTCACAACATTTTATTATTGTAGGAAATGCTGTGTTGTAGAGAACCATACTCCTGCCCATCAACTCATCAAGCTGTCATACCCAGTGTAGTGGTAGCCTACCTAGGAATTTCTTAACAGGGACTATTAAATAAATTAGGGAAGGGAAGGAGGAAATGTTCTGCTTGCATTAAGCCTTGTTTACGCAGAAAATAGTTTGCCGAGATGATCATGATAGATCTAATACAATTATCTAGTCTGGAATAAGGCATTGTGAGGTGGAGTAGTTATATACTTGAAGAAGCCATTGTCATCACAGGTTTTTATGCATCAGTTATTACATTATTCAGCTTCAGCATATAGAATTAAAGAGAAAAACATGTGAATATTTTGAACATAAAAATACAGAGGGTTTTTTTTTTTTTACAGGATTTTCTCTTCTTAAAACAAATTCACCAAAAAATCGGTCTACTCACACTATGATCTGTTTACATGGTGCCATGAAAAAGAAATGGGATTCATTCTTTAGGGTGCTCATACATGGTTTGTTTTTTCCATTTGATTGACATGAAAAATTATCATATTAAATGAATCCTTTGCAAATCCATTTCTTTTTTCGATTGAGCAAATATGATGGAAATCAAACATAAAAGTAATTTGACGTTGACAGGTTTTCTATGGTACTATGGAGCATGCACACAGGGAATTGTCCTGTTTAGTGGTAAAAACCATTGAACTTAAATACAATTGCCATATTTCAAGTTGATTGAACGGAACAATCGAACCATGTATGCCCACCTTTACTCTATGCTGTGTGTTGATGCTCTACGTTTCACAACAACGCAGCACACACAAGTGAGAATGGTAGAACAGGTTTTTAACCTTTCTACCATACAGGAATACAGCAGGGTAAAGTGTGAATGACCCCTTGGTCTGAGAACTTTAATTGTTTCGTACTACTTGCTGCTTGTCACACTGCAGTCCAGTTTATGGACTCTTGACTAGTTCATGAGATTATTATTTAGAAGGGAGGTCCTCTATAGCCTTTTGCCCTGAAGAAAATGTAGGCCTAAGGGTTTTGTTTCAATCAATCTAGCCTTTGTGAACTTATATGTTTGTCTTTAGCTATAACCATAAGGAGTAAATCCTGTTTTGCTTTTATGTATTTAAATATATTTATCTTGGTGAATGACAAATGCCCATAAATATCTGATTTGCATCTGTTCGCAGTGAAATTTGTTCGCCAAGTTACTGCACTTCACATTTAACATTTTTATGTTCTGTAATTTAAACCAGTGTTCGCTTGTATTGTTCTAATAAACATTTTGTTCTGTAGGTATTGTTTTGCTAGTTTATATAGCTTACATTATATAAAAAACCCAAAAGCATATTTGATTGCAGTCTGTCATCTTCTTTTATGTATCTTGTACAAGAGATATTTCAAATTTGGAACACCATAGTGATTTTGACAAACAAAATTTTTATTATATTATACTTCAAAATAAGAAAATTGTTTGTAAAGAACTATAACACTGTTATGTCAGTAATTGTTTTGCTACTGTGTTTCTCCATACATGTATTCATGTTTCCTTTGGAGTAAGCCTGTAGGCCCCTTAGTAATGGCTGGTTCCCCTTATCATATATATGTATTTCACTGTAAACCACATGCTCACAAATGCATGCAACTTCCTCACTGCATGTGGAAAATTTGTTCCCTCTGTGCTATCCTTTTGTGTTTTTTTCAGTAAATTGAAGAATTCTACCAATGTAGTGAAATATAGGGATGTGATATATAAATCATAAAAGTGGACCATAATGGTGCAGGCAGTGTTTTTATCCTACAATTCATCACAGCAGATGACCATTTGACCACCAAGTATTTAAGTATATAGGAAATCACCAGAGGTTTTTGTATCCTACGTATCTGCACATTAAGCCATGTTTGATAGATACCCTATGTAATACTTTTAAGATGTCTGATGTGTCCTGAACACTAGATGACATGCTAGTTTTAAAACAAAAATGGTCAACTGAATATCGGATGGGTTGCCCTTAGGTAGCTTGACATTACTTTGGTTATTCTTACTTTTGTCCGCTCTACATTTATGGTTTTACACTATAAGAAAACTGGCTAATGTCTAGCTTTCATACCATCTGCCAACTCCTCCATTACGGTTTCCATTTGGTTGTAAGGTTAGGTTAAGCCAATATAATTTACTAGACTTGTAGAGTGTTCCTAATTTCAGAAACAATCTGCAATACTGCTGTAGTTCATAATTATTTTTTCCCATGCTAAAAAGTAAAAGGTGGCTCTATTACACTTTAAAATCAACTTTTTATTTACCCGTTATACATTTTTTTTGAACAATGAGTTGGTGTCTCAGAAATAGGAAAAGTGGCATGTGTCTGTTCATTTCTGAAAGGTTATCTGTGAATGAGTAGAGAAGTATTGATGATCTACTTTGTTTTATCTGTCAGGAGCAGGTAGCGAATGCGGAGGATTTATTGAAAGACTTCAATGTGCGTTGCACACAGGAGATGACTATGCGAGAGCATGATGCCCCAGTACTCAGGGGTGGACCTGGATTCTACAAGGTAGTGAAGACTGGGCCCTCTGGTCACAACATCAGAAGCTGCCCAAACCTAAGAGGTATCCCAATTGGAATGTTAGTACTGGGAAACAAAGTCAAGGCTGTGGGCGAGGTATGGACTCTTCTAGCTAAAGTTCATGACTTGCTTAACTCAACTTATGTCATGCAAATATTAAATCAACAAAGTTTGACTTTTCTCACTTTTCCTTACTGTTTTTTCCATACTGTTGTAGCAATGATAAACTTGCACATTTTCATAGGAAACTTTAATGTTCTTTTTTAAAGGATAATAAATGTGTGCATGCCTATGGGCTGTCCAAAGCAATGATCACTATTTCTGGTAATTCTTTAACTATTGAGATGACGTGTAAATTTTGATGCTTTTCTGTGAAGTTTGCTTCAGGGTGTAGTGTGTCATGCTATTTCTCAATCAACCCTTGGAAATTGTGGATGCCTTGTTCCAATCTGGACCATTTCCTGCTAAGCTTGCCATTTATTTTCTTGGCATTTTTCTTCTTTCAATGTTGCCTTTTTCTGAAATCTGATATTGTATTCTTGTATACTTTATTTAAACTTGTGTGAAGCTGGAAAAGCCATACTTTGTGTATGTGTATTGTAGCATGCTGCCGTTAATCTTGTATTTTGGTGCACCCACAAATGTTAAGATCTGCATGAATGTTGTAATCTCTGTTCTTGTGCTAGGTGGTCAGTGCTGAAGGTACATGGGTACAGCTGGATAAAAACAGCATGGTAGAGTTCTGTGAAAATGATGAGGGTGAGGCATGGTCCTTGGCTAGAGATGCTGGTGACAATCAATATCTCCGTCATGAGGATGGCAAGTAAAATGTTTCTTGTTTTTTGGTTTTTTTTACTGTTTTTGGTTTGTTTTAGTTATGATCAGAGAACTTGGTGCCTTTATAATTTACAATTGTTACAAATATTATAGACTACAGCCATTTGGAGAAATTGTGTCATTATTATAATACAACTTTGTATTGCTTGACAACAAAGTCCCTTTAAGAAAACAGGATCTTCATGTCATCTTCCATGGACTTGACAAAAGCTAGACAGCATCTAAATAATCACTTTAACTCATTGGCCTTTGGTAGTTGCTATCTTTTAATTACCTTGAAACTCTTCCATTGACTTTTGTCAAGTACCAACTTTCATGTTGAAAAGATATAAAAAAAAAGAGACTTAAGGCCCCCATTCACGTTACAATCGCTGTGAAATTTGATCATAATTTATGATCCTATGGTCATGAATTTCTGATCATGAATATTTGATGTTCGATCGTTTGAAATTGTGTGTATAAGTATGCTAATTATTTAAATCGATCCAAAATCGGTCGGGCACAACAACAAAATATTAGCTATACATTCGACTAAATGAATTTTCTGGCATGTCCGATCACTTTTCGATCTATTTTTTTGGTCAATTACAATCTATTTAGGTCGATCGACGTAAGAATTCGATTTGGAAAATCAACATGTGTTTGAGGGTCTTTTTTTTTTTTTTTTTTCTTTTTTTTTTTCTCATGTCCCACGTGTAAGATGAGCAGAATTCCAATGATCATTTAAATTTTTTTTCAGTGTCATGTTTTTGGTTTCATGATATCTGTAATAAGGGCTAATTACAGATGGTTATTAATGCTTATTGTAAAGTCATTGGTTAATAAAAAATGAAAAAATCCCACTTCATTACCAATGGCCTACACTATGCTAGAACTACTGAATAACTGTTAAAAAATACTGTGAATAAAATATATAGTAGTCATTGTCAATATTGATGGTGGGGGAGACGAGAAAACTATGATGGAGAAAAAAAATCCATTTCTGTTTGCTTCAATCTTTTGGTTCTCACAGTTTTGGCCTGTTGACTGAAAGCTTGAACCAAGCCTGTTCCCTTTTAATGTAGACAACCATTATATGTTCTATGTAAGAATGCTAAAATGTTATGTTTGCTTTCTGATACACAGAGCAAGTTTTAGATCAGGGTTCTCAAACTCCACCTCCAAGCCCTTTTTCCATTCAGATTTTTCGACGCAGTACAAGTGGAAATATTGTGCCAGGATTTGACTATGGTCTTGGAAATAATAAAGGTATGTGAGTGTTTTTTGTGATTTTGTATTATAATATTGTGATATTTTTCCCCCAGGTGTGAATCCTGTCTCCGTTAACCTTCCCATGGATATTAGTTAGCCCCCCCCCCCCCTGGTGTAGCGTAATGACATCACACCGGGAGGCGGTGGGAGTTTTAAACGCAAGCCCCAATGAATACAGTTTTCTGCCTAGAAAACTGTATTCATTGTGGCTTGATGCCCAAAACTTACCCGAATAAAGCTTTACTAATGCTTTCCGGGTAAGGAAGTGGAACGTTATGACGTGACACTGGGGGAAGGAGGGATCCACTTCAGGAAGCAGGGGAGCCAAATTTAAAAGGGCATTGCACTGGATATAGTGACGACTGTATTCAATACAATTCAAAGTAAAAAAAATAAAAATCCATTTGAATTAAAAATTTCTTATAAAAAAAAAACCCAAATATAAATACATACTGTTTTGAAATCTATCATACAAAAGACGTATTTTAGCGATTTTATTATTCAAATGATACTTTTTATTAAATGTATTTTTTTGTTTACTGTCTTTACATAATTGTTTCAAACATTATTATATTCCGGATGTCTACTAGACCCTTGTTTGGACATATTTTGGCCTACAACGTAAAAAATTCCATTACAGTCTATGGTGCTCTTTTGGTACAGAAATCTGGACCTCAGCAGTGTGGTAGGGAGGTTAAATATTATTATTTTGACAGAAAATATATTGCCTTGGATGGTTGAATCTGTCCTTGTATAATATACCCTGGTTCTAGTGATGTACTTATTTTCCCAGCCTAGGGTGGTCCATGTCTGCCTTGCATCATCCTGCCTGCACTCTAATCACTTCTGCCACTGCCTTTGGTGGCACACATTGCCATATCTTTACAAAGCTACAAATTGATCTGTGGAGTACAGTTTGTAGAGCAGTCAGTAGAGATGATTTGTAACATTCGACTGTAAGTTGCATGCAGTCTGCAAATGGGCGCACTCGGCAGCCGCTAATTTGGATTTGGTTCAGTTGCAGTCTGCAACTTGCATGTTAATGTCGAATTATTTACATAATATTAAGCATCATTGGCAGCCAGTACCTTTGTATAGATGAAGGAACAACAGACCCTGGGTTACTGTGAGGGTTTTTAAGGTAAGAGGAGAATGCCAAGGCTAGTTATATCTTACTCCACCTCCGCATTATACTGACATAGATGGAGTAAAAAATACTTATCGCTCTGTTATACATTCATGCAAATAGTAAAATCTTTACTCAAGCCCCTCTGCCATTACAAAGTGTTTGTTTCTTTATGCGATGACCTTTGTTCTTAAACTCTAGCTCAAAAATATGTAGATGCGAAATATAGCTGTCCCTTTTAAATTAGTTAAACATCCAGATTCACTTGCAACATGGGAACCAACTTTTATTATAGAATAACAAATAAGCATAAGCCAAGGTCTTCAAACAGCTGCTTTGCAATAAAATGCACGACAGCCCTAACATTAGGATTGCAGAGTTGGGCCTAGACACGTTGATTTTTCGCTCCAGTCAAGCAGTACAATTTATTACATTATTTGAAAATTAATGCCTTTTCTTGAGCAAAAAAAAGAGCTGACAGGTTGAAACATTCCATCTAATTGTAGAAGTATCTAATGCCGTGGTTCACAACTTTTTTAGATCCACGACTGCAGAAGTGATGTCGCTAAAGTTCTAAATACTGGAAGTGACACTCTGCAACGTCCCTTCTGGTGTGATCTGATAACTGTAATGTTCCCTTCCTCCTATTTCCCCACCCCGCTTGTCCCCCTTAGGAGGCAGGGAGCGTTACTCCCCCTCTTCCAACCCCGTTGGTGGGCATCAGCACTGCTGCTTGTTAGTAGCAGTTCTGATGCTTTCAGTGAACATGGCGACCCCTCTGAAATGACCCGAAGGGATCTTGACCCACAGGTTAAGAACCACTGATCTAATTGGAATTTAAAGCTGGTTTTGATCTGTAATCTTTTGGATTTTCGATTTTTTTTTCAATTTTTTTTTTCTTTATTTAATAAAAATCTATTTTGCAATGATTATATTGGATTGAAAGGTGATATTGCAGAAGTTGATTAAATTAAAAGTATATCAATCAAAAGTAGATGCGTAACAGCACCCATAGTTTTATTGAGGAATTCAAGTAAAAAAATATTAAACATATAATGTGCCTAATGAATAGGTCAACAATTTGAACTACAAATGAAAAATTCACTTTTGCTATCTGAGAAAAACACAACACACTACAAGCTGGTCTAAGCAAACCAATTAAATTGTATAACCCTGATTTTTTTCTTCTGTTGTGTTTTACGAGCAGTATGGTAAACTAGTTTAACCTTGTGATATCACTAAAATGTTCTACTATTATGTGAATCCACCTTTACCTCATACAATAACTTGTTGGTTTGCAAATCCAAAAATAATTCAAGAGATGTAACTGGAGGCTTTCTACTTTGTTTTAAATTGAAATACTTGGGAGGGAAGGGAAAAAAGCTCTCACTACCTGCCACTCTCTCCTCCTGGTTGCCATTGTACAGTATGTGTTCCTACACTGTAAACCTGTGTGTGTATTGGCATATGGAAAGGGCAGAGGAGAGATTTTGTCTGGGCTGTCAACAGGGTCCATGTATGGCCTGGACCAAGGGTCTCTTCTCTGCATTTGCTTTATTCGACACCCCCATTCAAGTAGATTTGACATTGAATTTTAAAGTATGTCCTCAAAATTTCCGACTGCAAAAATTTCACAATTTTGTTTAAGGTTTCTTTCAATCTAAAAACATGCAGAATGATCACAAATTGTCTAAAGTGTTAGGTCAAAACATAATTGTGTCAGAAAAACACTGTCCCAGTGTACAACTATAGCCAATCTCATCTTTTGAGTATATAAATGGAGTATGGCCTATTACACTATTACAAAAAACTAACCCTTTTCCCAAAAAAGTATCAGTAAACTCGTTCATTGGCCTCGCTTACCAGGTCTGCCAAACTCTTTTCTAAAAGGGATCTGTTTTAGGTTGTTTGAATTTAGATGACCATTAAAAGAAGATAATGAAATACCCATTGCACATGCAGCTTTCTTTTGCTTTTGCATTTTTGAAATGTCAACTTTAATCGGTTATGTTGGGAGGTAAAAGGAGAGGTTGCGGAAGTACAGTCAGTATAGGATAAGACAAAGACAGACTTGGTAAATCACTTGTTTTTTTTTCTACTGTAACTTTTCTGAGGTATGGATTTTCAGTATATAACTATTATAAATAAGAGAAGAGAAAGGGAGTGGTTAAGAACCACTTTTAAAAGTGTATTTTTTTTCTGTATACACAGTATACATACCCTGCCATCTAGTGGCACAGAAAGTGATTGCATGCTTTTCACTTAAATCTTAAAACCTGGATTCTCTCACTATATGTATCACCTTCATTGCAATGAATAGAGAGGGAATTAAATATGAACGCACAGCAGGATGTAATTTCAGCATAGTGCAGTGCTGTTCTATGTTATCGGCACATCGACACTTTTGGGGTGCCCGTAAAGGCAAAATGGTATCTTATGTGGTTGGTGGTGCACATGTTTTTCTTTGATTGATTGGAAGTGCATCAAAAATTCATACTGCAATTAGTTTTAGTAAAGGCTCGAAAAATGTGCCACATGTATAGAGTGAACGAGCAGTAACTTCTAATATGCAGACTTCTGCGTTTCAGCCGTGAAATATTTTGGCAAAATATAGCCCTTAGTAGATGTTTAAAAAGTATCCGCGTTTGGGGGAAATAGTTAACTAGAACATATGTGCTGCTGTGTTTAAGTCCGAATGTAAACCTTGGTTCTGCTGCTTGTTTGTGTCCATGTAGCTCCAAGTTCATTTCATAATTTATGCTCACAGGACAATGTACAAATAATTTAATGCTCGTAAAACAGCCTTATAAGTTACGTTCTTCATAATCGGTCATTTAGATGTGCACTAAACTGAAATGCTTCTAATGTGTTAGTATAGGAGTGCTTCTTGCTTAGTGGTAATATACTTAAATATCTTCTTGGTATTTTTAGAGTAGTTCAGTAAATCCCATGCATTGTGTTGAATGTTTTCTGCAGGGTTTACTTGTCCTTTTTTAGTGCAGGCAGTGCAGTTAGATATTAAACCTGAAAACTTTGTCTTTTGTGTATATAGTGTTTTTCTATAATACAAACTGGTCATTTCTGATTTGTCTGCATGTACGGGGTGACAGGTCTGCATCCACCACCATGTGCTTTAGGAACCCTGTTATGGTTGGATCCGTCAAGTCTGGCATGCACAGGCAGCACTGTGGAGAGGTCACCACTAGTTTCACAAAGTAACATTTGGTGCACACAAATTAAATTTCTTATTTGTTTCTATATAAAAACTATATGTTATACTGTGAGGCAAGCTGTTTCAGTTGTATTCAAATATAAAATCCCAAGATAAAGTATTATTAATGAAAAATAAAGTATTTCATTGGTAACATGGCTTTTATTTTTTTTAATAAAAGGGAAATAAGAGTTTTTCATCGGGAGGCTTTTGTGAATTTTGATTTTGAGAAGTGCAATGTATAGTAAGCTAAAATGCTGAATCTAGTAACAATTCCTATGTTTTGTCTTTATTGATTTAAAACATGTTTTAAACATCACATATGAAGTGATGTATTCCCTAAAAATGACATGGCAACAAAGTGAAAAGCAAAACTCTTTTTGGGAGGGACTTGAATTATTTAAGGTATAAAGTATGTAATAAGGGTTTGTTACCATCAATACAAGTATTTTCTTATATTTGGTCATGTGGGAAAAAAATTGGTTATGGTGGGTCTGTTGTTTTTTACAGTTCATATCTACTTTTGTTTGTAACTGATCTTGTTGGAGGTAATGGGTATGTTATATCTAAGTAGCATGTCGTGACCTACTCATAAATCA
This sequence comes from Ptychadena robeensis, assembly GCA_036250615.1. Classification (NCBI taxonomy): domain Eukaryota; kingdom Metazoa; phylum Chordata; class Amphibia; order Anura; family Ptychadenidae; genus Ptychadena; species Ptychadena robeensis. The sequence continues at coordinate 58,455,644 of CM070033.1, read as the reverse complement.
TTTATTGATGGGTTTTAGTTTTGACTGTTTTGCCCATTGCAGGTGATCAACTGAGTGCCATACTGAATACCATTCAGTCACGGCCTAGTTTGCCAGCTCCTTCCATCCTTGACCAAGCTGCAAAACCTCCCTCTTCCCTAGTCCACAGCCCATTTGTGTTCGGACAGTCCCCCTCCTTCCAGCAGCCTCAGCCTCCGCTTCAGAGTAAGTCTGTCCCTCTCACTTGCTCCACCCATCCATTCTGTCTGAAGCAATTTCTGGAATTCCTTCAGACACCTCCACCTTTCTGCATGCTTAGTTGTTTGGGGATTAGGATGCAGTCAATTGGATCTATTAAAATTAAAGTATATAGATGTGTTCATCTATATTTAACATGGATATAGTTATTGTTTCTTTGTGTTCCCTCTTGATCAAGTTTGATCTTTTTTAGTCAATTTGCTTTAACTCAGGAATGGTGCACTTTTTTATAGATAAAATGTATAAGACACATCCGTCCTTTATCATTATCAGTATTTTGTCTTCTTTAGACTTTATACTTTTATAGTTAGCCATGCCACCTACCTTTTGTTAAATGTATAAGATACATAGTCAGATATGCAAAACATTAACAACTTAATTTACATATGGCAAGTTGTTATTGTCAGGTGAATGATGCACTTGCAGTATTTGTATGTGGATTTGATTTAGTGTTAGGGGTAAAAGATTATTTTCTCCTGAGGGAATTCTAATTCTTTTAGTGGTCAGTAAAGAAATGGTGGCATGAAAAGACCTTTTTTATTTTCTCTTAAATTATCTTGCTAGCTTTAGTTATATGAATGTTAAAGGGGTTGTTTTTATCTGTTGACTAATCCATATGCATGTGTGTAATTACATATCCTGCAGCTCTGCTATGTGTTCATAATGTTTCACCATTAAACATTAAGATCTTGCATCCATATTCATATCAAATTATACTAATGTATTAAATTCCTATAATGAATGAATAGTCCATTCATTATGTGTCAGATTTAGCTGTTTTCTCATCCCTTGATTCCTGTGTTAGGTGAAGTCAACAGGGAATAAAGACCATTTTCTTCTTCTGATAAAATCTCATTTTGCTAAATAGGCATTTAATGGAAACATGTTAAAGCGGTTTCAAGCTAAAATAAAGGTGGTAGGACCGCTTTAAGTATACATATGTAAATAGATTAGATTAATCCTACGTGTTGTGCAGTGATGGTAGAAAAAAATTAGATGAGCAAATAAAGCAGTACTAAGGTTGGTCTTCTAGATTTTATGGTGGACTTATTTATCAGTGTGTTCATTAAAGTTATTTTAACAGCCATAAAAAGAGTTGAACTTTCAGTCTAAATGAGTAGTTGTACAGGTCAGAATAGATCCTGCCTTTGTCTTCATAACCTTTACAAACCTTTTTATTTATGCAACTATAGAGATCATACCCTTTAAGGCTTCTACCTATTCTTGCTTCTATAATGTTCTGATATTGCTGCCAATCACAATATGCTACTTATAACACAGACAGAAACTCACTTCAAAGTAAACCTGCTGCTTACCAACCTAGGTCAAACGTAGCTTCCAATCAAAATAATCTTAGATTAGCCTTGAGAAAAAAACTAAACCTAAATAATATAAATATATTCCTGTTGGTCATGAGACGGTCAATCATATTTAAGTCCAATAAGCTGAAACTTTAGCAGACTGTAACAGAAATAATTTAGAGTGTTCTCAGGTGGTGTATATGTATTATTCCATTTGGTTAAGGTTTTGGATACATCCCATCTTAAAAACCACAGAACACACATATTTTTACAGAATGAAAAGTTTTCAATCCGATGGCAAAGCAATGGCTGCAGTCGAGCAGTACCCGTAGGACAATGCCACTGTATGCTGTCACATACTGACCACTTTGTGTTTGCTAAACTCTGCTACCTCTGTACAACTGTCTTTCACTGTAGACCTCACACCATTCTGTGGTGCTTCTTGTGAGCCTGTAAGCAAAACTAAAGCTCGTCCTACATCTGCTTTTTCTCCGCTTTCTAACAAACCAAAGGGTGGGTATGCATGTTTTTCATCCCATGACTAACTCATTGTTCAAAGCCTTCCTTTCATGCTAACTAAAGGTAAGCTACATTTGTGGAATATCCAAAGATTGTCGGTAAACCTGTATTTAGCCACAGGATCTGTGCATCACTAGCTCTCAGATTGCTGCTGTGGTGACGTTGCCTGTATCATGTCCATTGTTTTAGCTTATGCTTATTGGGGCATGGATGTGCCAGCAAAGAGCCTGTTAATGGCAAACAAAGCAGATTTGTCTGGAAGTGAGGCACTGGCCTTGTCAGTTTCTAAGAATGTTTTTTTATTACAGTGATAATGAGAATAAGATCCTATTTGTATGACCGTGCCTTCCATAACATTAAATGTAGGAATATGTGGGAGTCTTCATAGTAAAACCTTTTTTTATTAGATTTGAGAAGGGTCAGGTGGTTAAGATTATCTCTTTTTGCACTTCGGTTTTGGTTTAGCTGTTTTGGGGATAGTTTTTTTTTGTTGCATAAAGCACATACTACTATTATTCCTCCATCAGAACTTATTTCAGAAGCCCAGCCATAGTTTCTGTGCATGCATTGACACCCAAGTGTTGTGGGAAATATGTTTGTCAATTGTTTACATTGTGGTGCAAACTGGTCAGTTTTCTGGTATGCCTTTTGTCTTCACCATTGGGTCTTATTTCTGTGTTCTTCAGACATAAATGAGACTAAAGGCCCCAATACACCTTACAATCTTACCATAACATTTCTGTACAATCAACTTTTGTTTTACCAAAACCATGTAATATGAGGACCTTTCTAAACCGTCCAATCACAATATATTCTATCAGGGAGAACCCGGCACTACATAGTAGTTGGTAGATCGAATGAAAATTGTATGGAGTAATCTAAAGGTGCAAACACCTTACAATTTTACTGTACAACTTGTGTACAATCACTTTTTTTTCTACCAAAACCATGTAATATGAGGAGCTTTGTAACCTCTCCAATCCGTATGCTTTATATGAGGGGGAGCCTTTGCACGATTTCCTTTAGATCTACCAACAACTATGTAGTAATTCAAAGGTGTGCAGTGGGCTTAACATATGTTGACTTCAGTCTTAAATATAAAGTGATTGCCCTTTAAGTCTGGATTATTTTTCCCTAAAGCACCTTGAATATATAGCTTAACCTGAGTGCTCTGTCAGAGTTATCTCTGGGTGAGTTTCTCAGTGAATAAAACTCACAGCGAGTTTACTACAGGCAAACTCACCTGTCCACCGAAATCCCCCAGATGATGCCGCATGGGGTAAGTAGCACCATTGACCTCCATGTTATGGAGGGGTCATTGCTTATTTAGAGCACACCTCCGGCATCACTGGTGACATCAGGCATGTGTTTCGGGTCTCCTGGAGGGCAGGAAATAGTGGCGGATTTTATTTGGATCCGCTGCGATGGCCTATGCACAACGCCCAGGAGGTTAATGCCAGTTGATCGTTGATGAACTGTCCAAATGAAATGGAATATCCAGAATGCTTTTTTTTTTTTTTTTTTTTTTTTTAGAAGGCGCTCCAAAAATGTACTACAGGACTTTACAGTTTTGCCAAAGTAGATTAAAACAATAGGTGTGTTAAGAAAATTACTTTATTATAGATCTTGGAGCCTATTGACACCTTAATATCAATGCATTATATATATTTATTTTTTTTGCTTGTTAATGTACAATGTGTTAGGGAAGTAATTGTTTTGCTTATTGGATCAATGTCCTGTGGTATAATTTGCTGTTTGGTTTTCTTTGAACTGTAGTGCATTCTGTGCTTAACCTTCCCACTTTGGCCTTATCTATCCAAAGGACATTGTTTCATCTTGTTGTTCAGATGGAACAATGCAAACCCAAGCTGTGCTCCCATACTCTTTTTCCCTTTAAAAAAAGAAAAAAAGTCGTTCTCCTGTCAACCATGCTAAACTAGCCTTATTTTCCTAGTCTTTTTCTAAATGAACTTTATTATCGAACATCTAAGGGCTTCTTTCCATTATACGTATTGCTAAGCGTATTGACGTAGCACATAGACATTGCCTGCTCGACTACGTTGAGCCTTGCATTGGTGTAGTGGCTCGGCGCAGTGAAGTCACAGCATCTGCTGAGCAGATAAGTCTATGTGCTACGTCAGGATCCCTGCCAAGCACTGCGCTTAGGGGAGGGGGTCCCAACATATAATGGAAACCTGCCATAACAGTCTGAGATGAAGCTCTCCTCCTATTATTTTTCTGAGTATTGCTTGGTTTGAAATGTGGGGAAATTTGCTGGTATGTCCACTTTGTATGTAGTGAGGCATCAGATGTGTCTAACATCAGTGTTTCTATGTGATCTGGTACTATGAGTGATTTCACAAGTTGGTTGCAGCACTCCCAACACACCTTTCCAGTGGACATGCAGTCAGTGTGTATTCTAGGTTGGGGTGTAACAGAGGGAAAAGGTGCAGGCGTCTCGTTTTTTTATTCTTACAGGCTGCACTGCTGGAAGGCAGATGTTGCACAATGCAGTGTTTGGCAATACATGCATACATGTTTTTCACTTGAGAATAATGTTTTTCACTGTAGAATGATGAACTTTACATTTTTGGAAATGGGCCTATGACCCTGCCCAGATTGATGAGCAGTAACAATGGGGTCTCCAAAATCATTGCTAATGTTTCACCGTCTTAGTATTGTGGTAACACACACTTCAATGCTTCAGGTCAGCAACATGGCTTTTGGCCACTTGGACACTAGCCATGCTGCAGTGCAAGGTACACAGCTTTCAATAGGTCCTTTCACATATTGCGAGTTACTGGAAACGCAAACATGAGGCTGTTTGCGTTTCCAGTAACTCGCAATGCCTCACATTACTTAAACCGTTCTCCTGCACGCAGTTTTGCAAACCTACCACAAATGTCTCCCATACAAGTGTGCAAGCACAGCGCAAAACACTGGTTTTCCACTGGTAATGGACGTGGCTGGTAAAGTGACCGGGCACTCCTGCCTGCACACTTGTGATGTTTTTCGACAACTCCTCCATGTCACCAGGGTGGTTGCCCCAAAAAAACACGCTTGTGTAAATAAGCCCCTTGCTGAAGATTAGTTTATCAGGCGCATCAGATTAGCTGCTACTGAACCTCTAAATTATAATGGAAGTTGGAAGAATGATCTTTTCATGAACCAAAAAGGTTTTACCTTTGTGGTGCAGATTATAGCTAGCATGTGTTGTATTGTACTGTCGTCACAGGCACAGACTCTAATGACGCACTGCAAATTGTGGTTAGGTTCATCTGAGGTTATATTTTCTGAATCACTAACTTAGACACACCAGGCAGGAAGGTGAAGTCAGAATAAAGTCAAAATAATGTTCCAGAACAGTGAACACAAAAGTGAGTTCATGAAAAAATCTGTTAGTTGATCAACTAGTATTTTCAGAAAAGAGGTCAGCAGTGTTAGCCGTGCCTGTCAACTTTTGACGTCACTTCTGGTATCGGGAGGTTTATCATCCCCTCCCTCCTATTTAGTAGCTGGCTAACTTAGAAGGGAGGGAGCTTTACACTTCCTCCTAACTTCCCACCCCGCACATCATCTGCACTAGTGGAGTGGGAAGTTAGGAGGGAAAATCACACCCCCTCACTCCTAAATTACTCCAATTTCAAAATCCCAGGAAAAATACATGATTTACTGAAATTGGGATTTGGCCAGGAAAGTGACATAGGAAAGACTTTCCCGGTCAAAAAGGGATGGTTGACAGGTATGGTGTTAGCCAATCTGTCTACTTCAGGTATATGGCAGCTCCAAATCTGTTTCATAATGTTTGGCATCATTCCTCTTGGTATACACCACAAGCTTCTAGGAGCATTTAATATATTATTGGCATTTTATTTAGTAATTTATGTAAATTCCCTTCACTGTGGATTGAATTGGACGAAGATTCCACATCTTGAATGTGATATCTGCAATCACAGTAGACTCAAAAAAATCAGTCAAGTAGCGGAGAAAGCCATTACTGTGTTCTCCTTTTTAAAAATCATGGTAGATTGGCAGTATTCCAGAATCTGGTTTTATTTTAAATGAGGTGGTAGAGTGAGTGGAGACAAGCATACAGCACTGTTTCATTATCTATTCTAGAATGTTGATGATGATTGGTTATGTTTCTGTTGTCTGTAGTGGCAGCTCCTATAGAGCAGATCAAACTGTAAAGCACACAATAGTTGCACATTTTTTGTGAATATTATGTTCATTAGTGATGCATATTATCAAAAAATTCCAAGAACAAAACCAAAAATGTTATATAGTGTAGCCTAAAAAACCTTCCATGTGATGGCTTTCTTGTGTTACCTATAAGTCAAATAAATGTATCATGAAATGAAGATGGAGGCAGGCATGCTGCATGACACCCATGGCACTCCCCCCACCCCATAAACATAATGAGAAAGTTATGGTAGGAACAGGATCCTCGTTGTGTGCAGGATTAACAGGTCTTAATAGTGGAGATTGAAAAAAATAACAGCCGCCATAGGTTAAAGGACAGATGAGCTGCAATATTATTTAAAATGTTGTGATATGATTTCAGATGATTTAAGTATGTTGCATTGCAGAATCTGAGTCGTCTAGATGCAGTTTCATAATAATGCCTTATGATGCATTTTCTTTGATGTTTGTTGTTACAGATGACCGGGGACATTTTACTGCACCTGCTAAACAAACTCCTGCAACAAGCAAATCTGACTTGCCTCCTAAGCAGAAAGTTGAAAGCAAGTCGTCTAAGCCGGATGGAAGAGCCAGCCGCTCCAATGCTGATCAGAAGAAGCCACGAAATAATGAAGGGCTCACAGCTAGCGAGTCTCTTCTCCTTAAATCAGATGCTGCAAAACTCCGATCAGATTCTCACAGCCGATCTTTATCCCCAAATCACAACACTCTGCAAATTCTGAAGTCTGATGGAAAATCATCTGGTCTGAGATCTGAATCTCCTGGCCCTGGGTCACGTTCTACTTCACCAAAGCCAAAGACTGTGCCTGCCGGAAAGTCAAATGTGTCCAGTGCGGGTGCTTCACGCTCTGCATCTCCACAGGAGAAACCCCTACCTCAAAAAGCTGCTGCTCCTGCAAAGGCCAAACTTGAGCCACCGCGGGAAAGATCCAAGTCAGATTCCTATACTTTGGACCCCGATACACTTCGCAAAAAGAAGGTACCATTCACAGAACCATTAAGAGGGCGATCCACTTCACCCAAACCGAAAATGACTGTGAAGGATGGTAAATCTGCTGGCGGTAGTGAAAACAGAGCTCCATCTCCACATGTTGTTCAAGAAAACCTACACAGTGAAGTGGTTGAAGTCTGTTCTTCAAGTACATTAAAGACGAACAGCATTACGGATAGCACATGTGAGGATAGTACTGAAGTACAAAGTGTTGATGATGGTGCATGCAAAGTTCATTTTAGCATTGGTAAAGCTCCACATAAGGAAGAACAAGATACTCGGTCATCTCCAAAAACTAGCCGTAAGAGTGCTGGCAGGCATGTAAGACCCAAAAAGGAGAAAATTAACTTTTTATTTAAAGATGGTTCAAAATCTGCTGAACCAGCAAAGGAAGCAATGTCTCCATCTGTAGCTGAATGTTCAAGAGCTGTGTTTGCAGCTTTTCTTTGGCATGAGGGTATTGTTCATGATGCTATGGCTTGTTCGTCTTTCTTAAAATTTAATCCAGACCTATCCAAAGAACATGCTCCTATTAGAAGTAGTCTAAACAGTCAACAACCTACAGAAGATAAAGAAGTCAAGCTGAAGAACAGACACTCCATAGAAATATCATCAGCTCTCAACATGTTTCATATATCTCCACATGGGCCAGACATATCAAAAATGGTCAGTATTAACAAGAACAAAGTTTTATCGATGCTGACGGAAAGGACACTTCACGAGAAGTGTGAGGATGGCAAGCATGAAAGTTCCTCGCTTGAGGTCTCGAACCACCATTCTACCAAATCCAGAGCACTTCTTCCCTTAACACTTCAACACCTTGTGGCCTTTTGGGAGGATATTTCACTGGCCACTATAAAAGCAGCTTCCCAGAATATGATTTTCCCCAGTCCTGGTTCTTGTGCGGTGTTAAAGAAAAAAGAAGGCGAGAAGGACAGCAAAAAAGCCAAAAAGGAGAAAAAGAAGAAGGAAAAGGCAGAGGCTCGTCCACGTGGCAACCTCTTTGGTGAAATGGCTCAGCTAGCAGTGGGGGGACCAGAAAAAGACACCATTTGTGAATTATGTGGAGAATCACACCCTTATCCAGTGACCTATCACATGCGGCAGGCGCACCCAGGTACGTTTTGCATTTAAAATTAGATTGGTAAACGCACAAAAGTCTATTATGCTGCACATTTATTATTAGTTTTTGTAGAAAATCAGACTTACTGCTGATGAATGCTTAAATGGGGTATTTTGCACCATCAGATGCCCTTAACTGTAAGATGCACCTAGGTTTTGTAGAGTTAAACAGGGAAACAATATTCATAAAACATGATGTGTAGTGAACAGCTATACTAAGAACCATCACTATGCCAAGAGCCATCCTTAGCCAATACACACAGACAAATACACAAATTCAGACACATGTTGAAAGACACATAGACACTCAGAGGCATACTTTACTTACCATTGCATCTTCCTTACATGCTTCTTCTGTCTTCAACATCTCCGGATAGCTATCTTTCTCTCCCTCAGTCTTTTTTGCTCTGCTGTCAGTGTGGGGAGGAAGGATGTGTGCATTTGGAAGAGAGAGGGGGAACTCCTGCCAACAGAGACACACAGATTTTAACCTGACTCTAAACCACTAACACTTCTCACCCCCAATAGAAAGTGTCACCTTACAACAGTACTCTCTATTGGGGGCCAACAATATAAGCAGCTTGGAGAGTCAGGTTAAATGCCGTATGTCCGTGCTGGCAGCAATTGCTCTTTCATCTCTGCCCAGTAGTTGCTCCATAAAATGCACAACTTTTTCCCCTTATTTTGAGTGGAAGGGGGAAAAAGAGCGTCTAATACTGCAAAACATGCCATAATTAATATGTAACACAGAATTGTTATTTTCAATAGATTGAAATATGTTTTTTAGTAAAGCAAAATGTTGCATGCTATAGATAAAGCAATAGAATCCTATTCACTTGATTTAAGAAATGAAATCCTATACTGGGACAACTTTTCATTAGCATTAATATTTAAAAATAATAGAAGATAGTAGTCTGCATGCAAAGTAATTTTTAAAGGGGACCAGAAGCTGTAAAAAAAAAAAATTCCGTAAATCATGTTTGTTTGCAACTATTTGTATGGCATTTTTTTCTGTGTTTTCAATTATGCCCATTTTGTATAGGAAAAACCTTTTTTACTTTTAGAAGTATTCTTTTAGCTATAGATTCTTTAGACATTAACTCTAATGCTAGGCATACATCGATTTTCCATTTCATAGACTGAAATTTACCAACATGTCCCATCACTTTTTGATAATTTTGTTTTGATTTCGGTCACTTTTGGTCAATCGATTCAGCTAAAAATTAATCGGTTTTAAAATGATAGACTTAAAACTATTTATTTTTAAGTGAAGTGAACAGTAAAATCAAAACTTATTTTTGGATTCCTTTTACTTCCTGGCCTCCTCACCATAGTTTTCACTATACAGGAAGCTGATTAAAATCTGACATATGGACATTGACAAAAGTAAAAACATGAAAGAGGTTCTAAATCTCTATTCCATTCTTAAGAAAAGCCATTTTATATCTGTCAGAGATTGCTCCACTCTTTCTTTGAGAAGATGCCAGCAGGACATGTGGGTGTAATCCCTTATGTGCCCCCAGCAAGGGAAAGAACAAACCAGACAGAACTTACAACTTATGCTTATTTTTTCTTTTAATGATCTTAAAGTTCTTCCAGGAATAACGCTTCAAAATCCATGTGTTTCTTTAAAGGCTGTGGAAGATATGCTGGAGGTCAAGGCTATAACAGCATAGGACACTTCTGTGGTGGATGGGCAGGGAACTGCGGTGATGGAGGAGTAGGTGGAAGCACTTGGTACTTAGTCTGTGACCGCTGCAGAGAGAAATATCTTCGTGAAAAACAAGCAGCGGTAAGGGACAAGGAAAAAGCCTTTATTCAATACTGCCAGGTGATGTGTTTATTCCAAGGATCTACTATAAACCATCACTAGCATTTTCTGGTGTCCTGAGGGTGAACCTATACCCTACATTTAATATCATCTATGGAAAAAATACCATATATAACAAGCAGAGTACAGACCATCTAGAAATACCTTATTACTGAAAGTCCCTGCAGTGAAAGCCTGAACAGTATCTCTTCCCTGAGTTCACATGACCTGTGGTCTGCTACTTATTGATAGAAATGCTGGAATTTTACCTATCCGTACCTTTTTATAATACTTCCATGTGCTAAATTACATCATGACATTATTTTATGAAGGTATGTGGCTTCTTATATGGTTTCAAACTACCGTACTTAGTTCTTTTCCAATCAGATAATAACAAGATCCCGATGATGGTATGAATGGCCTGGCAAGAGTTCTGGTAATAGAGACACTTGTCACTATCACTTACCTCTGGCATTGTCATTATACTAGCATAGCCTTGCATGATTTAATGGTCATGATTTCTACAAAACTAAAAAATAGTTTGACCATTTTGGGACAATCAAATAACCATTTTGGTAATGGGGTCAGCAGTGGCAGCTTACATACTCAGTACATTTATTGTAACAGCTGTCCAAGGAAAGCTGAAAAAGTAGGTGCTGCCAGGGCAGGACAAAGGGGACTACCATCATGGGCCCGATGGTCAGCACGTAGGGGCTCCGGCGGCTGCCCGATTGGTACGACAACCTCTGGTCTGCTCACTTTTCCTGGACTGCCGGCAGCCACTGTGTACTGTGAACCACTTGTTTCGGGAGGAAAGGGGGGGGGGCACAGACAATTTGGCAGTACGGGGCCCCATGATTTCTATCGGCGGCCCTGGGTGCTGCATCTGGTGTCCTCACTGGTACTTTAATTTAATCTGGATAATTATGATAATATGTTGTTTTTTGCATGTGTCTTTGTTTTATACAGGTAAAGCAGTCCAGGAGGAAGCCTGTACAAGTGAAAACGCCTCGCGCTTTGCCTACTATGGAGGCTCATCAAGTGATTAAGGCCAATGCACTTTTCCTGTTGTCCTTGAGCAGTGCAGCAGAGCCGAGCATTCTCTGTTATCACCCCCCTAAACCTTTCCCATCCCAGCTACCCAGTGTGAAAGAAGGCATCTCCGAGGACCTTCCATCCAAGATGCAATGCCTCTACTTGCAGACTCTGGCCAGGTAAATTCTTACTTTTTTATGTCACATTCTTTGAGCAACTGCAATAATTATATGTTCTGTATTTTTTATGAGATTATTATTGTTGGATATTTATCTAACTAGTCCAGGCTCACAACATGACTTGTTATCATAAACTGATGGCATTTGTTTTCTCATAAAATATTTTTCCCCTGGCCTTATGTGTACCACATCCTATTTGTGAACATGGGTAGCAATGGCTGAATGACATTTCTCTGGCCTGGTGTTTTGATGGTTATATATGTGGACCATATGTGTTGATACAAGCACATGCAGCCATCAATGAAAACCAAGGAGTGACACTGCAGACACATGCAGTTCAATAACAGAATGTTGTCATCTGAGAACAGGAAATGAATAAACAAGGAACTTTGAGGCAGGATCAGCGGACATTGAAAACAAAGTTATAGAAAGTTACAAGAAATAGATGACAGTCTCTTCAATGGCCAGATTCTCTGTGCACGACACTTCCAGATGTTAAATATGTCTGTTTCCCCCATTGAGGCGCTCTACTGGAAGTGTTGGTTGTCAAAAAGGCTTTCCAAGGCTGCAGTACTTGAATAGAAGAAAGGTAATAGAAACAGGTTGCTGAATAGCCGAGTATACCTCAATCTTCTACATTTCAATATCAGAGATGGTGTTTTATTTTTTGTAAATCCATGTTTTATACATGTGTACTGACCATATTAGCTTTGTAATCCCTTCCATGCAGTTTCATTCACAATAAGGCTATGTCTGTGACCTAAGAAGTTAAGATTTTTCTGTGCACTTTTTATATGTCACAGGCATCATCATGAGAACTTTGTAGGCTATCAGGATGACAACCTGTTCCAGGATGAGATGCGGTATCTTCGGTCTACGTCAGTGCCAGCTCCTTACATATCGGTCACTCCCGACGCATGTCCAAATGTTTTCGAGGAACCTGAGAACAACATGAAATCAATGCCACCCAGGTAAGCTACTATTTTTTATCTGTTGCTCAAATTATTTTAATTCCAACAAATATTTTTAATGCTTTGAGTAAGCTTTATTCCAAGGCTTAGGCTCCACTATCCACAAGCCAGCCATTGTCGGCAATAGGGTCTTCACAGCCCATCAGAGCCGCCTGTCCGAGCCTCCGTTGCCTTCAATCCATGGGAACGCACTGGAGGCTTCAGTGGATCCCAGCAGACAGTGGAGCCTAAGCCATAAGTAGCATATGAGCATTATAATGGGGGTTAACATGGTTTTCTAGTTTGACACTTTTCTTTACAAATATATGGAATCAACTTGTTTGTTTTCTTTTCCTTTGAATTTGTAGTCTGGAAACAAGTCCTATTACAGATACGGATTCTGCTAAACGCACAGTCTTCCAAAGATCTTATTCAGTTGTGGCCTCGGAATATGACAAGCAGCATTCAGTTCTTCAGCCACGAGTGAAAGCTATTCCCAGAAGGAGAGTCAACAGTGGAGATGCCGGTATATTTAACACTTAATTCGTTTATAGTTTAGAAACACATCTAGTTTTTTTTTCTCCAGGCACAGACATGTTTTTTTGCCTCACCCTCATCTAATAAAGCTGTGCTACTACCCTGTCCACTAACCTTTTAAGCTAATAAGACTGCTTAAAGGTCCCCACACACCTAGCCATTAGTTTGGACGGGGACGCTGGTCCCCAATCATGCTAATGCCATTGGCCAGAGATTTATGGACATGTCCATCTGGCTGAGCAAGCTTTGGGCACCCACAATCCACGACCGATTTTGCACCAAAGAGACAAAGAAGAGAGAGAATATCTCCATAAGGTTGACAGTAATGTAAACCACATTGTGTGTCTGACCACTCTATTCAAATCTAAAAAATATGTTTTGCCATCTGTCATCTTTTCTTTTTTGCATATAAGATGCACCCATGGCATTAGGGAAAAAAAATTAAAAGGACTTAAGAAAAACTCACATATAGAGTCAATTATACAGCATGTTCCTGCAATGTGTGCGGGGCTAAAACACACAGGACATTTCATTGTTTGCTGTATATCCTGTCTCTAAAGAGACTGCAGGCAGTTACCCTGAACCTCCTTGGGCTGTAGGCTCCCGATGGCAGAGGGCTAAAGAATGTGCCAGCATGGTGTGCAGGGCTGGAACATACTGTTTATTGGTATCACAAGGAATAGAGACGCATCTCAGAGACGAACTTATAGAGAGTTTACATAGTTGCTCACCCTGGAACATGATATTTACATATTCACTCAGGAGGAGGGGTGAGACTCCAGCAGTCACAGCAGGCCGTATATTCACTGCACTTGCAAAACCGTATGTACACATTCACTCCAAGACACACAGATGTGTTCCCCCTGATTTAGGGGCTTAAATGCAGTAATTATTTTGTAATTACATTTCATTGAGGATTAAAAATTGCACACAACTTAAAAAAAAATACCAATAAATGTATCTGTATTATGTTTACAATTCGAATTATAATATATATTTTAATGTTTTTCCCAATATATTTTTATATTCATTAGATTGTGGCAAATTGGTGTATAGCACAAATGTTAAATATTTTCATGTTACTACGATCAATGTTTTTTTAATGTTGTTTTTTGTCTGCAGAAGTTGGGTCCTCCTTACTAAGACACCCATCACCGGAGCTGTCTCGCTTGATCTCTGCTCACAGCTCACTGTCTAAAGGAGAGAGAAATTTCCAATGGCCAGTTTTAGCATTTGTTATTCAACACCATGACCTTGAAGGCCTGGAGATCGCCATGAAACAGGCTCTCAGAAAGTCTGCTTGCAGGGTTTTTGCCATGGAGGTAAAAGTTACATTTATCATAGTTCCATATTTTTATAATAATTGTAGACAACAAGACTAGCATGCGTTTAATTAGAATAAAAAGTAAATTTGTATGTCAAAATAGTACTGTGATTTGGTATTACAGGGTTTTTGTAAATCAATTGCATTATTGATGAAGCCTTAAAGCACACATAAAAAAAAAATACCAAATTAAATTATTTACATTTTGACTTCCCTCTAAACTGTCCCAATAGCCAAAGTTGCTCAAAAACCTTTAAAAAAAATTTTTAAGCTATCCTGCTGACGTCTGTGGGAGCCGCCATTTTAGATTCAGTGTTAGCTTCCAGTCTTGAATGAGTTAAGGCTGCAATAATGCCGGGGGCCGCCAGAAACAATGTGTGTCAATGGACACAAAGTGAAAGCAGGAACAAAAATATACCAGTGGAAGTCCCGAGCCAGGCAGTGTGAGGAGCTGAAATGCCGCGGCTAGAGTGAAGTTTGTCTGGTGGGTTTAGGTGCGCTTTAAGTTTAATAATTAGCTGATATGTTGTTTTCAAAGCGGCTCTCAGATACTCTGTATAACGCATTAAAGTTGCTAAGCATCTGGTTTTAAACCAAATGGACATTTTATTTGAACAAAAATGGAAAAAAAATTTTTTATGTCCTTTTAAGTTCTTTTCACTTTTTCACAAAAAAAATACCGATTTATGTTTTAGGCTTTCAACTGGCTGCTTTGTAACGTCATTCAGACAACATCTTTGCATGACATTTTATGGCACTTTGTGGCATCTCTTACCCCTGCTCCCCTGGAACCAGAGGAGGAAGAGGATGAGGAGAACAAAGCAAATAAGGAGAATGCCGAACAAGTATGTATTAGCAGTGTCTGCCAGTATATTTTTTACTAGATCATTACTTTGGTGGTTATTTCTTCAGTAATTTTGTAGTTAAAATTGCAGTTAAAATATTAAATATCAAAAATGGTTCAAGTGCTTGTGATCATGTTTGTATGTATCTTTAATTTCTTTTAGCATCTAAAGTTTTCTGTCACGAATTCTGTCCCGCAGTATCCCTTAAGATACAGAAATGAAAGTGTATGTTTATACTTTGGCTGTAATCCTCACTGTGCCCTCTGGGTCCATGTCCCAGCATCAATGATGGGGATGCTTGGCTGCTGGCATCCTCTTCCAGTGATTACATTATCTGTTCTGTTTCTGTACTGTTTAAAAAAACATTAACAGATTTTACAATGGCAGTTATAAAATGCCCAGTTGCCTGGCGTTGATGAGATTGAAGTTGCTGGATAAAGCCTCAGGAAAACTGCACATCACTGATATCTGTAAAGCAGCTAATGCACATATTAAAGTGACCAGAAAAATAGGCCCCTAGTAGAGCTGAAACACCCACTGCCCCTATGTATTTGGTGGGTGCCAGTCCTGTCTCAAAGTTGTCACCAAGTACTAATCCAGTTTATATCACCTTTGTCTATCTAAATATAAGGACAATCTGCACACTCTTTTTGTATATGTCCTGTTATATCTGCATTTGGTAGCTTTTTTCATACTATACTTGCACTTAAAGTTAGAATGTGTATAAAAATCTAAATCTTTGTTAATCTATATTTCTAACTCTACCACTGCATTCCATCCTTGTTAAATGTGTTCAGATATTCCACAGCTGGCTCTTAACACCCTACCTTCCATGTTTCAAACATTTTGGGTAGCATTTACTAACTGTCCCTCCAATGTCTTTCTACTCTTCCCTGGATCTCTCCTCCAACTTGTCCCTCTCCCTCATTGTTTCCCTCCCTTATCCCATCATTTATACAGATTTGTGATTCCATTACAAATCACTTAGAAATGCAATTGTACCATTGACCCTTAGCACCAAATCTTTGAAAATGCAGATTTCCCTCCTGGGATGGATTCTACCTCCTTTTTAAATGCCCCAATCCAGGCAGTGCTTCATGAAGGACCCTTACAACCAATATCTCGCCTCCTTTCTGACCCTACTTTGATAATGATCTTTCGTTTCATGACTTTTATTTGAGGGATTGATTCCTATTTTTTAAAAAAAAGGGAGATTCTGTCTTACGTCTCATTTATACCGCCTTTATAATGTATTACTTAAGATGATGTTTACCACTTGCCATAGTACACAAGCACATGGGTGAATGAATAAGAGATAGGACTCCTGTCTATTTTGAGGGCATAGCGGGTCTGCACTGCCTTTTTCATTGCAGCTCGAATTCGAATCCACTCATGCACCTACTACCTAGGAATGGCCAGCAAAAAATAATCATTAGAGTAATAGTAGTAGTAATAGAATCACTACTCCTCTATGTAATTGTGACATCAGCCACAGGGATACTTGGACCTTATGGTCCTTCTTTGTGACATCTGACAGCGTTGCCACTTCCAGATATGTACCTACTGAAATATATTCAGTCCTACCTCTATTTCTCTTGTTTTTACCATTTACTTTTGACCTGTTTACTTGTAATATAGTCCATATCTTTTCATTTCTTTTTCACTATAAAGTTGTTTTTATGTTAGAACTATTTACTTTTTGTTGTTTTGTTTTACTGTCGAACTATTTACTTATTGTTTTATTTTTTGGCACTTTTTTTGACTGCTCCACCGTGCAACACCTGCGATTTGTCTGTTCAGTTATACTGTGATGCATGGTTCTGGCTATCTGTAAACATTTTATTGTTGAAATAAAAAAGTTCTAACTCTCATGGCATTGACATGATTTGCAGCAAATATGTTTATAATTGTAACAAAAAAGAGTGTTTCCCACTAACTTTTATGTTTGCCCATTTCAGGAAAAAGATACAAGAGTGTGTGAACACCCTCTTTCAGATATTGTTATTGCTGGTGAAGCAGCTCACCCATTGCCTGACACCTTCCACCGTCTTCTACAAACTATTTCTGATCTGATGATGTCACTTCCTGGGGGCAGTTCACTACAACAGATGGCACTGAGGTGAGCAGCTTTTTACTGATAGTTCTGGTGTATGGAATATAGTAGTTTGATTATTTATAAAATTTATTTTAATTGGTTTCTTTTGGTGTTACTTTTTCAGATGTTGGAGTCTTAAATTCAAGCAGTCTGATCACCAGTTTCTTCACCAGAGTAATGTTTTTCACCACATTAACAACATCCTTTCCAAGTCTGATGATGGTGACAGTGAAGAAAGTTTCAACATTAGTGTACAGTCTGGCTTTGAAGCAATCAACCAGGTTATGGTCTAGATTCTTTATATTTATTTTTTACACAAATTTATAACACTATGGAGTTTGTCTTTTATGTCCTTTAGGCTGCGTCTACACTGAAGAATTTTGCGCAGGGAAAACTGTGCAGTGCAGCTGCCCCCTGTAAATTCCTATGGGGAATGACATGCCAGTCTATACTGGCGCGCCATGCATGCCGTTGGGGGTGCTGCGGGCGTGGATTCAGAACGTTCGCCCGGGCGTTCTGGATATGGAGGCAACCCTTGGCACACATACCGCACCCATTGGTTAACAATGGAAGTGGTTTGTGATGCGCGCAAATGCGCTCAATACGTAAGTATAGGATGTGGTATTGCCGACATGGCAAATACGTGCCCTATATCCCCTGAAAACCGTAGGTAAACCACAGGCGGACACTATGGACACCCACACCCCAACATGTCCATAATGCCCCCCGCGGTTTAAGGGGTCGTCATAGTGTAGACCCAGCCTTATTTTAAATACCAGCCTCCTGTAGGCAGAAGTGACAGCTGGTACTTTTCTCCAATAAAAATAACACATGGTGCAACTTTCTGTCAAAAGTTTTAACATGTTTTTTGAAAAGCTTTACATACAATCAATCAAAAGGAATAAAATAGAGTTACAAAATGAACTGTCTTCAATAGAATAGGTTAAACATATTTGCAGCTGTGGTGAAAATTACCCTGCAAAAGTCTGAGGTCTTAAACTCCCTTGTATTATACTGTGCTTCAATACTAATATCATTTTGTTGGAATATTGTTGTTTCTGTTATAACAAGACAAAGATTTTTAACAGACTTTTCCTATAGATTTAAATTGATGGACATCTGTGCATTAAATTAAAGATTTAACAAAATATCAATTTTTTATCAAATATTCTTTTTTAAAACCTCCTTACCATTTTTTCTGGGACGTTGTGTTATTGTTGATGAAAACTTCTAAAGGTAAATTGTTTCGGTCTTGTAGGAACTTTGCTTAGTTACTGCTCTAAAAGACATGACCAGCATTGTGGACATTAAGACTTCTAGCAGACCAGCTATGATTGGAAGTTTAACAGACGGGTCTACAGAGACATTTTGGGAATCAGGAGATGAAGACAAAAATAAAACAAAGAGCATCACAATTAACTGTGTGAAAGGCATCAATGCACGCTATGTGTCAGTCCACGTAGACAACTCTCGGGATTTGGGGGTATGTATCCCAAACCTCTTTTATTTCTTGCTTTAATTTCTTATTTGTCTTATGTTTTCTTTTAGTGCATGATTGTGAAGTCTTTTTGTGTTTAGATATAGACTGTCTCAAATACTGTTTACAGACTGGAGCCACCTTAAGCCAAATGTTGTAGTTACTACTGTAAACTGTTTACATATAGTACAATCATTTCAAAGAAAATCAGACAATTTAAAGCCCCCCCCAATACACACATTTGCACCAGCGTCCCCATCCAAAGTAAATGCCACACAAAGGGTGCACGACCGATTCTGGGCACGACAAGCTGTGGCTGATGACGCCATCACACGCGGTCGAACTGCCGGGAGAACAGCAAAAATTCTAACATATTTGGGGGACTTAATGGATAGTGTAAATCAGACAACACATACACTGAGCTAATCCTGCATTGTTGCACCACCTAGTGCTGCTAGTTGGTGTACAGCCTCAATCCTCCAAGGCCATAACATCTACAAGCATATTTTTTCTTGTCTATTACATTATTATGCATAGTTTTGGTTGTCTTTGTAAACAAAGAGGCTAGGGTCCCACGATGATTTGCCAAAATGTGGCAAAATTGTAGTGGCCACGTCTTCTGTATGCGCCCCATTCACTTCAAAATAAATAGGATGTGTACAAAAGAAACGGCCACTGCGTTTTGGCAAATCATAGTGGAGCCCTAGCCTAATTTACACTTGCTTATCTCATCCAGGCATCCAGAAATATAGCAGATCTATACTTGTAAAGATCTGTGTGTCTCCATTACAAGGATTGTTGATATCCAGTAATGCAAGTTCTGTAGTCTTCTTTTGTTTTTCTAAGGGAAAGGGAATATATATCTATAATGTGTGTATGTATGTATATATATGTATGTATATAATTGGTCAAATCAATTGCTTCAACAATAAATCTTTTTTTTTTTTGTCTGTCTTGAAGAACAAAGTCACTTCTATGACCTTTTTATGTGGGAAGACCGTGGAGGATTTATGCAGAGTCAAGCAGGTAAAGCTTTTTACATACTATTGTAATATGTAGTTGACCAAAGTACTCATTTAGTCCCTGAATCTTATTGTTTGCATGATTATACATTGAATATAAACACATTTTATTAGAACGCATTAGCAGCCTAAAAAAGAAGCCTTTTATTGTATACCCATCATTTGTTCTGAATTCAGGGTTTTTTGACAATTTCTAAAACTTTACTTTTATTTATCAATTAAGGGATGTCCAACTCATTTCCTTGAAGGCCAGACCTAAACACATTTTGAATATTTCTCGGTGTCAGCTTATGACACCAAAACCCGGCCTGTATGTGGCACTCAAGGGCTGGAGTTGGACAGGCCAGTATTAAGCCACTGCATAAAATATTTGTAGTTCTTTTTAAAAGAGTAGAAGTGGGAGCTTTGCCATAGAAGATTTTAAGAATTCATGCTCTCTGAAATTTAGTATTTTACTTTTTCTTTTCTTGTTGTGTAAGTCTGTGCATAACAGATGTCCTGCCACATCAGTGATTGGTGAACATGTTCTGCATTGGTGAACAGTAATGACAACCCATTAAGTTAATTTCCACAAAAATCTGCAATGTTTTCCAAACGCTTTCTTATTAAACTTTTAGCAATATAACTTACCAACACCTAAAGGGAATAACATAGAACATGCCTATACAAAAAAGTGAAAGACTTCTGTGTATTTTCTTTATTAAAAGCCCACATGAAATCACCTCCATATGCCTCAATCAAACCATCCATTATACAGTCAGTATGAAAAAAATATACCGTATATAAAACCCCTTACCTATAAGGAAAAATTATGATTGTTCTGCATCCCTCCTCCCCTCAGATAAAGTGCTTCCTTAGTATAGTAAGCGTGTCTTCTCCCTGACAAAGCGACAGATGTGGAAGGGACACATCTGGGACTTCAGTCACGATCCCTACAAGACCCTATAGTAATAGGATTTTAGCATTGCAAAACATTATGTAGCACCATCCCTTTGCTAGATACTGACGTTTTATGTGCTAGAGGCTTGAGGGGACAACAAATAAGTAGGGGATGGTTATTTTTGTCTCCAAATGAATGGCTGACTCAAGTCAACTTTTTGTTGTTCATTAAGCTAAGGAAAAAGTGATAACATCCTTCCTGACATCAGCCCGATGTTAGACATTCACAAGAGAGTTTTCATTGGACTGCTTGCAATAATTACCTTTAATGTAGTAAATTCTTGGTAATCCTCATATAGTTTAGTTGCGTGTTGAAAGCATGTAGCATTGATACAGTATACAAAATGGTAACGAAGTCTCTCTCTACTTTAAGGCTGACTTGGATTCTAGGCACATTGGCTGGGTAACAAGTGAGCTTTCTGGAGGAGATAACCATATCATCAAGATTGAGATGAAGGGTCCAGAGAATACACTGAGAGTGCGGCAAGTAAAAGTGCTGGGCTGGAAAGATGGCGAGTCCATTAAAATAGCCGGACAGATTTCAGCGAGCGTGGCACAGCAAAGGAACTGTGAATCGGAGACGCTGCGTGTGTTCAGACTGATAACCTCACAGGTAAGTGACAGCTGCCAATCAGATCAGTCTTGTGTACAGTAAAATCGTTTTCTGGGAATATTTTAGCATTTTGTTTTTTGGGGGCTTTTTTAATAAAAAGGAATCTAAGCAGACGTATCATCTATGCACCAGCATTTTATTCTTAAAATCTTGCATAGAAAGTGAATTGATTTGTGGGTGTTTATGTGAAAGTAGCTACACAAATAAGCAGAAAACAATTACACCTAAAAGTATGGTATGTGAATGAGAACCTTCACACATCTGTTACTTTCAGTTATCTGAACGTGTGCCTAACTAAATGTAATTTGTTTTCTTAACCTCCCTAGCGGTTGTGATGAGTCCAGCTCATCCAGTGCTGATTTGCTGAAAGTGCACTGGACAAGCTGGACTTCCCCCCCTTAGAAAGCTGTATTAAGCACAATTTCAAAAGAACCTAGAGTTTGGTCCTCTCCCTCCTGGTGTGAGGACCTGGTGACCTCACACGGGGGGAGGGGGGGGCACCAAATTTAAAGGGAAATTGTACTGGGTATCCCGTACAATTTTTAAAGTAAAAAACACAACACACATTTACAATTGAATAAAAAAATTATTATATACAGCAAACAAACAAAACTCAAATGATACTTTACATTTTTTTTATTTAATGTAAAAAAATAATTTTACAACAACAAAAAAAAATACATCAGAAGTGGTGCGCTTTTGGTACAGAAATCTGTACCTCAGCAGAGCACTAGGGAGGTTAAAGTGGTTGTTGGAAAAGCCTCTGTTGGGTGATTTTAATAATTATGTTTTCTTGATGAGTTACGTTGCTGTCAGTATTTTGTAAATTTATACAACTGAACAAAAGATATCATTTTCTTAAAATTAATCTATGGGGCATTTTGGATGATGTGTGTGTATTCAACGCAATGATGTGCATTATGCTGAGTACAATTCTCTTTCACCACACAGGTGTTTGGCAAGTTGATCTCTGGAGATGCAGAACCAACACCAGAACAAGAGGAGAAAGCTCTGCTATCCTCACCTGAGGGCGAGGAAAAGGTAAATCTTGGCTGTTATGTTGAGATGTGAACAAAACGATCTTGTTTAAAGCTTAGCATTTCTGACCATATTGAACATTTACCTACAGAAACACTACATTCTACAACTCTAACTGTAGTGTCTTGTATGGTTTGCTTTATTTATTTATATATATTTTTTGCAGGCAACTTCTGATGCAGACCTCAAGGAACACATGGTTGGCATCATATTTAGCAGGAGTAAACTCACTAACTTACAGAAACAGGTATGCAATCATCTATAAGAACCCACAAAAACCTGCAGGTCTCTCCCAAACGAGAACAGAAAAAAAGGGGAGAAAGGAGACACGCAAATTAGAACCTAATGAGGAGCGGAGCAATAACCAAATGCATATCGGAACGTTCTAGATCACTTACCTAACCTCCTGGGTGTTGCGTATTTTTTGCACCATTTTACATGGCGTGAAAAGCCGCTTACTGGGCAATACTCCACCGTAATTCCCCTCTGTCCTCCCGGCTCACTACACCCCGCCGGTGTCAATTAGACGCCGGCGGTGTGTGCGGGGGAAGCAACGCCCCCTCCATTAAGGTTGAGGTCTATGGCGCCGCCCCCTTTTATGGTTGCACTAGTGTAGCCTGTGGGAGACCAGTAGTGTAGGTTGCTGAGTCCTTTCCGTCTGTTTAGGAAGATCAAGTAAGGGTTTTAGGACCTTCAAAAAAGCCAATAAAAATAGGATATTCTTTTATTGATTGAGGATAGAAGAGGTACATCAAACACTTGGTTGCTTATTTCTTGTCAAGTGTTTCATGACTCTTGGGTCACTTCATCGGGTTAAAAAAATCGTAATAAAAGGGTTTATCTGTGAGACACAATAGGGTCTTCGTATGCATCTCTATGGATACATTGCATTGGTCCAAAAATTCTGCTGATTCATAATCAATATAAATATAAATTTCATATAATATTAAAAAAAAATAAGATTAAATGAACCTGATTAGACCAACATAAAGTATGTAATCATGCAACAGTTCTAGTTATATATGAAACCGCTTAAATTAAATGATGTGTTAAGGTTTTCTCTCTTTATAAATTTAGCACTTTTTATGCCTTTTGGGAAAGGATTTGCAATGAATTTAATGTGAATTTTAGGTTTATCCATTGAGACATCATGCTTAATAAATATAATATTTTGTATGTGATCATGTAATTAAGAAATATATATTGTGTGTTCATATGTAAATTTTGCTACATGTATTCTTGTATTGATCGTAATGTAAGTTTGTTTCCAGATGGTAACATATCTTAAAACTTGCAGGTATGTGCACACATAGTTCAAGCAATCCGAATGGAAGCTACGCGAGTTCGAGAAGAGTGGGAACATGCCATCTCCAGCAAGGAGAATGCAAACTCCCAACCAAATGATGAGGATGCGTCATCTGACGCTTATTGTTTTGAATTGCTGTCTATGGTACTTGCGCTCAGTGGGTCAAATGTTGGAAGGCAGTATTTAGCACAGCAGTTGACTTTACTGCAAGATCTGTTCCATCTGCTGCATACTGCTTCACCCAGAGTGCAGAGACAGGTAAGTGCATCAGATGTTATTGAACTTTGAAGTTTTTGCATGTTCAGACAATAAGCAGATTAGAAAACGTATGTTTAACCTAGATTAAGCCTTATAGCCCTGCTTTGTCAATGTCAAGTGGATTATAAGTGTTGGAACCCCCACCACCAACTCTCTGGGGTTCCCAGACTGCCTTTCTCCAGCCGAAGGGCAAAATGTGTCCATGGTGCTCTGCAGCTTGATTGTGATATGCTTACATGCCTCTATCATTTACCCTCTCCATAGAAAAGGAGAAATCTGGGAATTTTATTTCAATTACAGATTCTGCTGTCCACTCATTGAAGTGGTAGGGCTGCAGTTTGAAGCCTGAAATTTTTTTCAATGTTTAAGTAAATATTTTCAAAAACAGAAGTGCTCTATGATTGATTGATTATACAAGGTTGCACAACATTTCCTTTTCTGAGGGAAACGGGAGGATATTGGCAAACAAAGAATATGCCAGTTGATTGGTGTACTATTACTAGTTACAATGTAGACATAGTATATGTTACCGTAAAGCTTTTTTATGGAAGATACAGAAATAACCTTCAGGATCTTCTTCACAGGTGACTTCTTTGCTGCGACGTGTCCTTCCTGAAGTGACCCCTACTCGTCTTGCTAGCATTATTGGAGTCAAATCGCTGCCACCGGCAGACATCAGTGACATCATCCATTCTACAGAAAAGGGTGATTGGAACAAGCTCGGCATTTTGGATATGTTCCTGGGATGTATTGCTAAGGCGCTCACAGTGCAGTTGAAGGCCAAAGGAACACCAATCACTGGCACTGCAGGGATGAGTGCTGGGAAAGGCGTAACAACTGTCACTTTGCCGATGATCTTCAATTCCAGGTATTTACTCCAAGAGCTTATACTGTACCATGGAATATTCTTCTGAAATGACTAAGCTCTTTATGTGGTATTATATGAAATGTATAATGGTATAATAGTTTCAATGGTATAAAAGTCCTTTTATGGGCTGAACAATCACTCTCAAAGCCAACCTGAATTCTTATTATTGGGTTTAGAATACATTATATATTTTTCACTAATTTAGACTGGAATATGACTTCAAGTGTGAAAGGGGCCATCTTGTATTTGGTGCTATAGATCTGGTTATTGGCTACTAAACCTATTATCTCTTCCTGGTGTCCAAGCTCCTCCTTCATGCTCTCTACCCAAGCCAGTATGTTGAGGGGAATTTTTATTTTATTTTAAGCAATTGGTCGGCTGATGTCATAGATCTGGCATTAGGCATCTCCATGGCACTACCTCAGAAGTAGATGACAGATAAGGATTATGTAAAGCTAGGACTGTTGAATAGAATTTGGGACTTTTGTGTGGACTTTCCAGTATGTCCTTGACTAATGAACTCAGTCACCTCATTTATTGTATTATTTGAATATGTTTCTGATCACTGTTTTTCTGTATCAGATTTATTATGCTATAATCACAAGGCATATATTGGAATAATGAGGCTTTACATGTAACCAAACTTCTTGTTATTTTACATCTTTCAATCAGTTATCTTAGAAGAGGGGAGAGTCACTGGTGGATGAAAGGCTCAACGCCAACTCAGATTTCGGAGATCATCATTAAACTGATTAAAGATATGGCAGCTGTAAGTGTTCCCCACCTTCTAATGCTTTGTCACCATTTTTACACAATACATACACATGTATAAATATCATTAGTCCAGTTCTCATCACTCTTCACTCTCTAATTCATTCTGTTATTTCCAGTAATTAGAAGAGATGTGTAAGTTGTCATTGGATTCTGTGATCACTCATCTTACTTGCTTAATAGTTTTGTTATTAAAATGTTTAGAAAAAATGATTGTTTACTTTGTGTAATTTTTTGTGTTTTTTTTTCTATTCAACTCTTTGCTTTGATTTCTGTGTTAATAGGGTCACCTTTCAGAGGCATGGTCTCGTGTTACTAAGAATGCAATTGCAGAGACAATCATTGCTCTGACAAAAATGGAAGAAGAGTATCGTTCCCCAGTACGCTGTATCGCCACTACCAGGGTAAGGTTCTACATTACACTTTGGCCTTTTCTCAAAATGTCATTTGTTCATGTTCATTTCACTGAACTTATCTTCATGTTCTTCTAAGATTATACATTGCCAGACCTCACCATACTATACATTTATATTTCCTGTTTGTTTTAGCTGTGGCTGGCTGTTGCGTCACTGTGTGTACTTGATCAAGACCATGTGGACCGATTATCTTCTGGAAGGTGGATGGGAAAGGATGGGCAGCAAAAACAAATGGTAAGTTTTTTTTGCATTTCCAACATATTGGATGGTATCTTAAATAATCCTGTAATATCTTTCAAAACCTCTTTTTACAAATCATCATTGGAAGAACCCCCTTGTCTTTTTTTCCATTGATATTTTTCATACGAATTGATGCATTGCAGCATTAGGGGTATACATTATGTAGAGGGGTGTGCCATGCGACTGCCTCCATATCTAATCTAAAAGGAGATATATGATAAATCGTAACCTGCAGTCTTTGCAGCAGGGCCACATAATAGTGACTTGTTTTCTTGCTGGGGAGAGCCATAGGAGGTCAATAGGCTTCAACTCAGTATGATTATCTTTTAAACATAATTATAAATTCCTTTTCAGTCCATTGGCACTGGCATATTAAAGCATCTATCAATTATCTAAATCAATGATTGTTTTAGAATAAATGCTTACACTATCTGCATGCTTTTCTCACATATTTACGCTTTGTGTTTCAGCCAATGTGTGATAATCATGATGATGGTGAAACTGCAGCAATCATTTTGTGCAACTCATGTGGAAATCTGTGCACAGACTGCGATAGGTTTCTGCATCTCCATCGGCGAACAAAGTCCCATCAAAGACAGGTAAAGTGCAAGAAAGTCATCTGTTAATTCATAACCCCCTCTAGCTACAACTGAACGTTTCAAATACCTCATTTATGTATTGCTATAATATTACTTTTTCCAAACATATCTTTAAGGATAATGAACATCATTTTTACATGCTTGCTAACCAAACATCACCATGCAATGTTTTTGGGTAGCAGTTCAATTATTACTCATGGTTTCCATAAATTGCTGATTGTCTTCCTTCAAAACTTGTGTCCTTTCGTAAGTCTTCTTTCAATCAATTTGAATCCACACAGGTTTTCAAAGAGGAAGAAGAGGCCATCAAAGTTGATCTACATGAGGGCTGTGGTAGAACTAAACTGTTTTGGCTGATGGCTCTTGCTGACTCTAAAACCATGAAAGCAATGGTTGAATTCAGAGAACAGACAGGTAAGTCATACATGAAGTCGTACATAGAGTTTTATATTTTCTAAAATATGTTTGTGTCTAAAATTTCAATATTATTACTATAAAGTACCTAACTTCTACACACTGTATAAAATACTGTTATTTCTGTTTGTTAATGAGTGTGATAATGACGTTCAAAAGAAAAAAACACCAGTAATTAAAAATCTTACCAGTAGCTGTGTGTACCATAGGCAAACCTGCAAGTAGCAGTTCAGAAACCTGTCGTTTCTGTGGCTCGAGAAATGGAACCGAATTATCGGCTGTGGGCAGTGTGTGTTCTGATGCAGACTGCCAGGTAAGAGAAGACCGTATCCAGAAATGTCTGCCACACTAAAAGATTTCAGCACTCTGATACCAAATTTGCTATTTCCAGGAGTATGCAAAGTCTGCCTGCAGCAAGACCCATCCATGTGGGCATCCCTGTGGAGGTGTGAAGAATGAGGACCATTGTTTGCCTTGTCTACATGGTTGTGACAAAAATGCAACAAGTCTGAAGCAGGACGCAGATGACATGTGTATGATATGCTTTACAGAGGCCCTTTCTGCTGCTCCTGCTATTCAGGTTAGCCATTTACCTTGATGGTGTATTGATTACGGACAGTGACAGGCATTCAAGTCTTGTATGGTTGCTCCCGCTTAGATTCTCTTGTATTTGCTGGGATAAAGCTTGTTTCCTGACGTGCTTCCCCGTCCTCCCCTCTACACATCGCCGCGTCAAAGAGTCGCCAGCAATGTGGGGTGGGAAAAGTAATGCCCCCTCCAATAGCATGTAGGTCTATGGCGCCTCTGACGCCAAAAGAAAAAGAATACTGGCTAGTATGCCCAATCCCGGCGCAGGAACAGTTTGATCGAAGAACAAACTGACTGTACTGGGTCTGGGCATAGCGTCAAGGAGGTTAATGTTTGTTTGTTTTGGTAGAGCAAATCACAGTCTGATAACTAAAATATTTAACATAAAGTCTAGATAACTTGTCCACTCTGTTCATGTGCTTTTTTATTCTACACACAGATAAATGGGATTTCTCTGAGTTACAACTGTACTGCTGATTCTCCAGAATGCAGCTTGGGGAGTGGAACCCAACCCAGTAAATAATAATTCTTTCCTTTTCTCACTTTAGCTTGACTGTAGCCACGTGTTTCACCTGCAATGCTGTAGACGAGTTCTGGAGAACCGATGGTTGGGGCCACGGATCACATTTGGATTTATGTCCTGTCCAATCTGCAAGGTGAGTAATGGAAAACAATAATGTCTAAATGAAAGCTTTCTCATACTGAATAGTGATAGATACATTGTCGGTGTGCAGTCAGTTAAGGTGTAAATATGTATAGATTGCTTGACTTGTCATTTGGAGACATGAGTTGACTTTGTGTACAAATATATTCACCAGTGTATGCCCAGAAATGTGAAAAAAACATGTTCCCATGGACGTGGAAGGGATATAACAGAACAGTAGCTCAATCTGCCCATTTTTAGTCTTCAGTAACAAGTACATGTCATCTGGCTGATTATGGTCTAGAACAGTGGTTCTCAACCATTTTAGATCTGCGACCCCGGAAGTGATGCCAGGAAGTGTGACTTCCTGTATTTGGAACACAGAAATACCAGTGTGCAGTGCCACTTTCGTATTCCAAATGCTGGAAGTGACACTCTGCAATGTCACTTCTGGCAGGACCAGGTAAGTGTAATGTCCCTTCTATTTTTCCATCCTAATTGTGCAAATGATATGCACAGTGGAAAGTTAGGAGGGAGGGGTGTTACCTCCCCCATTTGTGGGCATCAGTGCTGCTGCTTGTTAGCAACAGCTCTGATGTTTTCTGTGAACTCGGGGACCCCTGTGAAATTGTCATTCAACCCCCAAGGGGATCCTGGCAGGTTGAGAACCACTGGTCTCAAGTAACATCATGCATGGTCAGTGCTACTGTTTCATCTGCAAGAGCTGCTCAATAAATCTATGAAATTTAAAGGTGGTCACACACTGATCTATTTTCTGATCATTTGGCATAAACACATTGGTCATTTAAGTTGATTGTTTGGAAACCAATTCCTTTTTACCTGAATCAATTGACCAAAATCAGAAACGCAAAGTATTCTTTGGTTTTGACTTGATCACACTGTGTGGTAATACCGTTGATAAATATTAAACTGGCAAATTTTACTTTCATCTCAAAAGTCAATTGCATCTAAGATTGATCAGTGTCTACCATAATATTGATCATTCATAAAACTGTGCTACAGAGAAGTTATTTACACATTACCTATTATCTTCCAGAATCTTCATATACTGTTGAGTTGATAGCACAGCCTGGTTGTATAATGCGCTCTACATTTAATGCAGAGAGAGTTTCAGTCTGTAAGCTAAATGACATTTTTTCTGCTTTTAGAACAAAATCAATCATACAGTATTAAAAGATCTTCTGGATCCAATTAAAGAGCTTTATGAAGACGTGAGAAGAAAAGCATTAATGAGGCTGGAATATGAAGGACTACACAAAAGTGATGCAATCACAACACCAGGAGTACGATTTTACAACGATCCGGCCAGCTATGCCATGAATAGATATGCTTACTATGTCTGCTACAAATGCAAAAAGGTATTTCTGCATATACACACACTTGGTGCCTGAAGTTACACCTAAATTAGTTTAATGTCCTTAAAAACATGCCATACGGCTGCTATTTCCAATGCTTACTGCTGTTAGTAACAACTGTACTTTATGTTTGACAATTCCTCTCAGTACATTTAACCTATTGAAAGGAATTCTATAGAGAACAGTGGGAAACAGTTGGACTAGACCCAGCAGTTTACACGTAAATTAAATGTGATTCTGGTAATGTTGAATTAGAATCATGTTTTTTTTTTTTTTTATATATATATATATACTGTATTTATGAGGGAAAAAAACACCACATCTTGCGCTGTACCTGCATCTCCCATACAGGTGCAAACCTGCAAAAATGTGTAACGCAGGTTTAGTGCGAATGATTCACGGTTGTATACCTTGTGGTAACGCTAGGTGCAGCTGCAGCACGGCTAGTGTGAACAACCGTTAAGGGGATACAGAAGCCATTGTTTGAAGGGGAAAATCTAGGGATAAGATTGGCTTTATGAAATGCATACAAGACCTGTGAATGTGTGTCAGTCAAGGATTTTTCTTCTCACTATACAAATTTTGTAACTTACTCACTGGAAAGTGGATTTTAATGTTAATTACATACCATGGTAGCTGGTCCCAGCAATATGCAGAGATGCTAGAACTACCTGTTACTGCCCTTCCTATGTTTGTTTTTTACTTTTATGGTCAGTTTATTCATATGTATTGCATTAAGTTCTCTTCTGTCACATTGCTAAGCTCTTGCCTATGTGTGTAATGGACTGTTCTTCGTCTAGGCATATTTTGGTGGAGAAGCTCGTTGTGATGCGGAGGCTGGACAGGGAGATGACTATGATCCAAGAGAACTGATATGTGGAGCATGTTCAGATGTGTCCAGGGCTCAGGTATGAAGGAAAAAGTTATAGCTCTTGTATGGTGCATATAGACATATCACCGAAACAATATGGATGTGCAATCCACATTTTTTTTTTCTTGACAGATGTGCCCGAAACATGGTACAGATTTCCTAGAGTACAAATGTCGTTACTGCTGCTCCGTGGCTGTGTTTTTCTGCTTTGGAACAACCCATTTTTGTAATGCCTGTCATGATGACTTCCAGAGGATGACCAGCATACTTAAAGAAGAACTTCCACATTGTCCTGCAGGTCAGTTTAGATGTCTACTATGCACTTAATGCTCAGGGAGGGGAGATGACCAAGCGCTAAATGTTTGTCCAAGATGATAATGATTGTGTCAGGTGACAATAATCACATGTCTGTATAAACTTTAAGAAAAGCAGCTTGTTACTCACATGAGGTCTAAAGCCGGGCATAGACGGAACGATTTCCAGTCGATTCCCGACCTAGCAGGCGTGATGACGTCCGCACGCCCGCTAGTGCCGAGAACTAATGGGGTCGGATCAAATTATCTGTCATGTCGGATCACTGTGGGATCCAACATGACGGCTGATTTTAGTCCAATCTTTCAAGTTGGTGCACACGATTCCTTACGCGCATGGCATCCGATCGTGGGTCGGGCAGGTATTGGCCCGTCTATGCCCAGCTTTTAGACCGAAAAATAAATACCCCGAGCACCAATTATCCCATATTGAAGATTAGTAGCAGCTTCCAGGGTTAGGCTGGTTTACAGTAGGTTTTTTTTCCCTCACACAGTGCAGACACCCCTGTGTTTTTGTGCACGGTTTGTTCATGGTTGTTACATGACTGTGTGGTGCAGATGGGACCCATATCTTGAGGCACCTGACGCAGACATGCATGTGGTGTGTGTTTTGGGCACTGTTTATAGATTAAAAATAAACCGCTCCCGAATAGCTGGCATACCCTCTATTAGTGTAGTCCCAGCCTAAACTTAAGGTCAAGGGTCCACTACATCTGTAAAAGATACTTAGGTGTTTTAGGGTGCGCTTTGGGATCTGTCTT
Organism: Ptychadena robeensis; assembly: GCA_036250615.1. Lineage (NCBI taxonomy): Eukaryota > Metazoa > Chordata > Amphibia > Anura > Ptychadenidae > Ptychadena > Ptychadena robeensis. Next base: position 58,423,985 of record CM070033.1, on the reverse strand, counting down.
TGCAGGCAATCTTTTTTTTTT
>CM070033.1:58386090-58400098 GCA_036250615.1 Ptychadena robeensis | reverse complement strand
TACTTGCACAGTCATAGGGCAATTACATTGAGTGGTTTTGATAGTGGGGCTCTGCAGACTGGCAACTATTTTGCAGGGGACCTTGCAATTTAGAGCATTTTGTGCTTTCTAGTTCTCTTTTGTAGGCCATTCATAAGTGTCTCCTTTCTATGAGGCTTCTGATGTCTGAAGTTTTGATGCTCAGCCTTTCCTTCCTCTGAAATTGTCCCAGAAGCTTCATGTCACGTCCAGGGTCTAAGGAAGCGCCTGGTATTCAGCAGAGTATCCTGCAAGAAGTGATAGACTTTGCTGCACATGGTTCCCAGGTTGCGGCCCTCAGCTAGAGAGTTAGAAAGCTGACAATCACCAAATTGATATACTAAGGGTTAACACAGACTGTAAAACAAGCTGTTAGTCAGAAGCTGGGAAATCAGGAAACAAAGCAACCTCCTGTTTCCTGAGGCCTTTCTTAAATTGGGCTGTAAGGAGGAGGACCTGACAAAGTAGGGGTGTTACCTCTTGCAGCCAGCAGAGAGCTTCTGTGAAAGGAATGAGTATGGGACGGAGCAGGAAGCAGGCATAGGTGAAGTAGCAGGCACAGGTGCCCTGGTCTTGTGGACACTTCACATGCATCAACTTGGCACCATGATAGAACAGAAAGCAATTTCAGCTGTCTAGAAGTTTCAAAGGTATAGGAAGACCATATGTCATTGATTTAGGGGTCACCTGAAGGACTGTTCTATAGAAGATTACATGTAAAGCTTTGTCAACTGTATAATTTGTTGCATCCCTGTTTATTTCTAATGGTTTTTCACAATGATTTGTTAACCAATTATAGAGGTGATGTCTATTAGATGATATATGTAACATTTTAGATGAGTATGGTAATATTAATATATATGAATTGGTCTACTACAAGCCTACAAGGTCAAATAGACATACTGTATATACCTGAGTATAAGCCGAGTTTTTAAGCCCAAAAAAATGGGCAGAAAGTGCTCCCCTCGGCTTATACTCGAGTCAGCTGAGGGGGTCCACTCACCACACCTGAATCGCCATGCTGAATGCTTCAGACAGGCAGCTCCCGGTAGATCTTCTGTTGCGATCTCTCCTGTCAGCTGTTCCTGTCATCGCTTCGGAGAATCAGCTGTTGAACAATAATAAACTCCACACTGCCATCTAGTGGCCAGTTATTAGTACAGATACAACTCCATAGCCTACAATAGGAATTGCCCTGCACAACCCATCCTGAAATAATAATAATCCTGTGTTATCTTACATTTATTGATGATGTGGCACTAAGAGTAATCCTGTTTGATTAATTCCTAGGGGCAATGGTGCTTTCTCTTTATTTTCTCATTTAGAATACTCCACTATCTGACTGCATTTCCCACCCTCGGCTTATACCTGAGTCAATATGTTTTTCCAGTTTTTGTAGATAAAATTAGGTACCTCTGCTTATACTCGAGTATATACGGTAATGTGTCTTTAAAGATGTCCTCTTAATCTAAAAAAAAATATATCAAGTTTGTTGATCTTGTAGGTAGTTGTAATTGCATCAAGATTTGGTATACTAACATCATCTGTGCGAGGACCATTTCCACTAATAGAGCATTGACACCCAAGCTAAAATACTTCCATAGCTTAATACTAGGCTTCCGCAAATCTACTTTATTTCAACCCATTCTGTATTAATGACTCTAAAGCTGGCTATACATGGCATGATTAACCTGCGATCGTTGTGGGATCGATCATTCATAACATGCTTAGGTTCTTTCTGGGAATTGATGCACACCACCCTTGGGGACCCGAATATTTTGGATGGCGATCAAACTAGGAAATACCAAAATGTCTGATGCCTATTTGATCGTAAGTGATGACACATGGTGGGCTGTGTTTGATTCCCTAAGGATCGATCACCGCGAACGTGCACAGCTATTGATTGTTCTGGAATAAAACGAGCCATATATGGCCAGTTTAAGACTTTCATTCTGTCATTCCCTCAGTGAAAGAAGATATAGATAAGCATACCTGCGTATGTTTAATTCAGTCAAACAAAAATCTATAAAAAGTATCAATATATATGTTCTTACCTGATAAACAAAGCTTCTCCTTTTGAATTCCATTGGTTGATTTAATTCAGGAAAGAAATAATTGGTTGGTGAAACAATGGCAAAATCAAGCTGCAACTGTTTGAAAGGATCTAACCAGTTTTATGCTGAGCATACATGGGTTTATTGCTGTTCGATAGAGCCGCCATCTATGTTGCCCAATACTTTGGATAGGGACCCACGATAGATGAGGGACAGACTGCAGGGTGATGATGTCACCCTGATCAGCGGGCCCCTTTGTGTGCTGGCCATTACTTTGAATTTAAAGTAATGGGATCGGCTGGGAATTTACCGGCATGTCGGATCACTGCGATCCATCGTGCCAGAGATTCCTGGTCGATCTCACCAGGTGGGTCTACCCGATTTTCGCCCGGGCAATTGGCGGGTCGATTGGCTGAAATATCGGGTGAGAATCAGGCCTTTAATTTGTATTGTGGTAAGCACTTCACTATACCGAGTAGAAGTACCTGTGTTTATCAGCCTGTCAGTGTGACAAGACTGCGTGCACATGCTACTGACAACATTCACTGTTTTAAACTTTTTTTTATACAAATATGTGTTTATATCCTTTTAAATCTTTGAAGAAGTTATACTTCTTACTAAACATATTTTTGCTTGTCCATTGGTAAAACTACATAGGCTTAAAAAACACCTAAATTAAACATATATTTAATAAAATATCAGGTTATCATTACTGAACCATTCTGTAATGGTAGTTGCAGAAGCTGTTACTTTATATACAGAAAATTTACAATGAGTAAAAGTTGACGAATATAAGCAGAGGTATCTCATTTTACCACAAAATAACCTGAACGACTCCAGTATAAGTCTAGAATGGGATATGCAGCAGCTAAGGCACAGGAACACAACAATTCTGCTTTTGTTTTTAGATGTCAGTATATCAACTAGCCGATTTGTGAGTAAAGGCCACCACACATATAGCGAGTGGGGCCGACAGACATGTGACAGAGTGCAGCGTGATGACGTCATCACGCTGCACCCTGTCGCTCAGAGTATCAGTGGGTACCTTTTGTGTGCTGGCCGTTAGTTTGAACGGTGCCACCGGTCCCCATTCAAACTAATGGCATCGGCTAGAGATTAACGGACATGTTTGCTCTCAGGCCAACCGAGTTGTGGGGCGTCAGGGATCTTTCGCCCCATGTGGGCACCCACGACTCGAGGCCGATTTTGTCGACGCACATGGGTTAGCCCAAAAGTATTTTGATTTATCGGTCCTTAGTAGTGTTGAGCTCGAATATTTGATTTTAGAATATTTAGCTCGAATATCGCCATTTCGCGAATATACAATCAGATTTTTCGCAATTGTAAAGCGATTTATTGCGATTTTGCGATCCCATTCATTGCAATGGATCGCAATTATATAATCACGATGTGAATTTTTAAATGGAAATGACGGATATTCTCCCAGTCGAATATCCGAACTCCATTGACTTGCATGCATTGCGCATATGTGATCGCAATTGCGATTTGTAGATCGAAATTCATGTCCACAAGTGCGGATATTCTGGAATCAAATATTATGGTGGATATTCGCGAAATTACGCAAATTCGAATATTGCCTAGTCGCTCATCACTAGTCCTTAGTACCCTGTTTCCCTGAAAATAAGAGCTACCCCGCACATTGTCAAAGTAAAGCAGCATGATATGGCAATGGAATGCAGCAGCACATATATCCTTATCCAGGAAAGCAGAAACCCCAAAAGAATTCCACTCAAAAGACCCCACAAGACATGACACTATGAGACACTCTGGTTGGAAAAATATACGAACAAAAATTTGTGGATGTCTGCTCAAAATCTAAAAAATATATATGTAAAATTTAAGTTTGACTTCCCTCTGAGCTGGTATAATGGTAGCATAGTGCTCCACAATCCCAAATACACTTACCTGCTGTTCCCAGGAATCATGTGAGAGATGCCATCTTTATTTGCCAGGCTAACGAGGGTTAACTTAGGGTGCAAAATTGCGAGTGGCCACTGGGGACGTTTTAAAGGTTTTCTATGGAATTCACTCAATGCGGAGCCGAGATAAGGGAGTTTCCCGGCTATTACTGTGCTTCGAGGTCTTTTCTGGTCCGCCGCAATGCGCGTCATAGGGAGAGAGGAGGGGCTGCGAGGGACTCATTAAATTTTTTTCCTTATGTCATCTTACCCATTATCAACACTTCTAGTGCCATTCATCCAAACCTGAACTTCTGGTGGTAAAGGCCCCCATACACGCGTCGGATTCGCACTGGATTCCGGCACGATCGATTCCGGGCGCGTGCACGCGAAACGATCGTGCCGGAATCGCATGCAGCCCACCAGGTCCGATCGTTCAGGGGCTCAGAATCGGATCCGACGGAGAACCAACATGTTGGTCTTTCTCATCCGATTCTGCCCGGATCAGGGGGAGTTGCCATTTGTGAGGTGGAATCGCACACGGAATCGTGCCGGAATCCGCTCGGACAAGGTGGTATGCTGCGATGGATACTCTTAATTGGCCGATTGATCACACCTGCGATTCCCGGCAGAATCGCCGGAATCGATCGGATGATGAATCGATTGGACATGGAATCCGACACGTGTATGGCTAGCTTAAGTCCGCTTCAACTTGCTTGAATTGGGTTACTATACTCCAATACTAGCAGCCTTTTGTTCCTTAAAAATGCAAAGAAAAAACTGGCGGCTTGAAGTCTTACACTGTGTGCATGCTTTTTACTCTTCTATCAACAGCATATATTTTCTTCTGTAGACTGCTGAAACTTTCTAAAGCCCCCCATATACCTTTAGACCATTCCATACAATTTCCTTTAGATCTACCAACAACTATGTAGTGCTGGGTCCTCCCTGATGGAATACACAGTGATTGGAAGGTTTAGAAAGGTCCTCATATTACATGGTTTTTGTAAAAGAAAAGTTGATTGTACAGAAATTGTAGAGTAAGCTTGTAAGGTGTGTGGGGGCCTTAAAGTGGGTACTTGTTTGAATGTTAGGCAAATGTTTGTATTTAAACTCTATGATTTTCCATCTGATTACATTTACCACTATTGTAAAGTCTGAATGCTGTGTTCTTTGCTTTGTTGTATACCAATTTTTATGGCTCGTATTTTTATAAATAAAAATGTTCATTTAATAATGGAGATGTCTTGTATTTCTAAAAATATATATTGAATACGTTTCTCTTTTGCATTGACAGGTAAATCATTAAATGATATGTCTCCAATGAGCTGTGTGATTGTATTTTGTACTAGATCATATTTGTCAATAATAATTAGCATTATAATTTGCTTTAATTTGTATAAAAGTGATGCACTAAAAGTTTCTAAAATGTAACACGAGTCGGTCTCTTATGTCTGCTTTCCGTCTCTTTTATTTGCTGTGTCCTTATGTTACTTAGTTACTTGTGTTTCTGCACAGTATGCTGTGCAATGCGTGCATTAGAATATGGAGCCCCAACTGCCATCTTGGCTGCTGGCAAGCTCTCACGGCAATCTCTCTCCTGATGGGAGAGAGAAGGGTTGCTGGTAGCTAGGGAGCCATAACAAGGATGACCAGCAACAGACATACCCTGTTTCCCCGAAAAATAAGAAACCCTTGAAAAGAAGGCACCCTTACATTTTTGCCTCACACTGAAATATAAGACATCCCCCTGAAAATAATGCATCCCTGAAGATACGGTACTGTATCTCTGGACAGGGGGGATCAGAGGGGGCAATCAAAATGACACAGGAGGATCAGAAGGGGTTACTAAAATGGTAATTCCCCCCTCTGAGTCTCTGCTATGTTGATTCCCCCCTGTGTCATTTTAAGTGACCCCCCCCCACCCTGATACCCTAGTGCGTATTCTTCTTCATGGAAGTCCACCTAAAATCCGGACATAAATCACCCCAGAAATCGTTCTGACAAGTGTCCATACTTTTTAGATTGAGCTCGTCAAACTCATTACATAGGATGGGGACCAGAATCAACCAAGTAAATTCCGGCACACAAAGGGTGCGCGGCCGGCCTTGAGTGATGACGTCATCCCACGCAGTCAATCTGCCTGGCATCGAGACATCTATGGCAGGCGTCAGAAGACATTTCAAGGAGACCTATAAGCAAAAAAATTTAATAGATAATTAAATTGCTGTCTCTATTTACAAAAGTATTTTGTACACTCCCCTAACATACACTATTCTTCTCAGTGCTGAGAGGAGAACTACTAGACCGAAAAAATGATAACAAAGTGAAGTTTGGGATTTCATAGAGCAAATTTCATACCCACAACTAGTTTTAATGATTTGTATTAATTCTATATTTTCATTGTTTGTATGGATTGACCCTCCTTTGATATAAAGGACATCAGCAGGGGTGCACATAACTTTTTTAGTGAGCTCCTCAGATGAGTACCGGGAGATGGTGTTTGGTACTCACCCCATATGTAGGGTGGGCTTCCTTACCATCCTCTGCGTCAGCTTCCTGCATGGTAGATTCTGCTGCAGATGGACCTCCCTGTTCTTTGTTGGTCCTCCGATTAGCTGTCTCCATCCACAGGTCACCAGCTGGCTTTGGGTCAAATGTAACTCTCACTGTACAACACGATTGAACCCCCAGATCTCATACCTCATTAGTACAGCCCTGAGACTACCTGCAGTCCAAATGTCAAACTTTCATAGTCATATTTCAGCTGTCACACAGTGCTTTTCTCTTGTCAGATTTTACTCTTCCATATGCCTACTCTGACTTTCATCCCCCAGATCTCCAGCACCTTTAGAAGTCTGATCTTTTTTTGGGGGGGGATTATTTATTTACATTCCCAATTTCACACCCCTTTAACATTTAGCTGCGCCCGCCCTGAAGTTGTAAGTACGCATATGAGCTGTGTAACAATAATGCAGGTAAGCATAGATAGTTTTGCCTCCTTTTGAGTACCAGAGTACTACTTATGTGCACTCCTGGACATCAGCATATTTGGACTCACATTTACAGGATATATCACCACTTTCTGTGTCTATTGCTGGTCATGAAATGAGAAATGGCACACTTTTTCAAAGATAAACCCCAAAAAAATTATAACGCAATTATCTGTTGTTTTAAACATGTCTGGAAATCCCCTGTAAACCTATAGTCAGGAGCAGATGAATTTTGGACTCACATTTGCAGAATATATCACCGCTTTCTACGTTTATTGCTGATCATGAAATGGCAAAAAACTTTTCCAAAGATAAACCAAAACAAGAATATGATACACTTATCTGTTGTTACAAACATGTCTGGAAATCCCGCGTAATCCTATAGGCAGGAGGAAACTTAAATACAGAGAAATCATTTGTAAGGAGATTACCTGTACTCCCACAATGCATTGGTGTGGTGGGGGGATGAAAGTATCTGAAGGAAGAGACACACACAAGACACAGTAGACCGGCTCACCATGAATAATGAAGAGGGCATAACATTACATCATTATCAACATATTGGGTTTCATTGCCACCGAAGTCACAGTTTGTACTCCGTTCACATATATACTCTGGCGTTTGTATCACCAAGTTATTTTGCTATGAAACATCAACTTAACAAAAGCATTTAAGTGGACCAGCCTCACCAACCTAAGGTCAGTTTCATTGCTCTTTTCTTTATATTTAAGGGAGTAAATTATCATAATAGTTTGCTGTCTACTTCATATCTTGGTAAACTGTAACACATAATCATTAAAACTTGTAGACAACAAACTTAAGCTGCTTTCTCTGTTGGAGCAGTAAACCATATCCTTTATTTGGATTATCAATTGAGTTTGATCAACTAGAAGTGATTAAAAAGTGTGTGGAAATTTTACACGTTAAGCCCCCCATACACCACATACAATTACCATGCAATTTCTGGACAATCAACTTTTCTTCTACCAAAACCATGTAATATGAAGACCTTTCTACACCTTTCAACCACTATGTATTCTATCAGGGAGGTCACTATACTACATAGTTGTTGGTAGATCTGATGGAAATTGTATGGAAGAATCTAAAGGTGTATGGGGGCCTTAAGATTTTATGATTGTGGAGCGTGCACACAGACATTCATCATCAGAACAAGTAAAAACAAGTTAAAGTTTTTTGGCAATAGGAATCCGATTTATCATCTGTTCATCAGTAAAGTTAAGACCCCCATACACCTTACAATCTTTCCATACAATTTCTGTACAATCCACTTTTCTTTTACCAAAACCATGTAATATGAGGACCCTCTAAACCTTCCAATCACTATGTATTCTATCAGGGAGGACACTATACTACAAAGTTGTTGGTAGATCTAATAGAAATTGTATGGAGAGATCTAAAGGTGTATGGGGGGCTTTAGCCATACACGGGTCCACTTTTGCTCGATCCTTCACCTTGTGCGATTCAAACATCAATCAATCACCAAACATTGATCGACCGTGCTACCACACAGTGTAATCAGTTTATTTACAATGGATTTAGGATTGTACTATGGATACATGATCGTAAATCATTTGAAACACCTAGAAAACCCGTCAGATACTGGTACGATCGACTAAAATTTACATGTCCGATTGTTTTTCTATTGATTTTACGATATATTTTGATCACTTTTTAATTGATTGTACCAGGTGTTCGGGAATCGATTTCCATTCGATCGACTTTCAAAATCAATCGTTTTAAGTTCATCGAAATAAAATATCAAAACCCTGCCTGGCCACCTTTACAGTGTGTGTGATAGTACATCATTTTATTTTCAAAAGGGGGTTGATATTTGAATCGGAATAGAAATCGATCAAACAAATGTTCATCTGTATATGGCTAGCCTTAGAAGAGTTAAGGCAGAAGTCTGTTTTAGTCGTTTTTTAAACATAACATTTCTAAATGAAAGAAAAGTTATTAAATTCTCTAGCAAATGATGCTGAAATAAAAGTTTTCCCACTTTTCAAACATTTTGAAAGTTTCTGGAAATTACTGTTCATGCTTTGAGCAACAGCTATATAGCATCTGGGTGAAGCCTTAAAAAAAAGTTACAGGTGACCATACGAGGTTCGATATTTTTGTTCAAACAAACAGTATCGAAAGATTTTTTTGTTTGGTGGAACGAAAATCGAGTACCAAACAACTTGTTCATTTCATAAAAAGTTACTGATATCGACCAAAAAAATCGATCTAAAGTTATTGGACATGTTGGTAAATTTAGATCGAATTTGTAACCAGCGATAATTTTTGTTCGATTTAATAAATTTGAATTACCGTATTTTTCGGACTATAAGAAGCACCGGACCATAAGACGCACACGGTCACATCAATTTTCACATCAATTGGGTTAATGCAATGAATTTAATGGATGCAATATTCAATTTAGCCAGAAGGTGTCACTAGCAGCAGAACGTCATACTTTACACTGATCTACAGGAGGAAAGGGGGGGGGCTGGGCTGTCTTTTGCTTTCTCTCTCCTCTCCTCTGCCGATGTTACTGTTTCTGTGTCCGTGGGGCAGCAGATTGATTGCTGTTCCCACGGACAGGAGAGCTATAGCTGGTCAAAGGTCATCTATATCTCTCTCTTTATTGCCTATGCCAGTTTAGAGCTGGCATAGGCAATTACACAGTTCAGATGGGAGAGTCGGCATTAACCGGCGTCTCACATCTGACAGCTTCTCCAGCTCCCCCAGCTAATGTCCGTGCTGGGAGAGCTGGCGGGCAGCCAAGGTGTGCCCTCCAGTGGCCGAGTGGCCGCACATTTGGACCATAAGACGCAGGCACTTTTTGCCCCCATTTTGGGGGTGAAAAAAAGTGTCTTATGGTCCGAAATATACGGTAAGCTATTTCCTGTTAAAAAATTATATTTCGCTCAAGTACATCCTAAAGAAATTTCATTTGGTCAAACAAAAATAGTGTGTATACATTCGATATAGGCACATTCGATATTCAAACAAAATATCGAACATCCTGATCGAATCTATCGTCGATTGTGCAAAAATCTATACGGCTAGCTTTAGGTTTGTATCAATTGAAGTGAAATTAGTTATATAGCAATCATTAGTTATAAAAACCACCACTGTGTGATTCTAATGGGCAACAGCTTTAAAATGGACCAGGTAAGGTGTGATGTCACAGCAGATCTTTGAGTGTTTCCCACAAACCGTATAAGCAGTCCTATGTTCATGGCTGCTCATACGGTTATTGTTGTACGAACCATTACCGTTTTTTGTTGTTGATTTCACAACAGGACATAGTTTTATCATTGTCTCTCTTCATGACAGATCTCAGCTTTGTTCACCATGCCTCAGCTATTGCCTGCGCAGGAAGCAGCTAAAATCTACCACACCAATTATGTACGCAATTCCCGCGCCATTGGAGTTCTGTGGGCTGTGTTCACTATATGCTTTTCCATTATCATGGTGGAAGTGTTTATCCAGCCATACTGGATTGGAGACAGCCTAAACACGCCTCAAGCTGGTTACTTTGGATTGTTTAGCTACTGTATAGGCAATGCATTGACCTCCGAGCTTATCTGCAAAGGAAGCGCCTTGGACTTTGAGTCTATACCTTCGGGAGCCTTCAAAACAGCCATGTTTTTTGTTGGCATCTCAATGTTTTTGGTGGTTGGCTCCATGTTGGCCTTTGGTCTTTTCTTCTTCTGCAATTCAGCAACAGTGTACAAGATCTGTGCATGGATGCAGCTGGCTTCAGGTAAATTCTCACTATATTTAAATGAGCTTGTTAAGGAAGGTTGGTGTTTTATAAATTAGTTTATAGAAGGAAGGCTTCCTTCTATAACGGCATCTGTCAGGTCCAACTTATAATATTGTTATCGCTAGTGAACAGCCATGTATCTTCTATATGCTGTTCTGCCTTTATTGTGGAAAAAGTTGTTTTTATACACTTCCAGTTTATTATACAATATATATTATACAAGGTGGAGTAGCAATGGGTTATCAATGATATATATCATCTTGTCAAGGAACAAGAGCACTTGTAATGTAGTTTGTTAATTCTTAACTAGTTTACACATTGTCCAGGAATTGCTTCCAAACCTTGTATATTGACCATCAACAATAGGCCTCACACTAAACATTGTGTATAGAATATTTACCATGATGTTACAGTAAACAATATGCCTCTAAACAAATGGCTGAAAGAGCAATGAACGCCACATATTTTTAAATGTAAGTCTGTGAGAGCCATACAATATGTTCATACCTGTCAACTTTATTCTGAAAAAAGGGGTGAAATACAAGAAATGGCGTCACTGAGTTTTTCAAACAAACTCAGGATGAGCTAGGCTCGTCATGAACGCTAGGGAGGTTAAAAAATTGGCAGCAAGCCAAATGCAGCCACATAAAGAGCCACATCTGGCTCGTGAGTCATAGGTTCCCGACCCCTGGACTAAATCATTGACTGAGTATTAATACTTAACAGAATAGTATAACACTTTAAATTTAGATTGTTCACAGGGCCTTGACAAGATACAAGCTGCTACCTTTTGACCTTTGGAAGCAATGTAAAAACGTAATATTACAGAAATCAGACTATATATACAGTGGTGCACAAAAGTAGTACGCTGGTACGCAAAATGCATTAAAACCTAGCTCTGCTTACCTTTATTAGGTTTCCTAAACGCACTTGCTCTGACGGCATGTGCTCTCTAGTGACATCCGGTGGCTGAAGCTAATATTGCAGACTGAGTTAAGATTACAGCTCCACACAACTTCCCTTTATCATCATTTACACTAATGTAAAAGTTTTTTTTGATTGCCAAAATTCTTTTCTTTTATTTGTAAATGTATAGATAACCGCAGGGAAACTTTAATAACTAGTAAAGGTTTCAGTTAGAGGGGTCATATTGGTAATGTAAATTACTAATCCAAACTCAGAGTAAGCATATGTAAGGGTAAAATCTGATAACAGAAAAGTTGCTCTACTGAGGTATGATGCTGAGATATATACTGAGATATGTACTGAGATCTGGGGGTTCAAACGGTGTTGAACTTGTGACCTAAAGCCAGCTGGTGACCTGTAGATGGACAAAGTTAATTGGAGGATCAATCAGGAACAGGGAGGTCAATCTTCAGCAGAATCTACCATGCAGGAAGCAGATGCAGAGGATTTAGATGGACCTCCCTGTTTTTGATTGATCCTATAATTAGCTGTCTCCATCCACAGGCCAACAGCTCTCACACTGTTTGAACCCCAAGATCTTGTATCCCAGTGCTGGAATATTGAAATTTTCTGTGTTAGTAACCAACCCCTGAGACTACCAGCAGTCCATGTGTCAACCTTTTATAGTCATATTACAACTGTTAAATGTTTCTCTTGTCAGATTTGACCCTTTACCCCTACTCTCACTTTCAACTCTGACTAAGAAATCAAAACTTTTTTTTCTATTAGTTATTTACAACTGAGAATACCTACCTTCCCATGTTCGCACCCTTAACTGACACTGCGTGCTGCTGATCTTTCTCCCCTATGGCTGACAGGGATTCTGACTCCCCGATAGCTGCGGCCACCAGGACCAGGAACACCTCCTAATTGTTATAACGCAAATGCGTGTAGAAACAATACTGGTGCTACGCATAGCTAGTTTTTTTATGTTTGCGTAGCTGTGTACCACTTCTGTGCTGCCCAATATATATACACTGCTTGTCCTAAAAAAAGTCCCCACCAAAAAAAGGTTACACACACCTATATTTTGTTGGACCACCTTCCATTGCGACATGCATTTGATAAGCTTAAATTGACTGCAATGTCACAAGAGTTATATCCATCTAGTGTTGCATTCATTTTTCACCAAGATCTTGCATTGATGATAGTAGAGTCTGACGGCTGCGCAAAGCCTTCTCCAGCACATTCTCAATGGGGTTGAGGTCTGGACTCTGTGGTGGCCAATCCATGTGTGAAAATGATGTCTCATGCTCCCTGAACCACAGCCCAATGAATCCTGGCATTGTCATCTCTGAATATGTCTGTGCCATCAGGGAAGAAAAAATCCATTAATGGAATAACCTGGTCATCCAGTATAGTCAGGTAGTCAGCTGACTTCATTCTTGGAGCACATACTGCTGCTGAACCTAGACCTGACCAACTGCAGCAACCCCAGATCATACTGAAGCACTGCCCCCACAGGCTTGTACAGTGGGTATTAGGCATGATTGGTCCATCACTTCATCTGCCTTTCTTCTTACCCTGACGCGTGACGCGGCCAGGCAGTAAATATACACACACATACACAATCATATATTGGCTTCCACCAGTTGTATCAATTATTTACTGCAATTGGGTGCAATGTCCCTCTAAAACTCACTATAAGGACCTGCAATTCTGTTGTGTGAAACTTTCTGTTCTGCTTTTGCAGCTGCGGGGCTGATGATTGGCTGCCTTATATACCCTGATGGCTGGGACTCTTCAGAAGTCAAACGCATGTGTGGAGACAAGACGGACAAATACACATTAGGAGCATGCACCATACGCTGGGCATATATCCTGGCTATCATTGCTATCCTGGATGCCCTCATCCTTGCTTTTCTGGCATTCGTCCTTGGCAACAGACAGGACAGTTTGCTGCCAGAGGATTTCAAGATCCAGAGCAAAGGTTAGAATAATTCACTGTTTATTGCTTAGTTTTCTAACGCTAAAAGATAATAGCAAATGTGTAAGTAAGAGCACTGATCCATGGATTCAATGAGAAAAAAACAAACTACGTATTTATCTAATATTTGCCAATTAACAATAAAGTACAAAAAGCTATTTTCTTCTAAAATTCAGTATTATAGAGTTTCCAGTTTCAGTTTCCACCTTATAACTTATGTTCAGCAATGGGAAAAATTGCAAAACTTAAAGCAGACCTACCACCTTGTCCACGATTGAAAATAATAAAAACTTTTTCCGAGATCGTCCCTCCGCAATGGCATTTGGGACATCTGTTCCAAGTGCCCTTGCGGC
>CM070033.1:58372012-58383698 GCA_036250615.1 Ptychadena robeensis | reverse complement strand
CCCCCCCCCCCAAGAAATACATAGAACTACATTGTTACCAAATGATTTGTGCAATTGTACTGACAAGCAATGCGCCCTTCTAAAACTTGTGTTAATCAGAGAGATGGATGGAGATACTGAGACAGCCACTGACTGATGTGTAAGTGCTGCTCTCATGTTTGGAAAGCACCGTTTTATTATATGTGATCACATGCACTAACACACAAGAGATTCAAAAGAAAGGGTACCCATATATGTGTGATGACATCACTACACTTCAGCGTTTTTTGGTTGAACAGTGAATCGATGTGCACCACTTTGTGCAAAAGATTCCCACTCGACACCTTGTAAAGCTAGCCATACACGTTCGGATTCCATGGCCGCTCGATCACCTATCCGATCGATTCCGGCGATTCTGCCGGGAATCGCAGGTGTGATCGATCGGCCAATTAAGAGTATCCGATCGCTGCATACCACCTTGTCCAACGGATTCCGGGACGATTCCGTGTCCGATTGTCCACCTCACAAATGGCAACTCCCCCTGATCTGTGCAGAATCGGATCAAAAAGACCAACATGTTGGTTCTCTGTCGGATCCGATTCTGGGCCCCTGAACGATCGGACATGATCGATCGGACAAGGTGGGCTGCACACGATTCCAGCGCGATCGTTTCGCGTGCACGCGCCCGGAATCGATCGGCCCGGAATCCGGCCAGAATCCGACCCGTGTATGGGGGCCTTAAGGGGATCCTGGTCCCCTTCCAAAGTAATGGTAATTAGACAGGGATTTATAAAGATGTTGGTTCCCTGTTTGGTTAAGCTTTCTTGGAGAAGGATTGATTGATCTTGCTCAAAGAAAAGGTGGCTGCATTCGATCCCCAACTCGATTGAAAACTCATCAAATCAAGCCCCACTACAGCTGTGTCCTCATTACATTTCCATGATATTATTCAATTAGTTTGCAATCCAATTTATTGCACAATAAAAAAAAAACTTTGCTAGTCGAACAGCAATCAATTGTACGCCACAGTGTTATCGTTTGTGCATGCGCCATAGTACAATCAAATACAAATTGATCGAATATAAAAAAAAACATCAGAAACTTGTCTGATTGACTGAAATTTACCGACATGTCCGATCAGGTGATTCCCATTTGGTAAATTTAAAAAGATCAATTTTTTTGGTTGATTGAATGGAAATATTGTACTCTGTATGACTACCTTTACTTAACGCTTTCTGATGTTAAACTGATGTTAATTTTCAATCTGAACAAAAATGTGATAACCCCCCCACCACCAGAAGAACAGTCTGCAGACAGGGAGAATAAAGAATGCAAGTATAATGAGCAATGTTTTCATTCCTATTTACACCTCTCTGGTTTTGTAAATAAACTACCGGTAATTAATTGTAAAAAATCAGGTTGAAACAACATTGGTATATTGTTATGATTCCTACACGTATGGATTAATGTGCTGGGTGCAGAAACAAGTAAATTACACTTTGCCTATCCGGTAGGCTCCCTAAAACATCAAATGCCATTTGAAAAGCAACAGACGTGATCATTGTTTAAAAAAGGTTTTATTCCTCCTTATTCCTTCTACCTTAGTTCATATCCAGTATATACACAAGTTACAAAAGGTTTATAAAAAAGGAAACAGCACCGTCTAGTGGCATTCTGAGCTGGAAACATGAAAAGCGAATGTTTGTTTTATAGAGCGGACAAATATTTCTATATAAAATGACAAACAGAATTAAGTCAACAAGTTTGCTTAATCAAATTTTTTTTAGAGTAGAATGCAATAAACTACAATACCAGTGGTGTTTGTACCCAAGGTGTCATGTCTCATTGAGTATAGTATGAAGATATCGACATATTCAAGACACTTTCTCACTTCAATGAGTCAGGAAAATGCACTGGATTTTATATTTACACTGTAAACTCTTTAACATGGAATTTTATAGGCAGATTTTGATTGTCCCAAAGCAGTTGTTCAAATTTTCAGTAAACATTTTTTGTCTGTTGGGTAGTAAATGAAATGCAAAATTCCCAAACACCTTGAGGTTCTGAAGCACATTTGGTAGGGCAGTGTAATATAAAAGTAATAAAAAATGCCACCAAAGTACTAAAAAAAATTTGTACCATGAGAAATGTTTTTGCATTGAGACAGGATTTCCTTAATAACAATTTTAAGGTCGACAGCTTAGTAATCAATTTACTCATGACGTTTCATTTGGTATATGAAATAGATATAAAATAAATCAATGTTCTAATTTATAACATAGCATAGAAAGTGGACTGATATTTTGACTAGATCACCTTAGCATTCCACCTTAACATTCCAATGGTTACCAATTATGTTAACCTCCCTAGCGCATGGCTGAGGTCCAGATTTCTGTACCAAAACTGCACCATAGACTTCAATGGAATTTTTTTGTGTTGTAAGCCTGTAATTTCCCAAAATATGTCCGTACAAGGGTCTAGTAGACATTCTGAATAAAATAATGTTTGAAACACACAATTATGTAAAATAAATGTCATTAAAAAATGATTTATATAATAAAAGGTATCATTTGAATGATAAAATCTCTAAAATACTTATTTTGTATGAAAATTTTTAAAACAGTATGTATTTATATTTAGGTTTTTTTTAAAATATATTTATAACAAAATTTTTATTTAATTGGAAATGTGTTATGTGTTTTTTTTTTTTTACTTTGAATCTCCTCCAGCTACTCTTTTAAGGTACCCATACACGTGGCGATTTTACGGGGACCGATGCAATATTCGTTTTAGACGCCCGATTTTTGCTTTAGTGCTATTTTAAAAAAAGTCGGCGGATGCCCAATTTTTCGGCCCCCGATTAGTCCCAGCCTGACCGACCGATCCGCTGGTTGGATTGGGAATCTTTTAAAAGTGGCCGACTGACCGAAAATTACAGGCATCCTCATTTGGGACCCGACCGACTTTTCAGCCGATTTTTCTAAAAACAGCATCGGTCGGACTACATTTGCATGTTAGGAATCCCGAACGATTGAGCTACCCGACCGACCGGATTGGTCGGAAGGGCTAAAATCGCATGAAAAATCGCAACGTGTATGGGTACCTTTAGATCGGAGCCCCGTAGCAGCGCAAAAACAGTAAATGCGCTGCCAGGGCTCTGATCTTCTGACCCGACGGCTCCATCTCGTCCATTGCTATACTGACAAGTCAGTGCTGGGCGAGATGGAGCCGTCAGGAACGGCAGGGGGGTTAATAAATAGAAATAAAATATTATTGCAATCACCAATAATGGAATAAGTGTTGCTGGCTTATGTGTACATCATTTTGATTACCATTCTGCATTCAATGCAAAATTGCCATCCTAAAGACTAAAACAATGGTAAAGACCCATTAAAATGTATATAGCAGACCAATCACATCCTATCTGGATGGCAAAGGAATTTCTTCATATGTAATTGTAATGTAAGGAGGCTTTATAGGTAAATACCAATATTCAAAATTATAAAATAAATAAAATGTCTTTTGTAGAACAGATTTCCCATAAATGTCAAGGATGCTTAAAAGAAGTTCTTTAAATGATTGATGAGGTCTGTACGGGAAATAAAACTTTTGGATATCTGCAGCTAGGGATTTGTTCCCATGTGGACCAAAAATAGAGCTTGCATTCCCCAGGTACACAGGCTCTCCACTGTACAGAAACAAGCGGGTGTAGTTTGTTTGGATGCTCTTCTTAAAGGATGCGCCAAGCTCAGATAATTTTTGGTAGGTTCGTAGCACAAACCTGCTACAGTCATAGGAATCAAACCATAAAGACGAGTTAGGCGCCAGGGATTCTTTCACAGTCCATGTCTCATAATAAATGCCTGTGTTGTTATCTTCTTTTATCCATTGTGCCAACTGATTAAACATGGAACCTATGAAATGAAAAAATAATTACAAATCCATGAAAGGTTTGACAAATCAGATCTTCACTTGCTCTATAGGCAATGCAGTTTGAAAAGCTTAGTAAGGAACAAGCTTTGAATACTGCTAAACAGTTTTTTAAAGATCTTATAAATACAGTAATACATTTATATATTTAGACTGTCTCCATTATATGCTTGGACGCGCTGATGTCAATGAGTGCACCACACCCATCCCATTAGGTCCTTTTAGGGCTGCATTATATATCACAGTAATGTGCACCAGAGCACATTCAGTATACTTCAGTCTAAACAGTTCACTGATGTCCATGGAGGCGTCATACATCCAGGCTCTGTTACGTTTATGCGTCAACATATTATAATGCAGGCTTGCATTATGATTAGATTAGCAAGTGATTAGGTGCTATGACAGGCTGTGGAGACAGCTGTGCTATAGCCCGTTGACTCTGTGGTGGGCTAGTGCAACACGCTAAAATTCCTGCGTTTAATGCTGAGATTTTAGCGCAGTGGAAACAAACCCTTATGGTACAGTGGTTTTTTTGAGTATCCTGCAGTGAGTGCACCATGGTGTTTGTTGTGATTGCTTCATATTTAATGCAATCCCTACTCACTGCACAGTGATTTAATGCAATCCCTACTCACTGCTCAAATGCACAACACCCTGGCACACTTTAGCCCACATGGAATGTTATCAATTGTACAATTTTTGAGGCAGCCTACTCCTTTACTGCAGGTTACTCAGCACAACAAAAAACATTTGCACATAAGAGATATTTGTTAGGTATCTATTTACCTAACTTTATTTTTACAAACTAAAGCCCAACTTTAGAATAAGTTGCTGCAATAGAACTTCTATTTTCACTGCTGTGCCTCTGCTTGGAAAATCTCACCTCACATTCTGTCCAGGTGAGCAAGGAAACATTTCATTTATGGTGTAATGCAGAGGTCCTCAAATTTTCTAAACGGGGGGCCGGTGATGATACCTCAGACTGCCAAGGGGCCAAAATATAGTTTTGTGGGGGGAAGGACATAAACAAATTTCTATTCAAATTCTAAATTGCTTCATCATTCGCCACACACAGTCTCAGCCTGGCAGCCATCACTAATTTAAGTAATGAAACAGAGGTCACTAACCTTTTTGATAACGGAGGCTTTGCAACTGCTCTGAACCCCCAGATCTCATACATCAGTAGTGCAACCTTGACATTTTTTTTAAATAGTAACTAACCCTTTCAACCAGGAGACACATTGGGAAACTGCTAGGGGGCCATATAAAAATGCTGGGAGGGCCATATTTGGCCCCCATGCCTTAGTTTGAGGACCCCTGGTGTAATGGATACAAATCAAATGTGACCTACATTTGGAAAGCCTTGTTGTGACAGTGAAAAAGATGCCAGGGACTGGTTTGTGGAGTGACATCACCCAGTCATTCTGAGGTATGGTGAGGAACAGCAAATTGCACAAGTGTCTACAACTCACAAGTCAACAAAAAGGCAAAGTAAAGTACAAGTGCAATCCAAACACTGCAAACTTTCTGATGGTGAAACCTTGTGACGCAGTATATGACCTATCAAGGAAACTGATTACACAAAGCAAACAGCTAGGTCTGAGTGATATTTCTTGCAGAGAACATGATGAAAATATGTGAATGACTTCTGTCTTCGATCTGCGGAATTTTTGTCCTGTGGATTTAAAAAGAAGGTTTGTGATCATATGAAGGATACTGAACATTTGTGTCTCCTTACCTGAGATGGTTGTCACAGGAACTAAAGTGCCATAGCTTCTCCAATGTTCATCATCTATCCCTTCAAAAAAGCAGGCTGCCCCCTGATTACACCAGAAAGGTTCCTCTACGTCAGGTCGTAGGTGAGGGAACGTACAATTACCAAGCTGAAAGAGCTCATACCATTCTGCTGTGTAATTTTTGCCTGTCAATGAGCTCTTGAATCCAACTGCATCATGCATGATTTTCTAAAGGGGAAGAAAAAAAAAAACAGTAACAGCTTCAGAAAAATTCTAATCAAATATAAAGTCATGTTCCCTGCAACAGTAAATATAACAATACCGCAGTGTATGTAAGTAGTAGCTGTTTAGTGTTAGTGAAATACAATGGTTATAAGAACATAGATATTAGTACATAGGGGAGGACAAACATCCAAGTAAGGGCTTGTGTCCACTGCGTTGAAATCCCCGCATAGGCATTCTTTGTTTGGAATGGGGGACCCCACATTGTTGCTGTCAATGACACATCGTTTCCATTGAACATTAATGGGTTCATCAGCTGTATACAGAGAAAATGCACCTGAAAAATATTGGCCGCCATTCTTCTACATTTCTTTACTACATTGAACAGGGTGCA
Source organism: Ptychadena robeensis (assembly GCA_036250615.1). NCBI lineage: Eukaryota > Metazoa > Chordata > Amphibia > Anura > Ptychadenidae > Ptychadena > Ptychadena robeensis. The sequence continues at coordinate 58,377,437 of CM070033.1, read as the reverse complement.
AACGCGCCAAACAATGCGGGCAATACGTGGGCTGTACTTCATGGATAAGTCATGGCGGCACGTCCATGACACCCAGTGGACACAAGCCTTTATCTATCCAACAAATAGATCTCCAGTATAGGCTGGACAGTAAGCAGGTATCTTAAAGCAGCAGATGTCCATTATGAATTTAACAGTTATAGCTCTACACTTTGTATTTAAACCCCCTTAGGGGGAACTAAGAAGGATTCACTGCTTTTTAAATACTTCCATTTTCTTTAGTGATCACTGCTTAAGTCACTGCATACAGATATTGACAACAATTTTTTTTATGGCAGTTGCCTGACTGAAATTTTCAATTGGTTCTAAACAAATCCTGCCAGCCTGGTTGTTGCTCTGCCTTTAATATCACTGACCTAGACTGAATATGAAGCTAATTTCTGCACAACTTGTGCCGTCCTGAAATTCAAACTTCTCATGTGTCCCATATGTGACTAAACTACTGAAGCCGAAAGATCAGCACTAATTCCAGGCAATTGGCATTTTGAAAATGACTAATAAAGTAATAAAAGGCAACGTAAGGTAATAAAGGAACATTTATTCCTTTGAAGTAAACAGGAGAAAAGCAAATGTACTTAATGGAATTCTATTTATAAGTCTGCGCATCTGATTTTTTATTTTACAATAAAAACAATGAGTAATGAAATAAAATACACATACAAAATGGCCGAGCAGATCTCCATACTTGAATTCCCAAACTGGTGCTTGTAGTCGAAAAACCTCAATGGTGTCTTCATCCTTCATCAAGGGAATAGAGCCATTGGCATATCCAGTAGGACAAAACGTGTATTGGGCTTGGCAGTATGGATCAGACTTGGGGCGAAAATCAAATCGTCTGTATTTAGGGAAGAAAAAAAAAATGTTTATATACAACGATCATTAGGATTAAACATCACACCAAATGCAATAGTAAATGTACATATCACCATGCATTTAACACACTAAAGTCCCCCATACACTTTTAGATCACGCCATACAATTTCCATTAGATCTACCAGCAACTATGTAGTGATTGGAAGGTTTAGAAAGCTCCTCATATTACATGGTTTTGGTAGAAGAAATGTTGATTGTACAGAAATTGTATGGTAAGATTGTAAGGTGTATGGGGGCACACAAGCCTATCTAATCTAGGACAAAAGTTGATAAAAGTTGGTCATGGCTAGTTTTTATTAAGCTCCTCTGTTGCGACCTTCTCACCTGGGAGACTGTACATGATCATTTCAACAATGTGAGAATTTGATGGCATAATAATTACGGTATCTTGCAAAATATCAGGGTTTAGAGGTATATGGTGTTGCATGCTTATTATCGGAAGTGGGTGCATGTATGATGTACACGTGTATTGCATAGTACAAGGTTCTCTTTGTACTGTGCCTTTATTAGTCAAGTTGATAGGCTAGATAGAGAAAGGAAAAAAGGGGGAGAGACAGCCATCTAGGTTCAGCATTTTCATTCTACTACCTCTGGCAGCAGATATAGATGGTATGGGGTGTATATAATGCCCAGTTGGCAAAAGATAATATCATATTACCATGACATATTGCCAACCCACATTAATCAGTGATGGACTGATACTGTCACCTTTAGGGAATCCACCCTGGAAATTCCAGGCTGCCATTCCTGGAGTAGATACAGGCAGGAAGTGTCTGTACATGAGTGCAGGAGATTAGCAGAAGTGATACAAACATTCAGATAAATACTTAGTTAAATAAATGTCAACTCTTTGCAATGCACAGTGCTTTAGCAATCTAAAATGTGTGTACACAATTCCTAATTTGTTTTAAATAGTTTTCATGGGTATTATTTGATGGGTCAGCTAATATTTTGTAACATAGGATGGCTGGTTGTCATTATCTACAACACATTGTAGGTTATTTTTGTGTATTGCGTCTATGGACTGACATCAACGAAATCTACAAATATAGTGCAATGTACAGATGTGGGGAGACTCCATACCTGGTCAACCCGACCGTTTTGGCTGGGAAAGTCAGGTTTTTTTATGTTTATGATTTTGAAATTAGGTAAGTTCCCACCCCGCTTGTGCAGATGATGTGCGGGGTGGGACACAAGTAGGGAGAGTAAGGCCCTCTCCTAAGATAGGCAGGAACGGAATAGGAGGGAGGGGACTTTTATCTCCCGATACCGGAGGTGACGTCAATGACGGCATCTGGAACGCAGAAGGAGTCTGGCTGAAACCGGGAGCAACGTCACGTATTCCCAGCAAGCGATATTGACAGCTATGGGTGAGACAGTATATGTAGTGTAAGTAAAAGTAACATAGTTTTATCAAGTTCTGGACAAGGTGGAGTTTCATTATCCAAGACCCCATTGGGGAGATTTGTGACTTGTTACCTAGACAGGGGCGGAGGGGAAATCGAATCATTCTAAAATGTCATCAGAAAAAGATGTGAAGGAAAGTACTACAACACAGGCTAATGAGCCTAGAACATGTCAGGGTTAAGGCCCCCATACACATAGTGAGCCGTCCTCGATAAAAGAGGGATGACTGCAGCGTGATGACGTCAGAGAATCAACGGGCAGCCTGTGCCACCCCTATCCAAAGGAATGGGATCGGCTGGAGAAATACGGACATGCCCGTTGTCTGGCCGACCAGGCATCATGGATCTGTTGCTCCATGTTGGCACCCGTGATCGATTTTGCGGCTGATCGATGTCAGCCGCAAAGTCAGCCACAGCTCGCTTCGTGTATGGGGGCCTTTAGTTGACACATTTACACGGTCTATGTGTCCTAAATTTGTAACTTAATCTGCTTGTTACACAAAGATGTGTATATTGTACTGTTGTATATCATATATGTATATTGTTCTTTCACTTTGGAGAGATTTCCTCTAATATATTCCCTGGGGTACATTAATAATAGCTTGATAGTGGTTTAACCCTTTCATTATCTATTATTAATCATCATTTATTTTATATAGCACCAACATAGTACGCAGGCGCCTGTACAAATACATTAGAGTGAGATCAACACACAATAACACACAGTACAGGTATGAACAGGAGAACAGGAACCCTGCCCGGTTGGGCTTACAGTCTAATAGTTGGGGAACCAGAGTATACATATAGGTGGGGGGGGGGGGATGGGACTGGTATGGTGGTGATGTTTTAGGAAGAGAAGATTGATGAGCCGACTGAAGAGGTGATTTTTAGGGCTTTTTTAAAAGTGCCAAAAGTAAGGAGCAATCTATGGGGCGAGTGAGAGAGTTCCATAGAGTAGGAGCGGCCCTAGAGAATTCCTGAGCTGCGTGTGTGAGGTTATGAGTGGGAGTCATTAAAGGTCACTGGAGGAGCTGAGAGGGCGGTTATGGGTATATATTTGTGTACCAGGTTTGGGAGATTAAGGAGACAGTAGTGTGATGATTTAAAAGCCAGTGATTTATCTACCACCTAAACCCAAAGACTAATACCCATTTAGTGATGCTAATCACTACTATAAATGATGATCACCATAGGAAAGTGATTGGGTCTGCAGGGCAATACACTGAGCATGTCCTGACTATAGATAGTCGCTAAATACTTTATATGTACGACTGTATCCTGTCTGCAGTCACATGCTTGTCATAGTACTTACCTGTATGGCACCGGCCACACATGGAGCCCGGCTACACAGCCCACTGACACCCCAATCAGGACCCAGGTAAGTAGCACCCGAGGAGCCATTCCGCTCGCTGCTGTCACCACCTCCGATCACTGCACTTCTCATCTCATGACACTGATCTGATGCCTGTGTCACCAGGAAGTCAGACGACTCATCGGGACTTCCCATACTTCTCATTTCATGCCCGGTTATATCCTTTGTTTTAGTCTTCAATGTGGAAGTTCATATGGAGGTTAGGTTTAGTTTAGTTATCATATCTTAAGTCGTTTGCAGAAGGTTCCCTCATGCCAGGATTAAATATGGCCGTCGGAGATTAAAGTAGGAAGTGATATTTGCACCAATGGGATGGCAGTAGGCGGTACCAGGCTGGGTGTAGTGGGAGGGGAGATTCTGGGGGCGGTACCAGGGTCTCATAGTAGTATATAGTCCCAGGGACATCCATTATACAGAGGAGAGGTGTGTGTGTGTGTGGTGACCTCTGTGAGGCAGTGTAGGTGTAGCGCTATTATGTCCTATACATTACACAATGTGCAGCCTGCCGCATGATATTTGTGTTGTTATCACCTACACTTATATAAAAGGCATTATAGACTACAGTGAGGAGAGCAAAGATGGTCCCATTTTTATCCCTCTAACTGACTTTTTGAGTTAATAGCAAAGACCCTGAATGTGGTGTCATCATCATGTAGAGAAGTCCACACTGCTGCTCACATGTGGGGTGAAAAGTTAGGAGGGGGAGTGACCCCTCCCTTCTTTAGTGGAGATGATGTTCAGGGACAGGGTGGGAAAATAGGAGGGAGTGGACATAACACTCACCCCATTGTGTAGGAAGTGACGACATTTCTGCGTTGTATCGGTAGTGGCAATTTGCAACGTCACTTCCTGTAAATTTAACCTATGGGCCTTTTTGCACCATTTTCTTTGTACCTCCCATATGAGAGAATATACTCTGCCATGCTTCCCCAGCCTCCCCTCTTCACATCTTAATGACGCTAGGGCCAGGGAAAGCAACACATCGTCCATTAACAGTGTTACTGATGACGCTGAAGACGTGGTGCTGGAAGGGATCAGCGAGTCTGCAGCGATGCTGCAGGCTCATAGAGCACAGGCGTGTTTGCCTGGTCACAGTTTTTTTTAAACTGGGTTTGGGCATGACACCCAGGACAGGAAAGGGTTGCAGCTTTAGAAAGCTTGAGAACCACTGTTCTTACATATAACATACACCAAGGTTCACACCCCATAACAGATAACATACACCAAAGTTCACACCCCATGACATATAACATACACCAAGGCTCACGCCCCATAACATATAACATACACCAAGGTTTACACCCCATAACATATAACATAAACCAAGGTTCACACCCCATAACATATAACATACACCAAGGTTTACACCCCATAACATATAACATACATCAAGGTTCACACCCCATAACATATAACATACACCAAGGTTCACGCCCCATAACATATAACATACACCAAGGTTCACATCCCATAACATATAACATACACCAATGTTGACACCCCATAACATATAACATAAACCAAGGTTCACACCCCATAACATACAATAAGTTTCACACCCCATAACATATAACATACACCAATGTTCACATCCCATAACATATAACATACACCAATGTTGACAACCCATAACATATAACATACTCCAAGGTTCACACCCCATAACATACACCAATGTTCACACCCCATAACATATAACATACTTCAAGGTTCACACCCCATAACATACACCAAG
>CM070033.1:58341662-58371912 GCA_036250615.1 Ptychadena robeensis | reverse complement strand
TCACACCCCATAACATATAACATACACCAAGGTTCACACCCCATAACATACACCAAGGTTCACACCTCTGCATGCACCTCAACACTTTGTAAATAGACCATAAATCTGAACTACAATATGGAACATGGTATCCATCTGTGCCATAATTACCCCCCTAGTGTATTTCAGGGAGAAGAGGATTCAGTTTTAATTGTTGTTTTTCTTAAAACTAAATAATATTTTCTGGTGAAAACTCTCTCCCCCCTTCCGCGTTCTCCCATGCCAATCCATATTTTCTTCATTGGCAGCAATAGCAAAAATATTGTCTATACAATTATGTTAAGGCCGAGGCTCACAACCCAGGGCTGCAGACCCCTTCCAGGTGGCCAGTCATAATTTACCGGTCCTCAGGATAACATTAGGAGGTTGCAATCAGACAGAACATTTGCAAGTTTCACAGTATTGCAGGGGATTTTTTTATTTTGTTTGAAACTTGACCCTAAGTAGCTGAATATACAGCTTGAATTTATCATGTATACGCTGACGGCTGGACTATGACTGACGGGTTGCACCGCTAGGGTTTTTTTTTACTTAGACTGTAGGAAAACCCAGTAGAATTACTGTATTATTGGCAGTAAAGGACACACTTTTACCCCCAAACTTTTGCATCTTATAGTGTGCATGCAGGACCACCTGTGCATTCGCTGTCTGGATGCTGAGCGCTGAACTTAGCTTGATCCTTACTGACACACATGGCAGAGGAAAGGTCTGCCCAAGGGTGTATATTTTCCTTGTCTCTGCTGCTTGCATTTTAGCCAGGTTAAAGCTGCCTTGCTGACATAAATACAGGAGAGGCAGAGGAAAGAGCCACCTGTGGGCAATAATTCTTCTGGCTCTGCTACTGGTGGGTTTATGTCAGCCAGGCAACTTGAGCCCAGCTGTTATACACCTACTGGGCCTTGCTGCCAGAAAAGTTGATGACCAGGGAGGGGTGTTAGAGAGTACCTGAGCTCAGGAATGATCCTGGAAGGGTATGTTTCCTAAACCTGGGTCAACACTACATTTTTTCCTGCATTAGGGAAATGATGCGCCAGTCTATACTGGTGCAGTATGAAAGTAAGTAATGTAATGCACCCATTGATAAACATTGATAAACAATGGGCATGTTAGGTTATGGCGAATACCTTGACCTAATCTTTAAGAAACAGTCATGCTGACGTGTCCATAACGCCACCTGCGGTTTTTGGGGCTACCAAGTGTAGACCCAGCCTTAGAATGAAGTGATCTGTTCACATAAGGTTTTTTTCAGGAAAAATAAACACAACACATGGCTCAGAAAAGGGAACTGTGTTCTCTAAATATATTTCTAAGAAACATTTCTATGCTTGTGATTTCAGTTCTCAGCTACTTAGTTCTGCAATCTGCCGAAGAATGTTTTATGTTTTTTCATGTAGAAATCCATCAAAAAACTAAATGTTATCCAAAGCTCAACACATTTGTTGAACTAAGAACCCCACCCACGTCTATGAAACCTTTTTATGTGTTATGGTGTGTATGTAAGGCCATCACACCTCTTGTAGTTAATCAGCGATGACCTAACTTATTTCCATGTAGCAGTGTGGATATGTTTCCAGGAATAAGTAAATCCACAACTAGTTAAGTTAATAAAATGAGAGTGTTTTTTTACACAGACACTTATGCTTTGTGATGAATAGCCTATCTGCCATTGTACTGCCACTTCCCTCACGTTCAGGGACTGTCCTTCTTAAAATCTCTCAGACTCTCTTTCCTTGTAAGTTGTTCCTCTTTTCTAGGTAATGTTTTATTTTAAAATGTACAATGAGGCAATATGTAGAAATAAGGGGTGCCCATAGGGTCAATCGCGGAGGCACTGATGTTTTTTTGGGGATTTTTTTCTGGTCTTTATAAACACAAGTATCTTTGAGCTTTTTCCTTCTTTTTTTTGTTTTGCTTGTCTTTGTTAAGACAAGGGACTGAACACATTGTTTTTAATCTAAATAATATTTGGAAATAATTTCTAGAATTTTGCAACTTATGTTGTTGTTATACCAACACTATGACACTGTGTTGCAATTCCGTAGTTTACTCTTCTGTGAAGTGATGTTTTATGATCATCTCTAGTTCTGTGTAGTGGCTCATCATGGAAACCTTTAATATTGAGGAATTGTAAAGAAACATCTGTGTAAGCTAGGCATAGACAGGTCGTTTTCCCGTCGACTTCCGAGCCGACCTAGTAGACGTGATGACGTCATCACGCACGGCCGCTTAGTGCCGAGAATCGTCCGGGCACCCTTTGTGTGCCGGCCTTTACTTTGGCTGGGGACTAATGGTATCAGATCTGAATTTACTGTCATGTGGGATCACTGTGCTATTCGACATGCGGCAGATTCTTGGTCAATATGACCAGGGTGTGCACCGGATTCCCTGCCAACCCGACGCTGATCGATTGGGGGAACGCCCACAGCGGCTGACCTGATGTCGAATTGGGCAGGAATGGGCCCGTCAAAGCCCAGCTTTAGCTAGTAGTAGTTTATCACATTTATAGGGGTTTATTTCGTTATGTTGAAAAGCAACTTCATTACATATTACTACTTTTCCAAAACAGGTATTTAAATTGAATGCATAAGTTCTTTGGATTGGCTGTGTAATGTTTTTGTTTTATCTAGATAAATATGAATAACTACTGCTAGCTCATAGGTGTAAAAAAAACAAAAAACAGGGACATACAAGAAGAGGCGTCAGTGACATCACTTCCGGTACCAGGCTCACCTCTCGACTGCTTAGCAGGTAGAGGGCATTAGTCTCCTTGTAATGCCCCACCCACAATGTGCGGGGTAGTACTAATAAGCGTGATTTCAAGAATCTGGGAAAAATCCGAGACTTCTTGAAATTGGGATTTTGGCGGTAGAGTCACATAAAAAATGTGACTTTCCCGGCCAAAACGGGAGGGTTGATAGGTATGACTGCTAGCATTACCATGACCTGGATGGTTTAGAGCAGGGGTAGGAAACTTTTTGACTCAAGGGCCACAATGGACAGATGGACCTGTACAGGCACTCGGTTCCATGACTTCCCAGCCTGGGTGGAAAATTTAATCATATTACCTTGATAAATGAACAAATTTACTATAACACTTAAATAATAATAATAATACTGTCCGTGGGTTTCAAAAAGAAAAAAAATATTTAAAAAATTATAAATATGTTTTAAGAAAGAGGCTTTGGGTAGTAAACTTGAACATACTATTGCAGACATGGGTATACTATGGCCTCTAGGAGGAGACCATAACAATCATCCTCTAGGCATCCTCCACTATTGCAGGGAACAAGTGGAGGGGAGAGTGTTTTGACACGCAGGTGATGAAGTACAGGCTGCAGTTTGCCCACATGGCCAATGGATTAGAACCTTTATAGACAGTAAAGTTTTTCCATTACATTTCTCTTTGTGTATATGTGTGTCACCTTGTTTGCTGCAAAAAACACTGAATAACCACACTTTCATGTGATCATGCCCATATTAAAATATTTTACTATGTCTAAGCTCAGTAATATGAATTGTGATAGTTTACAATATCGTTTCATGGGACAACGCTGAACATGTGACACTTTGATATTATGTGAAATAATACAGCTTGTATAACAGTGTAAACTTGCTGGCCCCTCAAAATAACTCATGCAACAAAAGTTAGTACACCCCAAGTGAAACATTTTCAAATTGTGCCCAAAGTGTCAATGTGGGTAGCACTCATACATCTATTTTAAAAAGACAACCTCTTGATATGACCCTGAACTTTTTGGGTTGACCATGAAACCTGTTCTAATATACCGTTGTATGGTCTTGGCCATGTGCTGTAGCTCAGTTTTAGTGTTGAGCTTGAATATTCGAATTGCGAGTATTTTTGACGAATATCATTTATTCCAGAAATCGCAAATTCCGCGAATATGGCGGCGGTTATTCGCAATGTCGAATATTCGGGATATTATGCATCGTAAAGCTTATGGCCATGCATTGCCATAAGCCATATTATTGCATATAGAATCGCAATGCGAAAATAAATACTACATGTGACCATTCGGTTGGAAGGTAACCGCAATGCATTCATAATATATTTTCGCAATGCAGGGCCATACACTCGAATTGTGATTTTTCACAAAATATTGCGAATTCAAATGTTGCCTATGCCGCTCATCGTTACTCAGTTTCAGGGTGTTGGCAATTTGTTAGCCTTTGTAAACCTGTTTACCTTTCACACAAGCCACGTCGTGCTTTAGAGCAAATGCCTTGCAGTCTGCATTTTTGCAGGCACAGCGCAAGCGTCCCCATACACTTGTATGGAAGACACAAGCGCAGCGCAAAATGCATTTTTTGCCAATAACAGATTTTTGCACTACACTATAGTTCAAAGAGGCCCCTAAGCTTACACTCAGCAAACATTCAGCTTACTCAGCTTTTTCCTCCATTTAGCATGTTCCCTGTAAGTACTTTTTCTGGTCTTCTTTATGATGTAGTGCATAATTATTCACTTGTACATTACATCAATCTTACAACACATAAATAAATTTTTGCTTTTCTAATAAGTTGTTAAAATGCTTTAATCACAATCATTAAATGACATTTGACTTCCAGGGAGATTTCCATTCTTTTTATGTGTGTGGGGGGGGGGGGGGGGGGGGGGGGGGGGGGTTATACAAATGCAAGTGGTTGAAATCTCACCATTATAATCATACAGCAGATAGTCATGGACTAGTCCAAAAATGTGTATGGGTGTTGGCTGGCATGGTCAGCTCATTGTGTGGCCTAGTTACAGGTTACTATTTACAGTTATGTCGGTCTTTGGGAAACAGTCCGATTCAATTGCCCCATTCAAAGCATTTTTCCACTATTCCTTGCAGAAGTGCTTCAAATCGGTCAGATAGCAAGGGCATCTCTCTTCAAGTCACCCCACAGATTTTCTTTTGTATTTAGGTCCGGGCTTTGGCTGGACAAACATCTAAATCTTTGTTGATTTAGATGTTTTCCAGGAGTCATTGCCATGTTGTAAGGTGAAATGCTTCATCTTCAGCTTTCTAGAAAATGCCTGAAGGTTTAAGGCCAAACGTGAGTGGTATTATTCATAATTTGCTCCAGGTTGACTAAAACCCAAGTTCCAGCGGAAGAAAATTATTACTGCCACCATCATGCTTCAGTGTGAGGATGGTGTTTTGTACAACTATGCAATACATGAGGCTTTCTCAACATTTTCAATATAAAAAAGATAATCCCCTGGACTACAATGACATTATTTTAAGTAATAGTCAGAAAATCAGCATTTGTTTTTTAGCATACCATATACATTTTTGTACATTCTTTCAGGCCTGCACTCTATTTAGGAAGATTTTTTAACACGTTTGCATCTAGTGACCCTGACTTGTGTCATTCAAAAGACAACTCCTAGGGCCTAATGATATGCCTGTTAGTCTTCAAATGCTTTACTTACCTCCTTTTACATTCACTGTCGATTAGTAAATCTCCAGTGCCCAGTCCTCCTATATTCATGGAGCTGCTGGTGCCATTTGATGTGCATCTTTTGAGGACCTGAAACTATACTATTTGCAGTTTCTTGTGATGTACATCTGCTTCTGTTTTCTGGGTACCATGGAGTACTACTAGGAAAGCAGATGCTATGTACCAATAATCCAAATAATTGCATAACCGGAGACTCTTGGCTTAGAGGCTAGGCATCACTCTCTAGCAACTCTATAAAAAATATTCAGTTAACTCTGGGACTTTCATTTAAAACCTTCTCACAGTTTGATAGGGTGATATTTGCATCTATACATAAGTCAAAATGTAACAATATCTCACTAGTTATGTGGATCCTAAAGTGTCACCCTCTACTTAGCATGTAAGCAGTTGAGTGTTCTGAAATGTCGTTGATAATTTGTCTGACATGAGGCCCCAAGCTGCTGACTTGCCCAAGGCCTCATTTGGCTCTAATACATCTCTGTTGTGGGCCAACATAAAATAATTGGATGGTAGTGTATGGAGCAAAACAATTGAAATATTTAAGTACCATAGCCATTTTCACTCCATCTGTTATGACAAAGTGTTTTTGCATTGCAGGATCACAGAATATGCAGTAAGTATAACTTAACTATGAAGGCATGAGTTACCAGTCGTTTCTGTAAAGCTAGCCATACACGTGTCGGATTCCATGTCCGATCGATTCATCATCCGATCGATTCCGGCGATTCTGCCGGGAATCGCAGGTGTGATCAATCGGCCAATTAAGAGTATCCATCGCAGCATACCACCTTGTCCAACGGATTCCGGGACGGATCCGTGTCCGATTGTCCACCTCACAACTGGCAACTCCCCCTGATCCGGACAGAATCGCATGAGAAAGACCAACATGTTGGTTCTCCGTGGGATCCGATTCTGAGCCCTTGATCAATCGGACGTGATCGATCGGACCAGGTGGGCTGCATGCGATTCCGGCACGATCGTTTCGCGTGCACACGCCCGGAATCGATCGTGCCGGAATCCGGTGCAAATCCGACACGTGTATGGGGGCCTTAAGTGGCAGAAATAGACAGGATGTTTCCCTATATAATTTAGCCACACATTTTTTTAATCCTCACTAGGAGTAAATAAAGTAAGATATGGTTTTATTTTTTTAGACATAGAGCATTTAGTAACTATTGGTGTAGAATAAATATTTGTCAGGTGTAGTAGTGTAGTGTTCAGGAATCAACCAGACCACAGAGGCGGCTGTAAATGTGTGAACTATAACTATTTGAACACTGAGGCCAAGCAAGGGTCTTACAACAATGAACCAAGAGAAACAGGAAACTGTACTGATAATGTCCTCAGTAAAGATGGGCATACATGGGTAGATTCCTGTGCTATCGATTGGTCCGGTCAGTGTGCACCAAAGTGCACATCAATTTCCGTTTAATGGGGACCTGTGACACATGCAGTTCTTAGATTTTCTCACAACATGGGCTGAGAACTGCATTAAGAGAAGAGAGAGGAGAGATGCCCACAGCCAGCATGGCCCCCCTCTCCTCATACACAGAGCTGTGGCAGGCCCCGCCCCCTTGCCACTGTCGGGAGCTGAGCTGATCACACCATGTAGGCTGTGTGGCCGCTCTCTGCTTTCGCTGCTTCGGAGGGGGACTCAAGGTCCCGCTCTGAAGTAATGGACACTGTAATTTACAGCCATGTCTGATAGCCTTGTTTTCTAGCGGGATTGATTCTGATCCAAAGAAGGTACAATCATGCTCCGTGAGCGTGCAAGGCGCTCAATTGTACTCAAATCTACCTGTGTATGCCCAGCTTAATAGTCCAACTGAAGTCCAGTTCAAAAGCAAGTAGGCCCCACTGCACAGGGAGTAGTAAATGCGGTCCTAACCCCAAGTATGGCCAGGGGTTGTGGTAGGATGCCCAGCAGATGCCAGCAGGACCTGGGTAGCAGGATGGCTGATGGCAAGAGTGGCTGCAAGGGCAGAAGTTCCAGGAAGGTCCTGGAAGGGCCCAGTAGGCGGGGGTTGATGTCCACCCGACCAGAGCGGTAGCACTGGCAGTGGGCTGCTTCCTGGTTGCCTGCACTGAGGTGGGACTCGTCCTTTTATGCTGCTCAGGCCCCACGGCATTCTGGGCAATGTTCCTAATGGGACTGCTTCCACTCTTTTGCAATCCCTCGCCCCTACAGTACATTGATAGCCAACTTCACAATAGAGTGCAGTGGGTCTTGGGAAGCACAAGTACAGTTCACCCCTCCTCCTCCTAAAATGCAAACAGCACTAACCAATCACCAAGTCAAGTATCTTGGAAATTATGCTTTTTCCACTGCTCCAATTGGTTACATCAGAATGCAATACTACAATGTGCTATTTGGTGTTATGTTAAGGAAAGCAGAATATTTGGTAAGTTCCAGTCTTCAGTGTTCATTTATAGCCACTAGTAAACCCAATATAGATGGCAGATTAAACAGACAAATATTTTCAAATATTGACTCAATTGTTTTTAAATGCATCCCCTCTAACAACCAATCTGTTTCTAGAAGCTTCCCTATGGACAAAGAGTAGTTGGCAAATGACAGACAACTGGTCAATGACCACCCAGACAGATTCAAAACCACCCAATCAAGTGGCATGGTTGCAGTTACATGTAGCTTCTGAGTGGAAGAAGCCCTGAAACCGTACTTGGTAATTAAGCCTAAAGAAATACCCTCATAGATTGGCTCATTAGTGGGTCATACAGGTGATTTGAGAAAAATGTGAATATCGTCCATCGACAAAATGTTGTGTCGACAAATTTTTCTCAAACCACCAGTATATGCCTGTACATTATGCATATTACAAAGGCTTAAATATATGTAAAATCATATGTTAAATGCTATCTTAAGTTAAGGCTATTATATGTTACAGTCCCCCTTGGCACCTAAACATTAGTAAATAAGGTTGTGACATTTCCACAAGATGACTTTGTAACGTGAGATGGGGCACAGTCTGATGTTGCAATGTACAGTAAATGGTTTAAGAAACTGGAAGTTTCCAAGCTGTCTGTCTAATGACCTGGAAAATGCACAAACACAGTAGAAACTATTGCACAACTGTTTGTGTTAAATGATTACGTGATGTCCTGTAAACCATCTATGCATTTACAGTGCATCCAAGTATTTACAGCACATCACCTTTTCCATGAATGTAACATCCTTATTCCAAAATGGATTAAATAAATTTCTTCCTCTGAATTATACACACAAGACCCCATAAAGTCAACATGAAAAAAGTTTACTTGTGCTTTTGGGAAATGTATTAAAAAAGAACAGAGAAATCAAATGTACATAAGCACAGCCTTTGTATAATAATTTGTGGCTGCACCTTTGGCAGCAATAACAGCCTCAAGTCTTTTTGAATATGATGCCACGCCTATCTTTGGCCAGTTTCACCTACTTCACTTTGCAGCACCTCTCAAGCCCCATCGGGTTCGATGGGAAGTCAAGTGTGGGCTCTTGCTGGACCACTCAAGGACATGCACAGAGTTGTCCTGAAACCACTCCTTTGATATGTTGGCTGTGGGTCATTGTCCTCTTGAAAGATGAACCAGTGCCCTAGTCTTGGTCCAATAGTGCTCTGGATTAGGTTTTCATCTGGGATGTCTCTCTGCATAGATGTTGCCATCTTTCTCTTTATCCTGACTAGTCTCCTAGTTCCTGTTGCTGAAAAACATCCCCACAGCATGATGCTGCCACCACCATGCTTCACTGTAGGGATGGTTTTGGCCTGGTGATGAGCAGGACTCCTTCCAGCATATACCATCTGACACCTCCACTGCTGGATACTCAGGGATATTCACCTATCCTTGGCAAGCCAGCGGTGCTTCTTAATCTAAGTGAACTTGTCTGTCACAGTGACAGACAACCGGTTTGTCACATTTCCCTCCATCCACCCACCCACAATCCTGACCACTCCTAGAACATTGTAGCCACCTAATTACATCTGGCGAACTACCTCGGGATAGGTTGGCCTTCTCCCTAAAGAACCAGTATGTTTTCTTACATGTTCAATCATGGACTCCCCTCTATTGGCATCGGGAAGTTTAACCAGAGGATTCCATTAAGGCCAACTATGGTTTGAGCTTCTGGGGTGTCAGGGTTATGTTAGCAACAGCTTTATAACCTTTAGGAATCATAAGAAAAATTCCTGAGATGGACAAGATTTTCACCTCACAGAATTCAGATATAGTGAATATGATTTAGGTTGTGCAATCAACAAAACAGAGTGGGAATAATCACACAAAAATATAAATTTTTTCAGCATACACGGAGATATACACATATAATAAAAGATAATAATACCACAAGATATATATGTGACCAGCAAGTCAGATATCAGAATGACAACATTAACATGTAATTAACGCAATAGACAGTACATGGTGTCATGGCTAAATGTAGGCGAGGCATTAAAAACTCTCAGTTATTTTGCAGATCACACACGCAGGGAATACATAAAACCTAAACTCTGCAAGGTCTATGCCAGAATCCCAGATAAAGGCAATTATTTCTCCAAGGTAACAAGCTATGGTTGTGATACAGACTAATGGCAAACTGCCAGAGTTTTGCTATTAATCTATGGAAGTAGCCTGGTTGATGTATGCATTTCACCAAGAGGTCTCACTAATCATAGATAAAACTAGCTTTAACCTCTGCAAATAGAGAACATCTAAGTATCACGCCAGCTTGTTGAGAAATATAATATAAAACATATATTTTACCAAGGTAGTGGGCAATGAGACCTCACATTTCAATGGCTGTATCCCCCTGGTTGTGCTGGCTGGAACTTTCTTTGGTATGTTAGTGGCAGGATCTCCCCTTGGATCACGATGGCCGGATTTCTTTTAGTATACCCCTGCCTTCCTTTTTAGGGAAAACTTTACCTAACAGACACACCCCGAAGGCATTTGTCCAATTGCATTGAACAATTATAATTGGATTTTTAATCCTGAACTTTTAGACCAAAATAATGTAGCGTTACCATTAGGTCGCTGGATGGCAGTATGGTATAAACTATACAGTAAAATTATATTTTTAATATTAGGAATTCAAGAACAGGTGTTACATTACAATATATCAACATAAGTATTTTATGAACAATGCCTGCTTGATTTTAGGCTGAATCTGCCTGTTTTTGTAACTTAAAGTGTTCCTACAGACAATGTTATAAATCTAGGCAGATATCACAGGCCTTTCCCAACCATCTTCAACGTTTCCAAGGACAGGCCTGATAATATTATAAGAACGTCTATTGTTCTCACATGAACTACCTGGAAACACATCTTCTCCTACAAACTTTGGAGAGACAAACAAACGTTATACCCCTTATAAAAGGCACGACATGGGCAAATCACATCACAAAACTCAAGACATGTGTACTTTTACTCTGACATGTTTTCCTATAATGTACTTTGTAGGTGCAACATGTTCTATATGGGCAGACATTTATTTTTGTGGTGACTAGTAACCCAGAGCATGACTTAACACCTTCTCAACACAGCCTCCTGTGTTTTGAGCTCAGTCTTACTCTTCTGTATGCAAGGCCTTATCCTCAAAAGCATGGTCCTTAGCCAGCAAGTAAGGGTCCCCACACAGGTAACAAGCCGTGGGCAATTTTGCTTGGTCCGCCAGAAAATGGACATGTTCGTAAATCTTTGGCTGATGCCATTAGTTTGAATGCGGATGGAGAGCAGCGTGATGACATCACAGCAGTTTTTAGCGAGGTGAAGAAATGGTGGGCAGAGAGAGTGTGACGGTGTGAAATAAGTAGAAAAAAGCGTAGAAGGATATCCTTTTTAAATAAGGACATACGTCTGAACCAGGAGTGTTTCATGGAGGCCCAGGATTAAAGTTTGTGCAGGGTAGAGAGATTCACAGGTATCAGTAGGTCTAGGTTTTTGATGGAGGACCATTAAGAAGGGAAGGAAGCCGCTAGGAGGACTGGGAGGAATGCGGGGCAGTTACATTCAGGGCCACAGATTTCTGGTGTTGACCTTATTGTTGCTGAGGATACCAAATGACCGGAATTCAGCAAGAAGTACAGAAAAGGCAATATGGGGGTTGGAAATAAGCAGCAAATTGTCAGCAAAACGAGACATTTTATGGTGCGTGCTGCCTACCACAACACCTTGAATATTAGGATTAGCTCTAATGGCTGTTGCCAAATGCTCCATCCCTAGCACATATAGGAAAGGGGACAAGGGGCATCCCTGTTGGGTACCATTTCTAATCCGAATGGGGGCTGATGTCGCACTTGTCACTTTGACCCTTGCCGAGCGGATGCTATACTGGGTGCCTTTCTTATCTATGAGGAGGGGGGGGGGGAGCTCAATCTGGAGTAAGGTGGTCAATAGAAAGTCCCAGCTTAATTTAGAGACAGACCGCCAGTCTATCACAATGTGTACACTAGAAAATCAGAAAACATTTCTCTTAAATCAAAAAGGAAGCAACAAAATAGCTTTAAAACATAATTATGATAATGGTATAGTTTAGTGTATTTTTATTGTGAGGATGTCTAGTTCCTAGTAATTGTCAGGAAGTCTAGATTCTAAAAAGATAAAAAAAAAAGGAAAAACTGTGATAACAATGTATATTATTTATTAAATATTCTGGTTAATTTAAAATCTGAAGTTACAGTTCAAGCCTAAATACCAAACATGTTGATTACATAAATCTTATCACATTGAGTTATGACTCCAATGATCTATTACATTTGAGGCCAAAATTATTAGCTCCCCCTTATGAAATTAGACAACACTCTTGAAGTTCTGAAAATCTTGCACTTATGTTGATATGTTAAAGCAGAATATGCAGAAAGCTGCTGTGTCTTTTATTAAGACAATGACCCAAAACCAGACAAGGTTTTGGGTCAAGGATAACAAAACCAAGGTCCTGGAGTGGCCCTATTAAGAATTTGTGGCGGCTACTCAAAGTGAATATCCATACTCGAAAATCATCAACATATAGAATATATATCAATACATAATATTATTGATATATGATCTATAGATCTTTTAATGATGTATTGGTCCTAAGATACTAAATAAAGACCTTTTCAATGCAATGATGTGTATGGAAGCCCATAATGAATTTTTTTTGTTTTGTAAAAAATCTTTACTTCAGCTTTGGCAAGCTTGTGGCATCATATTCAAAAAGACTTGAGACTGTAATTGCTGCCAAAGGTGTATAGACAAAGTATTGGGAAAAAGCTGTACATGTACATGTGGTTTCTCAATTTTTTTATTTTTATTAATTTTGTCAAAATCTCAAGTAAACATTTTACATGTTATGGGGTGTTGTGTGTAAAATTCAGAGGAAAAAAATTATTTTATCCAATTTGGAATAAGGCTGTAACATAACAAAATGTGGAAAAAGTGATGCACTGTGAATACTTTCCAGATGCACTGTATCTACTATACCTGTAAACATGAAAATAAACACACAAGAGGGTTTTGTGAAACTGTCTGACAATATAGGCAGCATAGGAATAAGGCAGGCCATTTTATGCTTTGAAATAAAGTTGAATGCTGTTTGCGATCCATAGCTACATGTGCTGCTTTTGAAATATATGTCATATAATTTTTCAGACACTAAAGCCAGAAACACACAGCTCGACATATGAACCATTCGAGGTTCCCGGCAGCAGCGTGATGAAGTCATCGCGTTGCTGCCCAAAAGAGCTGAAGGCACAGCACTGCTGTGTCATCCAGCTCCGACGATGCTTTGCATGGAGACCCTGTGGTCCCCATGCAAAGCAATGAACATCCGATATCCGATATGCCTGTTTTTGAGCGGGATTTGTAGGAAGGTGGACTAAGGGTCAAATGTATTGTGCCATGGTCAGTGAAGAGTTAACTTGGATTTTATGAAAAATGTTAGTGATTATGTTTGTGCTGTTGCTGGGCAAAACATAGGTGGGAGGTGACAAGGCAAATGTTTTGGATCTTGTGAGCCATCTGGGAGGAGATAAGGAGGCTATATAAGTTAAGGACTTTATGTAAATTGGGTCTTCTTAGCAGCAGAGGAGTAGAGAGCAGAGGTGTACTGGGTCCAGTGGGAACAGGCCCCAGGCCTGCGGATCCGAAGACTAGGCCTGCACAGAGATGTAACCAAGAACTCACCCTTGTTCCCCTCGCTGGGGGCAAGGGCAGTCCTAGCCTAGGAGAAGTCACTCGGGTTAGGAAGGCTAGGGTAAAGATTGTAACGGCAAATACTGCTCCCAGATGGCTCCCAGGAATATCATGAAGTGTAACTGGCACTGTGACGATACTGCAATAAAGAGGCACCATATTCACAATAATCTGATGTGTCTTGGACCTTTGTTGAGGGATGTGCATAAGCACTTGCTAAACGGAAGAAAGCCTGCTCAGCCGCTGTTGCAGGTGAGAACCGTGAGGCCTGGCTGCCCCTTGGAAGGAAGGAAGGTACGTGCTCGTAGAGGCCTGGAGGGAGTCCATGGCAACATAGGGGTGAGATCATTATTGTCCCCTGATTCACCCCGGTACTTGCGGTGCACCCGGGTGCAATAGATGGGTGGTGCTTCCTCTTTCAGATTCATTGATCCCGCTCGAAAACAGGGATGGCCCATATCTATGCATGTGTTCCCTGCTTAAGACAATATTGAGATATTTGATTTGGCAAACACAATCAGTTCTCTAGTCCTCATATATATATGAAAAGATAAAGCATCAGTGAGTGAGAAATATAGGAGTTGGTAGTGGACCTCTCTTCAAGTGAGTTAGCTGTCATAGTGAAGCCATAGTCATGATGCTTTCTGAGTCACTGGCCTGCAACAAGTATAGAGATAAGAAAATCCTGACAGCTTGATGCAGATCTGTGACCTAAAAATATAAATCCCCACACAAAGCCAAGCATTGGAAACAAGCAATTTTAGATAGAAAGATGAAAAAAAAAAGTTTGCCTACTCAGCAGCTCCAGGACACACACATAATAAACACTGGCTTTTTCATGTCCACATGGCAATGTCTTTCCTAGTTTTTTCATTTTTTTACACATATTAAAAGTTTTACAACAATGTCAATGGAAGGTCTCCTCTAGTGTAATCTTCATCGTTCACAGTCTCCAGTTTTGTAGATCCATAGTAATCATGATGAATTGCAACTCTGCCCCCTCCTTCAACATCCAGATTTAGATTAATGGGGGAACCAGCCTGAACAAGACAAGTAGGGCCTGTTTCCAAAACAGACCAAAGCATCATGGGCAGGTGCCCAGCTCAGGTCTGTTCTTACCAGAAGCAATGCATCATGGGAATCTGGCCATTATGGGTTGCTCTGCAGTTTCTTATGGGGATTGACACATGGGGACTGCAAGTGATCTGAACAGTCTACCGCTATCTCTTTACTTTACAAATGGAAGTTTCAGATGACAACTATTTACATTTTAGTTCTACTGATTTTTCAATCTTAGTGTGTGTGTGGAATCAGACTTAATTTGATAAACAATAGTCACACATATGGGTTGACTGTAAACAACTTAATGGATCTGTTGTGTATACTGTCGGGCAATTAATGTGGTTTAGTATGGGTTATCCCTATATTTTCATGCATTTTGATTTTCTCCCCAAAAACTCAGTGGCTGGGACATCACTAGGTATGGTCAAGCTTAAAAAAATAAATAAAATACAAATCAGTGTGGGGACCGAATTTTATTAATATTAGGATTCCATAGGCATGGAACCAACCAGGCCTCTCTAGGTGCCTAGACAGAAAGGGGGGCAGCCAACATGCCCCATCACCTCTTCATAACAGGCCCCTCTAGGTTTGGAGTCTGGCAGAGTAGAAAAATTAAGGAAGCGATTGTATGCATATTCACATACTAAATGAGTAACCTGTGAACCTGTGTGATGGGTTTTTTTTCTGACAGTATTAAGCTGATTGGGATGTTGAAAGTTATGTAAACTGGGAAACCCAGCCACAAAAAGGAGAAGAAAAAGGGGTGAGGGGAGGATGCTTAGAATTGCTACACACTATAAAATGATGGTGCGTGAAAAATGAGAACTTGAATCGGACTACGGCACCCACACTGCAACAAGCTGATTATAGGAGGAAGGATGTTTGCTACCAAGGTACTGTGCTGACTTATCACTGCTGCTGACTATATGACTGGATTGCTAAACTACTGCTAAATATGTTTTTTTAATTCTATTACTTGCTTGCTGAATAACACATTTAATTTTTATAATATATATATATATATATATATATATATATATATATATATAACCTACATATAGTATCAAAGCCCCATTGTTTTGTTGCAGCAATTTATACCAGACCATTGGTAACCTATATTGTTTTTTCATATTTTGTGTCCAGGTCCCTTACATTTAGTTGTTGGTAAATCCTATCTCTTTGTGTCTCTCGTGCTGAAGTTCCAATTGGGAAGAGCACACGGGTTGCTTCATATAACCTAGATTTGGAATTATATCTTCTTGAAGCCTTTAGATGTTCCTGGTAGATGGTGCACAGATAGTGCTGTATTGGAAGCTCTTAAAAGTCGACTGGAGAGGTAGAACAGGGTTGACGGGTCAAGTCAACAAATGAAATGCCTACATTTTAGGCTGTAGTGCGGATGTGGATGGTTCTGACAGTGTTTTGTGCATCTTCCAAGGCAACTTCCACCACCTGCTTACAGAAATAGATAATATAACAGGTTTTAAAAGTTAGATTCTTTTATCGATGGCACAAAGTAAAATAGGACCAGGCTGCATTCAGTAGCACTATTTTCTTTTTGGATAGTTAGGGTTGTCACTAAAGACTTTTTATATCTATGTTTATAAATAACATATTTTTATATCTGTATCCTGTGGGAATCTCGGTATAAACACAGTTTCTCCTAAACCAAGTTTAGATATACGGTAAGTTAAGAATGGCATATCATATATTAGTTACAGTACAATACCTAATAATGATACAAACATCACCCAAACTGGACTTATACAATTTTGGAGCCTCAAATTATTATGTAAATGTTAACCCTTGTATTTTATTGATTCATGTGTTGACATAGTTTAGATTAGCTTTTGTATATGTCTCATATTATAAATCAGAAGACAAGGTTAAATAGGGAAAAAATGCTAGCTACACCTATGTAACATGCCAAAGCATTAGATTAAACATATTCTATGTCCATTAAACTAAATATTTATTATTTTTTATTTGATTTTTTAAAATAAATGTTTAAATGATCATTTATCCAACAGATAAAGTACTGAGTAAGTTGCTACTGTATAAAATGCCTGTTTTATTTATATTGTTGGTTGATTTGCATTTTCAGACAGTAACGGGGAGTTTTGCTGGTATGATCCATGGTCTAACAGTAAATAATCTCACAGAAGTTGTCATTCAGAGAAGCAAGAGAATGATTTTAGATACTTTGGGTGTTGGATTGATTGGAACTACAACAGAGGTTTTCCATAAAGCATTGCAGTACAGCAGGGTAAGCATGTTAACTGTATATATATATATATATATATATATATATATATATATACTATGTGAATCTAATGGTTCCTTATTACTGGTTACTGTAGCTTGCCTGTATACTTCTTTTAAGTATAAACCCGAAGACAGAATCTGAGACTTCAGGATTCATGACTTCAGTTACCAAAAAACGGGTACCGCTTAAACTTCAAACTCTATGTATTTATCAATGGCTAACATGATACAACACATACTATTGCCTTGTGTGCTTATTATAGGCTGCCTCTGGGGTTTAGCCTCTGGTGCTGCAATACCAGGGGGATATCAAGGGACATTATTACAGTGCCATGGGCTGTATCTGGCCTGTTCAGTGCAGCCCATGTGGGTACCTTGGCACTGTGTTTCAATGCGGCCCATGTGGGTACCTTGGCACTATGTTGCATGTTAATGCATAACACAGCTTACACAAATGTGAATGTTAGAACAGGTTTCCTATGTAAACTTGTCTAGCATGCAATAACACATAGGTTCACATCTTCACTGCAAAACCAGTACATGAAGAACCCATTGTGAACCAGGATTCAAAAAGTTGTCCACCCCTTGTCTATAAGCCCTCCTTCGTGGAGCATAATGCTAGTGGTAAGGCTTACCGAAGGAGTTATTTTAGAAAGATACCTGTGTGGTACCTCACTATTACAAGATGATGGAAGGGAATATGGTAAGTAAAAGTCATTATTATATACCCCTTATAAATATATATGAGCGTTAAACCCTTGAGGTGAAGCTTTACCCTAATGCCAGCGTGTTTTTTTGGTTTTGCCCAGATTACCAGTCAACCTAGGTTAGCATGTTTCACTTTATCACTGTAAAAGTAATCAACATTTTTATTCGTTTTAGAATAACAAGAACTATTAAGAACTCTGTAACATAAATGTACTATTTATTCTGTAGTTTGCTGTATAAAATATACTAAACGCTTTAAATAAATGGCATAAAATGCTTTCTCCATTGAAGTTATGTCTCTAAATAGCCATTGTTCTCAGTTTTCAGATGTAATTTTCTTTCCAAGTAATCAAGATAAAATGGGGCTTTAACACTTATCTGTCATTTTGGATTCAGTAATGGGAGTTTTTCTAGAAATATTTGGTGTAATTTTACCTTTCTTTGCTTATCTGTTCACCTATTTTATTGATTGATTTCAGATTTATAGCACCGACATCTCTAGCACAGTTTGGGGCCAGTCAGATCTCCGACTCCCTCCCTTGTATGCTTCTTTTGTCAATGGAGTTGCGGTAAGAAACTTTTACAATGATTCTTGTGTACAATTATCTTTGATCAATGTTAGATTGCCATTGAACATTTTGTGCAGGTCAAAGTGTGGTAATAATACATAATGATGTATAGGTTTTGTGGCATGGTTTTCGCTTCTTTTGCTTGAGAAAAGTGGCGGTATTGTAGACCTGACAGCTGTAATGATTTGGTTGATCTAAATGTTTACTTTTGCTTAAAAAAAGAAAGTTCTGGAATAGGGAAAAATAAGTTACAACGTATTTTTTCAGTCTCTGTTTAGTGTGAGATATTAATAACTTTTAACTAGTTATTAACTAGTAGACTTTAGGCCGGTGTTTTTCTAGTAATTTTTACTACTAGTCTTGGGCTGTCATAGAAACAATGAATAGTTGTGCCATAACATCTGTTCACCCAATTCTAAACAGAATAGGTCATACCCAGGTGGTACATATTCCCTTGTTTAGTTCTACAGCCCATTGTGCTTTCTTGGTCTGCACAGTTTTGCATGCAACGTATTGCCGTAATTATAACATTATTAATTAATATAACATCACATTAGTGCTAATAAAATGTTTTTTTACCAAAGTTGCACCTATAAAGTATTGAAAGCAATATAATGAAGTATAATTGCAGACAACTGGTCATATTGGTTGAGAGAGATTAAAGGATCTCATGTTGCAGCTTACCAGCCATCCTTTGCAGTAGATATGCTGTTTGCATTTGTTTTCTTATCTAAGGCTTTTAGTTAGTTTATTTGTATGGATCAGCTAGTATGTGTATATTGAAAACAACATAAGAAAAAATAAAAGTGATGTGTATCCATACAGTATGTCTGCACAAGCGTTTGTGGTTTCAATATGCTTTAGATGAATACAACATTTATTTAGTTGCCTGTTTACCTGCCTGTCAACTTTAATGTGCAAGAAAAGGGGAAAATACAGGAAGTCACGCTCATGATGTCACTTCCAGTATCCAATGCGTGTCTCTTCTGCGTTCCAAATGCCACTTCTAGTATCGGATTAAGTTCTCGGCTAATTTAGGAGGGAGAGGCCGTAACTTTCCCTGCTAATGTCCCACCCTGCATATTACCACAAGCGGGGTGGGAACTTAGATGGAAGTGTAATGCCCCTTCCCTTCTAAATTACCCCGATTTCAAACATCTGGGATTAAATGATATCCGGATATGGCTGGGAAAGCCACATAAAATATACATACACATAAAACATAAAATACGTGACTTTCCCGGCCAAAACAGGAAAGTTGATAGGTATGATTTAGTTGCTTTCAAATAATGATAAACATTGCTAACATCACTTCAGAAAAATATTTAATACCGATGAACAATTAAAACTGTAATATTTTACAGGTACAAGTAAGCATTTAATATATTCTTTCACTGAATATTTACATGTAGGTTCACTCAATGGACTTCGATGACACTTGGCATCCTGCCACCCATCCCTCTGGAGCTGTCCTTCCTTCTCTGATTGCCCTTTCAGAATCATTACCGTCACATCACAAGAAATCTGGGCTGGACTTCCTCTTGGCTTTCAATGTTGGTATTGAGGTACAAGGACGACTCATGCGCTTTTCAAATGAAGCCAGCAACATTCCAAAAAGGTACAGTATTTTCTACAACTGGAACAAATATGGGTCATAAATAACTTACATAACAATAGTAAATTTGAGGCACTTCATCATAACAAAATCCATTTAATATATAGGATAATATTTCATTGGGTATCTGCAGTTTATGTGACTCAAAAACTGACCAACTCAATTATTTTCTTTGTTTCTAGTATTTATGGCCTTATATTTCTTATTATTCTGTTAAAAAAGGAAGATTTAATATTAAATGTGTAATTCACAAAATAAATCTATTTAGATGTCATGTATTGCTGTGATATGATCCATAGTATAGGACTGAGACAGAACAGAAAATATATTATAAATTATTTGTGTTATATTTATGGACAATCTCTCAATTTGTAAATTGTACACAATGTACTTAATTTTCAATTCTGTGTCTACAGGTTTCATCCTCCTTCCGTGGTTGGTACAATGGGAAGTGCAGCAGCTTCATCCAAATTTTTAGGCCTTGACCAAACTCAGTGCAGGGATGCATTAGCTATAGCTGCATCATATTCCGGTGCTCCTTTGGCGAATGCAGCTACCCAAACAAAACCCCTGCACATTGGTAATGCGGGAAGACACGGCCTCGAGGCTGCTTGCCTTGCATTCTTGGGTCTCGAAGGAAATAAGCATATCCTTGATCTAGAGTCTGGCTTTGGTGCTTTCTATCATGACTATGACCCACAAGCTCTACCATCTCTGCAGTCCTACAACTGGCTTCTGGAAAATCAAGATGTTGCTGTAAAACGCTTCCCTGCTCACCTTGGAATGCACTGGATGGCCGATGCAGCTTGTGCAGTGCGAAAGCACATTGTTGGAGACGGTCACTGCCTGCCAATCAATGAGATACAGAAAATTCAGCTAAATGTGCCAGATGCTAAATATGTGAACCGCCCCTTACCATCCTCAGAACATGAAGCTCGTCATTCCTTTCAGTTTAATGCATGCACAGCACTCCTAGATGGTGATGTTTGCGTCCAGTCCTTTAGTGATGACAATATCTCTAGACCAGAAATCAAGGGTTTGCTTAGTAAAACCGAGTTGGTACACCCAGCTGATAACAAACCCAATTTTGATAAACTTTATTGTGAGATCAGTGTAACAATGACAAATGGAGCCACCTTTACAGAAAGATGTAACACTTTTTATGGTCACTGGAGGAAACCATTAAGCAATAAAGATCTCCTAAAGAAATTCATTTCCAATGCATCCGTGGTCTTGTCATCGGAAGGTGTAGAAGGAATTGTAGAAGTGGTGAAGAACCTAGAAAACATATCTGACTGTTCAGGGCTGTCCTCTCTTCTCAGACTTAGAAATCAAACATCTAATGCACATGAAAGGTCATTACACAATAAATTCTAAGTTCAGATATCTCTGTTTCTCTGTCAGAAATGACTTAAATTATACATTTATAGTTCATACTTTGTCTGTCTATGGCTATGCAATGCCATATACAAGCTTGATATGGGGCAGACACCTTGGGGATGGCATATAAATGCACAATTTGACATTTCTTAGGCGCCTAAAAAAAACAAGGAAACATACAAGAGGCTTGGCTTCCAACCTTAAATGTATAGATTGCCAGGCAATTATAAGAAGCCCGTCCTGGACCAGAATAACTGCCCATGGCCACCAGAGCCTCTCCCTTCTGTCTGCCTCTTGGTTAGGTGGGAGTTGACATCACTCTTGTTTACAGCTGTCAGCATGGATGGGAAGGGGCACTTGGCTATTGTAGTCAATGATGAATCCAAAAGATGGTCATGAAATAAAATAATTCATACATTTTTAATATGAATATGGGATGTGGCACACATACTAAAAAAGGGAAGCTAGATACTATGGAATTCATAAATTAGGTTTTAGAAATTAGATTTAACAGACATGGGTGCTTTGTAAGTAGGACAAGACCAATAAGACCATGGACAAGTATTGTTTAGACAGTTTCACATTTAAAACATTTTTTTTCAAATTGTAGAGAAATGTGATCATGGTACACCAATGACTTGGACTGAAATATTATACTATAACCAAAAAAGGAAGTTTTTAATAACTGACAGTAGAATTTGCAAAATGACAATTGTATACTTGATTTGGAAACAAAATAATGTTCACACCCTTCCTGCTTTGATTATACAGTGCTCTCAGTAGTCATAAACCATCTGTATTTATGCACTATCTACACTACTTGCATTTTAAATGATTTCATAAAAACTAATTGCAAATTAATTTGAAAATATGTTTGTAATATATTTTCTGCCTATTTGATCTCTGTATTTAATTTATTTGTATATATAATGAAAATGAAAAAAAAATAAATGTTTCAGCCTAAATAATTTGTTCAAAATTTGTATTTTGTGATGTTTTAAATAAAGGAAAACACATACTGTACAGGTTATATTTTTCAATATATGTTATTAACTCAAGTCAAGGTTACATGATTTGACATGTTGATCATTTATTGACTGCACTTTGTCAGGGAGCATCAGCAAGCTAGTTGCTGGTTTCCTTGCTGTTTGCAAAATGAATGGGAACAAAGATAATCAATTCTCTAAACCACAATTTGTTTTTAACTGTGGAAAATGTTAAGTCAATGCTGGAAAAAACATGCATGAAGAACCCTCACAACTTTATTCCAAAGGGATAGAAACGTTAAGATGACCATGTCAAAACTGAAATATACCATTACCTCAAGTTTTCAAGAGCAACTTTATAACAACAACATAGTAACTATAAGAAAACATCATGCCCAAACATACCCAATACACAGGACCATTATCCAATGGGACAGTGACTTCCACTCCGATAGCCAGCGAGTAGCTGAATCCCTGATGCCCAGTCATATGACCATTATTTTACCTGTGGAGATGCTTTTTGTGGGCACTTGCTTACTGGATGGATGACATTTTACAAGTTTGTTCATGAAAACATTTACAAATGAAATGTCACTGTAAAGTTGGCAGAACAGTGTGAATTACAGTTAAAACTCAACTGCTTAAATTATAACCTATTAGGGTTAGGAAGGGTTATGGTAAATGCCTTGATTTAATATGATATGGTTTACATTGTTATTTAAAATAATATGGTTTACATTGTTCTTGACCTCAACCCAACTCAATCCACTGCAAACTATAACTTGTGTGAATATGTTTGCACAGGACTCGCTAGGGAACTGAGTAAACAAATAGTAAATAGTAATTACTGTTACTATCATTAGTGCCCTTGAAATAGTTTATTTTTTTTAAAAAAATACACACTTTACTAATAGAATACGTTCCTTAGAGAATCAATGGAATGTCCCTCAATTTAGGGAAGTCAATCTGGATTTATTTTGTTGTCATAGCAAGAAGAAAATGGCTTGGGAAACAACCTACATCATTTTGAAATGATATAGCACATTGCATTACAGCATTTTGTTTATTTGAAATTAGACGTATTTAGTACCTTTATATAATTACTTTTGTTTATAGCGATTATTCTAATCATAAATTTTCATTGTGAATATCGGCACTTCGAGAATTCGTGAAAAGTTCAATATAGTGCTACATCTTCTTAATAGCGAGATGTACACATGTACAAGTGCCAATTTGCACAATGAAGTAATAATGAATGGAGAATGTGCAAAATTATTGTCATTAGGCATAAAATTTGCAATATTTTGCAAATAGGAATATTGCCTATGTTGCTCATCACTAATAATTACTGGTTCATTAATCTGTCATTAGGACTTGGAGGTGCAATAGTCTGTAGGCAATACATTGTAATTAACACCATCCACATTACAGTAAGAAAACCAATAGGTGCGACTTATGGTTAGAGGTATTAGTGGCATATGGTAATATGCAGAAGGTGATACTGAAAAAATCATCAGATATTTTTTTTTATAATCAGATACCCTGAATAAATAATAGAAATATACAAGTCACCAAGCCTCATTAAACGGATTTTATTTTTATAAAAAAAACAAAAAAACAATCTTTCAAAGATTGCACAGGGAATTATAAAAAAAATTCATCCTCCATTATTATACATTACATTTAATAATTATATAATATTTTTTTCATTTAGGGTATATTTTTTATTTACATATGTTTCCTGGGGTGAATCTATGTATTGTTTAATAAACAATATTGCATTTTTATTGTGAAAACATTTATTTCCTTCATTCTCTGTGATCATTTATGATATAGAAGCCAGCTTTGTTCTTCATGCCCTCCATGGGTGTCTCAACTTAAGTAGATGTCTGGGATATTCCCTCTGTCCAGACTCAAACAAGAAAATGATGTCACTATTTATGAATTACAGCCTTTTAATATGATATGTTGCTTTCCATCAGATAACAGACTAATATACAAAAAGTACAGAACATGTATGAAAAGGAAAATAAAAAGTTGAAAAAGAAATCTAAAAATCTAAAATACAGAAAAATTACCAGCTTATTCATCTGTCAGCTATATGCCTGAGTTGACTGCAAAGCTAGCACCATTTCTAGAAACGATTTCAATGGGAGGTGAACTGGCTAACCAATTTCAAAAGGCAATCTTTCATGTGGTCCAAGATTTACAGATGAACCATAAAGTGGACCTATACTTGTACTCCATGTCTCTCACAGCAAAACCTCATATTGTATGGACAGTTTGGCTCCAAAAATAGAAATAAAACCTTACTATTAATAAGTAAATTCCTATTGACCCTTGTTGCTCCTCTACTCTGATGACATCTGAATTTTAGGGGAAAAAATTATAGCTTAAGGCCCAGTGACATTTGGGTAAATCGGCAATGATGCTCTTTATACATTTCTATAGAGATATATCTTCACCACTGAAAAAACATTATGTAGATCTATCTAGTGGCCACCCACGATACTGCAGTAATTATCCCCTGCATTGCTGCCAGCTAAACATGCACTCATATGGATCCAACACAGGTAACTATATTATTTTTAGGATTGTGCCATTGTTTCAGCTCAGTGCTAAATAAACATTTTATTTTATTGATATATAGAGAAATTGGCCTAAGCCATATGGGTAAATCTCTCCAAATTCGTAGACATTTGGTCAGTGCCACACCAAGAACAATAAATGAAAAAGGTAGCAAGGTTTTTAAGGCACAAGAAATTTAGCTAGGCTAATGAGATACATAAGAAGTCTTTATTGAACACATAATTATAAGGACCAGAAAGTTTTATTATTAAAAACAACAAGACAAATATAGGCTCATAAGCAACATTACATTACAGGTAAGTTTGGTCAGTTGGCATGTCCCAAAGCTTCCAACGCATTTTGCCTAGTACAGGCTTCATCAGGGATTTCTTGGAACCACACTGTATAATATCAACAAAAAACATATTAGACTATTGCATGTACATCTGGTCCACCACAGGTGCTGGTAAGATATAACGTACCCGGAGTCCAAGAAGGCAATCAGGAGGGGAAACCAAGAGGGCTCCTTGATATTATACAGGGTTCAAGAAATCCCTGATGAAGCCTGTACTAGGCCAAATGCGTTGGAAGCTTTGGGACACGCCAACCGACTAAACTTACCTGTAATGTAATGTTCCTTATGAGCCTATATTTGTCTTGTTGTTTTTAATAATAGAATTTTCTGGTCCTTATAATTATGAGTTCAATAAAGACTTCTTATGCATCTCATTAGCCTAGCTAAATTTATTGTGCCTTAAAAAACCCATTTATTATTTCCTACCTTTTTCTTTTATTGATATATATTTTATTTTCAGTAAGCATCCACTTTAAAGTGCTAATATTTTGCTTTCCCAGGCCACTCCTTTTTTAGACTCCTATACATCATCACTGTATGTCTCTGCTTCAGGAAGTGTCCAGGAAGGTGGTGTACATATCTTCATGAAAACTGGATGATGTCATCCCAAATGTGATGCTGAACCACCAGGATTAAAATAACTGAATTCCAATGAATAAGGAATGGGTCCAAAATAGCAACGCTTGGGAGGAAAGTGTAGATAGTACTACTTGTCCATGAGCCAATAAAATAGGTAGACTGAATTGCTGCAGCTTTAAATATGCACTGTGAACAGCTGTGCATAGTAAGGCCTAGTCTTCACTGTGTTAAAACTATATGACGCATTCATGATTTTATGTGCCTGTCATTTGACAGTAGGTATGTATCCGTTGAATGCTCCCGTGTTTGACAAACTTAAAAAATGGTATTCACATTTTTTACATCAGTACCCGGAACCACCGATTTACACAATGAAAGTTATAATGACTGTAGATTTCCAAAAATCATGAATACGAACATTGCCTATGCTGCTCATCACTACTGAATAATCAAATATATTCACAAATGTTGAAGCCTAAAGCTCCTCCATACAGGCTTAGATTTTCACCCGAACAGTGCGCACGGCGGTCGATTGCCTGAAAAATTGTGTGAAGTTCTAAAGCTTAAAATTGTAATACCACCCAAAAACGTCCGCCAACTCTATATAAGCTATTACAGACATGTCCGTAATTATTAGACCGATTTAATTACTTTGAATGGGGAAAGTAAGTGCCGGCACACAAAGGGTACCTGGCCGCGAGATCAGCAGAAATTTGATACGTGTATGGGGGGGCTTAAGGTATAGTTAACACACAGGAACGTGCACAGGTATAGTTAACACACAGGATACGTGCACAGTCCTTATCTGAATACTGCGGCAGTACCTGTTTATACAGTATGTTTCTAAAAATAAAATGTGGTGTTCTTCAATTCAATTATGTAAATATGAGCTATTTTTATGAATATTATGCTATTTTATCAAAGCAGCTGCTCTCATTCCCTCTTTTTAAATGTCTTTTTCACATGTTTAAATAATATTCTTGTTTATAAACTTCAATGGCTCCAACTGAAATATACACAAGTGTAAAAAAGTCGGACAGTAAGTCAAACTGTAATAGTGTGACTATGACTGCACATAGTTATGTCAAGCTATGTCAAAGATATCTCACTGCTGCTAATGTTTTGGTGGGTAAGATACATTCAGCAGATTGATTTGCTAAGTGACAGGAACTGCCTCTGGTGGCGGTGTTCTAAGATATTTTCCTACCTGTGTGATTTTGAAACCCAAATTGAGGAGGTTAGTTTAATTTTAACCACCCTAAGGCTATGTTTCCATTATACGTCGGGAGGTCCCTACGTAGCACATTTACTTACCTGCTCGGCAGATGCTCGGTCTTCACTGCGCCGAGCCACTCCGCCGATGTAAGGCTGAACGTTGTCGAGTATGTTCAGCCTCTGCATCGGCGGATGTGTAAACAGAGCATCCGCTGGCAGCCAATGTCTATGTGCTTTGCGGGATCCCTGCCAAGCAATACGCTTAGCGCAGGGGGTCCCGACGTAAATGGAAACAAGCCCTTACCCTAGCCCTCAAACCCCTAAAGCTTACCCCTACAGTTAAGCACCACTCCTCCTAACCTTAACCGCCCCAAACCCCTAACCTTCAACACTCGAAACCTGTAAGCTTAACCCTGTAACTCTGGAAAAGTAGGTCTATCTGCGCATGTGCAGTTGTAAGGGTAGGAACAGAATGATTCATCATAACGAGCCATCACACAGCAGCTCCTAGGTACATCACAATTCAGTGCGATGTTATAAGAACACTAACAGTACCCTACACTAAAATTATTGGTAGAAATGTAACAGGAAAATATGTGTACATGGTACACGTTTGTAGGATTTCACATCAAGCCTTTACAAGACTATGTAAAAAGAAATTTTGCAGCATTACAAGAGGACATCTTCTCTGTCTACCACTAGATGATGCACTTGGTCTTCTATTGGTAAAGACACAACTTCACAGATCCGGGCCGATGATCTTTATGGTTAGGCATGGCATTGTTTGTGACTTGTTGGAGTCTGTAAAATGGATATAAAATTTGATCAATTAGCTTGTCATCTCTGGCAAGATTTATAAAACTAAAGCATTTAATGTGTAATCTCAGTTCAGACTTAGAATAATAGAAAGATTTTTTTCAATTTTTCAGGACAGTTTTACTGATATGAAACATTGGAATGGTCTGTTTGTAAATAGAATCTGGGATCTGTTGCTACTTGCCATGCGTGGTTGGTTCCCAGTGATTTTATGATGGGATGACACTGGGAAGGTTTATGGATATATGTATGTATGAAGCTGGACTAATTTATAAGAATTAAAATGGTAGTTAAAGTATCATGAGTTTGTTTTAATATAAATTATTCTTCCACCTTGTTGCTATGATCTTTCTGCCTTTTACTTGCCCTTCTTAGATATGGTTAAGGGGTCCTGACACCTGAAAACATGCACATAAAACATGACCTGACAGCAGACCCCAATGCGGACATACAGTTGAAAAAAACAGTATGTGAACCCTTTGGGATTAGGTGGAGTTTTGCATGAATTTGTCATAAAATGTGTTCTGATCTTCTTCGTCTGCTTCAAATAATACTACACAAACGTTATATGTTTTCATGTTTTTATTGAACATAACATGTAAACATTCACAGTCCAGTGTGGAAAACGTATGTGAACATTTGTACTTAATAACAGGTTGACCCTCCTTTGGCAGCAATAACCTCAACCAAACGTTTCCCGTAGTTGCAGATCAGACCTGCACGACGATCTGGAGTAATTTTGGACAAAACTTCACAAAATTGTTTCAGTTAAATAATATTCTTGGGATGTCTGGTGTAAATTGCTCTCTTAAGGGCCACTCTGGGCCACATTCTGGGCCACTCCAGAAGGTGTTTTTTTGTCTGTTGAAGCCATTCTTTTGAATGACTTGTATGATTTGGGTCATTGTCCTGTTGTATCACCCATCCTCTTGATAAACTCTGGAATTCATTTATCCATCAGTGACAACAATCCGTCCAGGCCCTGAGGCAGAAAAGCAGCCCCAAACCATGATGCTCCCTCCACCATGTTTTACAGTGGGGATAAGGTTTTGATGTTGGTGTGCTGTGCCTTTTTTTCTCCACACATAGTGTTGTGTGTTTTTTCCAAACAAGCGATAAATATCATGGAGATATTTTTGAAACCCTTTCCAGCTCCATGAAAGTCAACAATTCTTGATAGTAGGTCTTCTGAGAGCTCTTATCTGCGAGGCATCTGTTAACATCAGACAGTGCTTCTGTACCAGTAAGGGCAGGACAGCTTTCAGCAACACATCCAATATAATCACACTGATTGTACTCAAGGTTGGCTCACTCCTGGCTCCAATTAACTCTGGGAGAAGTCATTAGGCTAGGGGGTTCACATACTTTTCCCACCCTGCACTGCACTGTGAATGTTGACATGTTATGTTCAATAAAAAAATATAAATATTGTGTAGTATTATATTAAGCAGACTGTGTTTTTCTATTGGTGTGACTTAGAAGAAGATTAGAGCACAATTTATGACCAATTCATGCAAAACTCCATGAAATTCCAAAGGGTTCACATATTTTCCTTGCAACTGTATGATGACACACACATTGGAAACAAAGTGTTAAAATGAAAAAAACATAGATGTGATCATGACCCTATAATGAATATATCTGTAAAGGTTCTCATTCCTTGATGGTCATAGTATAGCACGCAGTAGTGAGTTACAAACAACTGGAGTTTATTAGTTGTGATAAAGATGTTTCTTCTCACTTTATGTAATCTCTCTCCCTCTCATACATCCTCTTGTATTTCTTACCCTATACTTTTTCTTTGTCTGTCTTTAAGCATAACAAATGACTTGTAAGCTATATTGGAATAAAGGTATGAATGCTCTACCTGCATGACCGGCAATGTGAATTCCGAGGCTCCTGCTAACAGGTTTTATGGAATAGTGTTGACGTTACTAGTTTTACTTGAAAATTAAGCTTGGTATCACAACTCTGAGATCAAAACAGCAGTAAGGACTATTTTTAGATAAATCTCTGCCCACAACGAAGAAATCTTTTTGCATAATTATATTTTCCGATTGTTCGTAATTTTATGATCTGAAAATCCTCATAATTAATAGGAGACGAGTCATGGAATTGTTGTGATATGCTGAACATATGAGTGTGTTGTAAGTAGTGATGGACGAACATCAGCTGCTGCTGTTCCTGAACAGGCGAATCGAACTTCTGCAAATACCCGCTATTTGCATGTTCGCGACGAACCTCCATTGACTTTAATGGAGGGAGAACTTTTCAAACCTTCAGGTCATATTTGTAGCCAAAATACCAAAATAAAGAAGTCAAAAGAGTGCAACCACCTGGACAGTGGCATGCCAAATGGGGATCAATGGCTAAACTTCTCCCCCCATATGGATTTTTTTTTAATGCTGTTTTCTTCAGGTCTAATGGCCAGAAATCACATCTAGATTAAAGATTTTGCCAA
>CM070033.1:58311972-58341562 GCA_036250615.1 Ptychadena robeensis | reverse complement strand
GACGAAAAATCGGTCGGGAGAATAATCGGAACGTGTATGGGGGGCTTTAGCTATAGTTACTGATCACTGGATGGAGTATTATAGGCCATTCCTCAATCAGCAGCAGCTCTCACTATCTATCTAGTACAGACACAGGATAAATGTAAAATGGCCACTGGGCTGCTTTTTTTTATATGGGGGGTGTCCTCCAGGAGTGAAAAATGTGTTATTGGCTGTACTGTCCCACCTGACTATAGGGTGAGGGGTTACACTTTGTCTCCCTGTTAAGGTATTGGGGCGGATAGAAAACCCATAATGTTCACCAGCATTGTGAACTAATATGTTCACTGCAAACTGTCCACCGGGTGAACTTTTCAGCCATCACTAGTTGTAAGTAAAAGAGCATCTAATCCACTTATTTCATTCACAGAATGTTAGGGATCTCTGCATTGCTTACAATCACAGACACACACCGCTTAGCTTTCCTCCTTCCATTGTTACTGGATTGCACTGCTATAATGTTGTCACTGCAGCCTGTGGATGCAGAGGGTCTCTCTGATCCATTCCGGGTTTTCACGTGCACTTCTTGCAGCCACAAAGTCATAAAGATTTTCACTCAGATCCTCTTTACCCTTTAGTACACCCCTGGTATTTCCTGTCCCTATATAAACATGAATGCTGCACGACCACATGCCCATGAAAGCATATACCGTATTTTTCAGACTATAAGATAAACTTTTTCGGGGAAAAGGTGCCTGCATCTTATGGTCCGAATGTGCGACAAGTGGCTGCGGGTGCGCCTTGGCTCCCTGCCAAAGATTAGCCAGGGAGCTGGAGGAGGTGTCATATGAGAGACCTGTCTGTGGGCAGATCTGAGCGGCATCTGAACTGTATTGTTAATATCAGCAGAGCCCTGCTGAAATAAGCACTGAAGAGCAGAGAGAGATAGATGACCTCCCCTGTGTGTGAGAGCTGCACTCATGCTGCAGCTTCCACAGACACAGCCTTGGAGGAGAAACATCTGCAGCCATTCCCCCGCCGCCCCCCTCTTCCCCCAATGTGTGAGGAAGATGGCGTGATGTTCCTTGATACTAGTGCTACTAGTGACATCTTGTGGCTGAAATCTGGTATTGCATTGATTTGATCCATGACATTGATCCAATTGATTTGAACTCTTCAAATATTTTTTTCTGGTTTTCCTGCTCTAATAACTGGGTGCGTCTTATGGTCAGATGCGTCTTATAGTCCAAAAATACAGTAAATACTGCTGGGTAAAATCTTTGTTAACCTCCCCAGCGTTCATGACAAACTCCAGACAAGCTGGGCACCCATGAACCCTGCATTACCCCTACATACATTTATATTAACCATTGCAATTTAATTTAGAAACAAAATAAGAGTAAGAGTTCTCTAACTTCAGCCTGGTAAAACATGGAAACAGTGGTAAGGAGCACACTGACTGGCAATTGCCTGATGAAAACCCCCTATTTTTCCGACCTTGCTGTCTTGAGAATACCAGTCAATATGGCCAAAAGAGTAATAAACATGTAAAGATAATATGAAAACCTTAGTGGATCTGTATAGAGTAATGGCAAAAGCACAACTGGGATTTTCTACTTATCTCTAGTACAGAATAAAGTACAAAATATATATTTATAACATAATCTAGTTTCATATTGGCTGCAATATATACACAGAGAATACAAGAGAAAGAGCATCACATTGAAAATGTAACAAAGGAGTCATAAAATGTAATGGCAATAATAAATAGATGACTCACCTGTAGTCTGATATGAACACTGTGAGAATTAGGGCAGCACTTGTCGGAAGCACATGTCCAATAACGTTACCTTTTATTAATTTGAGATGTTCCCACTGTAATTACAAAATGTCTTTAACCTACAAATTCTAGGCATACAAAACAAACATACAATGTACAAATATACATTTTAGGTCTCAGGGAGGGCTTTATAAAAGTTGATGTTCTCATTTAGACCAGGCAATATAAATGCTTTAAATAAGCAAGGCAAAGTCATGGTAGATTAAAAATGATTAAGCAGTTACTGTTCAGATTGTAATAATGGTTGCCTAATAATGGAAGGGTAATGTAATAATCATGACAGTTCTGGTCAGTATAGCCAAATAGCGAGTTTCAAATTATAGTTGCAATCCTATTTGTGTTTATTTGCTATTATTGTTATTATTAAATCATTTTTCTGTAGCTCCAATGTATTAAACTGAACATAGTCCAATTCCTGTCTCTTAGAGGATCTCACTATCTAACAAAATCATATGTGTGTCACTATGGCTGCCCATACAATACCCGCTTGATCGATTAACGGAAGGAAGCAAGCGGAAGTGGTGGCGTCACTTTGCACAATCTATCCTGTTTGATACTTTTTTAATGCGGACCCTGGTGTGAGACTGGAAGATAAGCAAGAAAACTAGCCTACATATTCAAACCCCTGCAGGTCCAAGTCGGGGTTTCAGGGCAAAAGGGGCAAAAAATATTTATTGTATATACTTGAGTATAAGCCAAGTTTTTAAACTTTGCTTAAAATACTCGAGTCGGGGTCAGAGTCACCTGTCCCTGGTGTGCGCTGGTCGCTTGTTTCGCGGTTGCTGGTAACCTTTGTGAATGCTCCGATCAACTGGTGAAATGTAAACAACGGCATGGCAGCACCATCTAGTGGACAATTTGTTAATTCTTACTGGAGAAGGGGGAATTTCAATAAGAAAATTCCACTACTTTTGATTAAAACATGAAAATTAAGTTCCATTCCATGAATTGGTCCCAATAATAATAAATACTTTTTTTAATGGAAACATGTTTGAATCGTAAGAATTGCCTTGAAAACCCATCCTGTAATAACAATAAACCTGTGTTCTCTTAACTTTATTAAGGGTGTGGCACTAACATTCACCTGTTTGATTTATTCCTAGGGGTAATGGTTCTTTCTCTTTGTTTATCTCATTTAGATATCTCCACTATCTGAGTTTGCATTTTCTACCCTCGGTTTATACTCTAATCAATATAGTTTCCCCGTTTTGTAGATAAAATGAGGTACCTTGGATTTAAATATATACAGTTAACAGATTACTGAGTAGTCTTCCCAGCCATTACCTTTTTTTATGGTGGTTCTGATGATGTTGGGGACATGGGGGGGGGGGGTGCTGCGCTTATGCCTGATAGACCCCGATCTATGTCTGGCATCATTGAAGGACAGCCTGGAGCAGGTATGCTTCCCTGAGTGTGGCTTGGATTTACCAAGGAGGTTAATAAGTAAATATGTCTATGTAAATGTTAATACATAATTTAAGAAAAAAAAAGATTTATAGAAAGTACAGGGATTTATACGGGTATTTCTATTATGCTAATAATTTTTTTGCATGTAGATTCATGGGACATGTAGTGTGTTTCACAATACGTGTAAAGCCCCCCCCCCCCCCAATACACCTTAAGATAGATCCATACAATCTCCATTAGATCTACCAACAACTTTGTAGTATAGTGGCCTCCCTGCTAGAATACATAGTGATTGGAAGGATAACAAAGCTCCTCATATTACATAGTTTTGGTAGAACAAAATTTGATTGTACAGAAAACATTACAATGTGATGACCGTCTGCATTCTTCTAGGGTCTCTGTAATGTTGCTACAGTATCATCATGTTCTATGCTGCATATAATGGTACTCGTTTCCCAGAAGCAAGCAGTTATATAGAATGCAACTGATTAAAAGGACTGTCATATCATACAAAAGCGTAGCTAATTAGATGAACGTCACAGAAAGAGAACAGATCAGCTTCTTGTCTAAGAATGAAAAGCTATATAAAGCCGGCCCTATATAGAGCAATATGACCTGTGGAGCTACTTCATGCTAATTGCAAATATCCAGGCAGTTACAGAGGCGGTCCTATCAGCTCCAGCTAGATATTTATCAGTCATTACTGCTTACTGTGATATTACAGAAAAAAAGAGAAAGGGAAAATATAGCTGCAATTTACCAAGGTCAGATATGACCTCTTCTTCTTCATACGCTTGACCCAGCCAATTGGTTTTGTTAGATGTAATCATTGATGCAAATGTGTAAATATTTCTTTCTGTAAGGGGAAACTTCCATTCCGAGTTTAGGCTCACTGGCTGTAAACCCTGATCATTTGAGTAGACAGCAAAGGCCTGTAAAGGTGTGAAGTGGTGGAAAAAGGATCATACATAGGTAACAGTACAGGTATGAGACAAAGGCAAGCAACACTAGGGTATTACAAATATCATGCAAGAAGATTATTTATACATATAGCTTAGGAACATACCCCAAATCTTGTAGCAGCCATCACCAGTGCTATTAATATGTGATTATGTTCAAGTATTTATATTTCACTTAATGTCACTTTAATAGAAAATAAGCAGAGGCAATGAGAAATATCCACTTAATCTATGTATGAATCTATTAATAAATCCATCTCCTATTTGTCTGACATTAATATTGGGGTTTAAAAAGTTCTAAATTTACATTTAGAAGGGAACCTCTGGAGTTCTGAGAAGAGGCTTTTTGTTACTATTTAACACATTGCCACTTTGATAGATAAAATGTTTGTGTCATATACCACTGCTATTCATACCACCTGTTTAGGGGGCAACCAACAATGTTGTAAAGTACTCTAGTATGGTTGAAAAAATAATGTTTGTTTACCTTCAATAAGCTATTCCTAATTGGGCTTCCTTCGTACATGGAAGAGTTAGAGAAGTAGGAGAGGGGATCTAAACAGTGGCCTATGATTAGCTTATGATATTCATAAGACCAGCATGGCTACTGTTGATTCTCTTTCTGTCTTGTTGTAAATGACTGGGGGCAATGAACCCACAACAAGCACAGCACCAGGCTATAAGGACTGGCTGCATCTCAAGCAGTCTTTAAAGCCACTCTCCTTATACTTCAAAACCTTTTAGCAGAGCTTAGCATTCAACTGCTTCCACGGATGTCTCCTCTTGCTCCTGTTTGAAAACTTCACTCACTGGACTCTTTTCCAAAGAGCTGTTTGTGCTCACCAATCCCCTTATGGTCCATTAATGCTCTCCCCTGAGGTCCTGTGCTTAATTTAGTCTCCACTTGATTCTCTAGTCATGGTACTCACTGTTTTCATAGGCTAACACAGCAGAAATACTATGAAACCTCAAGATGGCGACATCCAAAATGTTGTCTTATATAGTTGTCACAAATATTCTCTACCAAACTCTGCACACTTTTCTTTTCTATTGAAAATTTCCTATAGAGAAGGCCCAATATGACAGCCCGCATCATTGACTCCCCAGAGAAAAGGGCATCACCCATTAAAGTTAACTTACTGATAACCTTGTAACAAATGCCAAAATACACGCTGTTGGTCACCAGGTGACTGTCCCAAAAATATTTCCTGCTAATATTATTTCAGAGAAATAAAACTTTTCTTTTACTCTTTACAGTAATACATAAATAAAATGTATGCAAACATATCATACCTTACCTTAAAAACACTATTCTAATAAAAATGATAAAAAAAAGCACTGTTCTATTAACGAAATAAAAAGAATGCAACATTACAACTTATCCCAGCACGTATATTATTACCATTCGCTGAACACAGCTACAACTCCTTTTTGCCTGGAACGAAGACAGGCAGGAAACCTGCATAAAGAAAATGTATTTTTAGCCTGTTCTGTTCTAAAATATTCTGTTGACATATAGTAATTATAGAGTTCATGTTGTCCGTGTTATGTCAGTCTTGTTACTGTATATTCTGTTCTGCAGGCTTCTGGTTGGTTATTCTCATGACATGTTAAGACTAAATGATTTTCATGCTGTGCTTTTTAAAGCACACAAAAACAGTCCTGGAAAGCTATGAAATCTCTCTTTTTCTCCATATATGCTCGCAGTACTTCTAAATATCCTTTTAATTAAAGCCAGACCCAGTGGATCAAAATGGTATGTCCTGTTCTTAGTTGTTTAAACTATCTTTGTTTCAGAAATTTGATTCATGAAATCTGGTTACATGGTACAATCAAAAGCATCCTGCTGAGAAGTTTAGAAAAAAAATTACTTCTGAAAAATACATACCGTATATAGCCGAATATTAGCTCAGGTACCTAATTTTTAGCTACAAAAAAGGGGAACATTTTTTGACTCGAGTATAAGCTGAGGGTGGGAAATGCAAAGTCAATTAGTGGAGTTTTCTAAGGCTAAGTTTACACTGGCGGTTCCCGAGCTGCTTTCAGCTCAGAAACCGCCAGTGTGCTCCCTCAGCCGCGGGATTAACGACTCCCTGTGGTCGTCTGCAAAACAGTGCAGGCAATTACAGGGCATCTAATTAAGGACACCATAGAGGTCCTGTGGCACGGCAGCCGGAAAACCGACCAGTCATTCACGCTAAACGGTCGTTTACCTGGCGGTAAAAAAACGCCAGTGTAAACTTAGCCTAAATGAGAAAAATATAGAGAAAGCACCATTACTAGGAATTAATCAAACAAATGAATCTTAGTGCCACACCCTCAACAATTCCCCTTTTTTGTATTTGTTTTTGTTAAATTGAAAAAAAAAACACACACCATATAATGGAGGAAACAGAAAAGAGGGTACAAATCACACAAGTGCCCAGAAAAAGAATTGTGAACAACAACATGCTGATCTGTGAAATTGGGGAATTATTTGGCAATGACTCAACCCCCAGGGCCCCAGAAAACTAATTATACCTTGAATGACTGTCAACTCACAATTTACCACCATACTTTCGTTACAATTGAGGTCTCCTGGGCAAGGAGAAAATATGATGCTTTTGATCCAAAGGCTTTTCCTCATTGAAGCCCCCAAAATATCTATACAGTAGATCAAGTAGTTAGAGCGAGACCCAGTAGTTGAGTTTAAAGGATACATGAACTTATAATGTGATTAAAAAAAAAAAGCCTCACATTTTACTGGTCAATTATGTATGAACCGGCAAATTACTCTCTGCTTCCACTCCATGTCAGTCACTCCCCATTTAGGAAAGGTGTAGCCCTAGCCAGGATGCTCTTTCATGCACAAGGGGAGATTTTTTTTGAGCCAGATTGAATCCCTATTCAAATATATTTGGGAATGGCAAATGGCATAATGCATTCCCATGTGTTGTGGTAGAGCAGTGTGTCACATGAAAACACAGACCAACATTGCGTTAGCATGTGATGCACCATTGCTGGCACAGTGCATTTGGGGTAGTGTTCAGAATAAATGGCGCACTGATCTGTGTTATCATGAATCAATGCATTGCAGTGTTGTGGGTTGTACAACATGGCATATATATGTGAGTGGGGCAACAATGGACTAGTTTACCATGTAAATTTAATATCCATGGATGCCTTTTTAGGTGATTGGAAAAATTAAGGAGGCGATGTCCACCTCGAATACCACATCATGTACAAAGAAAATACTACATTTAGGACACTTGCTTGGACATATATTCTTATTTACCCCTTCCCTAAATCCAGCACAATCTATGTAAGATTATACTCACTGTGTAGACCTTATTTATAGCTCGGTTTATTCCCTGAAAAATTTGTTTGTTTCTTCTTCTCCAATTATTAAACCTTGTTGTAGTATAAATACTCTGCATGCCTTTTCCCTTGTATTTCACATTGTTATGTGGGAGCTTTGAATTTTTGTATGTTTAGTATTTATAAATGACTTTCTGTTTGTCATGCTTTCCGTTTTCATCGCCCCCCTGCCCCAGTGGAGCTTATCTCACTAGCAATGTCACAGCTTCTGTCAAAGAGGATTTTATACAATAGAGAATAATTTACAGTAACCCCTAACAACCATCTATGTTTTTATCAGGCACATATAGTCTAAATTGTTTACTAATAAGGGTCACTGCACAGCATTGTGCCTTTGCTAATAATATAACACCTGCTAGGTATTGTCAAGGTAGGAAGCAAATGATTGTACCTGTGGGGAAAACAAATGTGCATATTAGAAGAGCATCAAAGCTCCTTGCAGACAGTGAGAATCAAGCTGAAGGCAGTGATGCAAAACAGTAAACCTATGGTCTGATCATTTATGGACTAACAGAAAAGTAAGTTGCCTTTTGTAATAATTGTGAAAAATATATATTTCCAAGCTTCACAGCAGAGGCAATGTATTTTACATACCTGCTAGTCCTCTAATGTAAACAACCAGCATGTATTTTTAAGCCTAGGTTGACAAAAGAGGTTAATCATCTGTTCTTTTTTACCCACTAACCACCAATGTGAAAGAAATTGAATACATGTGAAAAACAAATAATTGATCCTAATAGCTCAGCACAAATATTAGCAGATGGAGGTTGACA
The DNA here is from genome assembly GCA_036250615.1 of Ptychadena robeensis. Classification (NCBI taxonomy): domain Eukaryota; kingdom Metazoa; phylum Chordata; class Amphibia; order Anura; family Ptychadenidae; genus Ptychadena; species Ptychadena robeensis. The sequence continues at coordinate 58,333,247 of CM070033.1, read as the reverse complement.
TGGGTATACATGGCTAAATATCTGTGACTGCAGATACCTGTGTGTCCAGGTAGTAATCCCCTTCTATATCCAGCTTATATTAGTAGGCATGTTATTCTAGCCCAGGGGTAGGTAAACTCTTTGACTCGTGGGCCATAATGTTTTTGTTTTTTTTGACAGAAGACCCCGACCCAGAGAAAGAGCCTGTAAGGGCCGCCTGGCATAGGTGTCCTTAGTTCTCATAGCCCAGACAGGAACAAAAAATGCGCCATTGTTGAAGTTGCCATCAACATAAAGGTGAGTAAGAAATATTGCCAGCCCATGCACCACTGCATGCATTGTACAAGGACAATGAGAAAGTTGCCCCTAACCTAAAAGCAGCTACAAAGGTCAGGAACGGCTTGTTAAAAGGCTCTTTTATTACTTGTTTGATTTTGGTACATGTGTAATACAATTTTAACTCTAAGAAGATATTACAAATTATTATAATGCAATATGAATTATTATAAATGCTTCTTTCATAATTTCTGCAATTGCATTGCATGGTATGTATGAATTAATGCATGGTAGATTTTTACCATGCATTTTGGTGTGCTAAAATGTATGGCAACAGTGAGGTGTGTAGGTACAATGAATAAAAAATGGCACCACACTGCACCAGCTTTCCTATGTGGTGAGATACAAGCACTCAAAGATACTGAAAGGTGTACTTTCTTCCAATTATACTTTAACACATGGGACATGTCCTATGTTTCCCTTTAACTTGTGAAATGAGATATACAACGTAAATCCACCAACCAGCTCTTTTGGCAGAAAGCTTATTCTGCCTGCTGTTTGGGTGCTGTTTCCTTTAGTTAAGGGTGCGGTATTTGCCATGTTGGCAATATAGCGCCCTATACTTTCCATTCCCTAAACTCGTGGGCGTGGTTTGTGCACATCACATAATGCGGCCATTGTTTACCAATGGGTACATTATGTGTTTCTGGTGCGTCTGCCAGGAGTTAGGGATTCGTTGTGTCTGCTGTGAAGCCCCTTAACAAGGGATTGATATTTTTTGGTTGACCAACAACAGGGACAGAGGGGGATGCTGGATATTGCTTTGACATGATGTCATGCAGCCAACATTATTCTCCTTTTATGCTTTACAGAGTATTAACTGTTCTTTCTGTGTACAGTGCATTGTGGTTTAAATGTAATGTGTAACCAGATGATTTGGTAGATTAAGCTGAAAACAACAGGACTGTGTGTACACATTTTTTGCATATGATCCCCTGACTCTCATTAGAGGAGCTGATTCGTCCTATTTATTATATGCGTGGGAAAACACAAGTAGATGTGCATTTCTGAGGAATTGCATGGAGCCCAATGCTTTCTTTGTGACATGTCAGCATTTCTACAGCTGAGTGACAGGACAAGTACCTTTGTGCATTGACATATTCCTAATCTAATGATTTCAGGAACAGCTGAGAGTGGGAAGCTACATCTTCTGAGTCACAAGACACAATGTGCATTTTATACCTGAGACTTCAAGTTATTTTAAATTTTGGGGGGCTTTTATAAGAAGAGAGGGAACAAGACGGAGAAGGGTAAGAGGAGAGCAGAAGTATAGACGTTTCTAGCTCAGAAAACATCAGGGTAACATCTGCACAACATGCGAATCCTGAATTGCACACATCCCCTTTCTATGTATGTGATCAGCTGTGTCTGTGCTTTCTGTAACTCCCTCCCCTCCTCCCTCCCACGCCTCCAGTGTGCAATTCTACATAAAAACACAGATCCTGCCAGCTCCCTCAATCAGAAACACAAGGAGGAGAGCAAGGAAACAAGCCAGTCTGCTCTGTGCTTTCTCTGCATCCTGCAGTCTCTTCACCGTCTAACCTGCAGAGACGGACACCATAACCTCTAAACTGCAACAGTGATTGCATGAAAAGCCAATGCATTTAAGTTGTTAGACTTCTGCTTTGCTTTTCATTTTCTTTTGAAAGCATTTTTGGAGGGGGAAGGCTAACTGAGACTTTGAGCTGCCATGGCTCTGCCAGACACTGCACGTGGATTACCCAATGGAGGAGGCGGAGGAGGCAGCTGCACTGTGGCCATGTCCACCGATGCTTTGTTCCCTGAAATAGTTGAACTTAATGTTGGAGGACAAGTTTATGTGACTCGACACACAACTCTAGTGTCAGTGCCAGACTCTCTTCTCTGGCGTATGTTCTCCCAGCAGAAACCAGGAGAATTGGCAAGGGACAGCAAAGGCCGCTTCTTTCTTGACCGGGATGGTTTCTTGTTCCGTTATATCCTGGATTACCTGCGAGACCTGCAGCTTGTTCTGCCTGATTACTTTCCAGAAAGAAGTCGGTTACAAAGAGAAGCAGAGCACTTTCAGTTGCCTGAGCTAGTTAAACGTCTGAACCCTCTTCGAATCAGTAAGGACAGCTCCATAGGAGGTGAGGAGCCACCTTTGCTGCTCACACCAGCAGCAGGTCAAGATTCTGACCTGGACACAGCTGGCATCCCAATCTCATCATCTCCTGCAGCTGGGGTACCCTCCCCTACATTAGACCCATATCGGTTTAATGCATCCTCTTCTTGCAGCCCTGCTTCAGTCCCTCGCCTCACTCCTTCCCAGTCACTTGAAGGCAGAAGATCTGGATATATAACAGTAGGTTACAGAGGTTCTTACACCATAGGACGGGAAGCACAAGCAGATGCTAAGTTTAGAAGAGTTGCACGCATCACTGTCTGTGGCAAAACCTCTCTGGCTAAAGAAGTGTTTGGTGAAACCTTAAATGAAAGCCGGGATCCTGATAGACCTCCTGAGAGGTATACATCCAGGTACTATCTTAAGTTTAACTTTCTGGAGCAGGCTTTTGACAAGTTATCTGAAGCTGGCTTCCATATGGTGGCATGCAGCTCCACAGGGACATGTGCATTTGCCAGCAATGACCAGAGTGAGGACAAAGTGTGGACCAGCTACACCGAATATGTCTTCTGCAGAGACTAATCCTTTTAAGCATTCAGAGATGCACAGGAAAAACACTGTCAAGCTCATTCTGCCATATTTAGTACGCCTTCTGATCTCCAATCCATACAAATTGATGCTGCTTTTAAGCACACATGCATGTGAGATTGGTATGACCGTATTCTTACTCTTTCATTGTAATAATAATTTCCTGGATGAACTAAAGAAAGGTGAAGTATTGTAAGGCCTTCCTTATTGATTAGGACACACCATGTAGAAATTAAAGTGGTGCAAGACAGGTCACACACACACACACACACACACACACACACACACACACACACACACACACACACACACACACACACACACACACACACACACACACACACACACACACACACACACACACACACACACACACACACACACACACACACACACACACACACACACACTTAATTCCCTTTTAATAATTATGTTTCCTCTTTTTATTTGTGTGTTGCAGTAGTTTTCTTCTTCCTGTTGGAATTTATCAAGATAAAGTTCAGTTCAGGAATGTGAGGGAGGACAAGATATGTAACAACTGCTTCTTAGCTTCTAACAGAAGGTTGGGAAGGACAGAGCTTTTAAAGGAAGCCTTTGCCCTATAATTGGCTGTACTCCATAGCAAATATTGGCGTTTAAGGATTCTTTAGCATCTGACCGATTGCATTAGAATGTTGGCAGCATACAATTAATTATCTCTTTAACTTTGTTTGTAGCCAGTAGGTGATGTTAAGCATTGCTTGTGCTATTCTTTTCACACATAAAAACTACTGCCACTAATGGGAAAATGAATCAATACAAGAATAACATTGTCTAACATTTGGCTATACTATATAAAACATGAAACTACACACAATGAATGACTTAATTTTATTTATCAGATCAGTTACAGTAAGCAATAATGTGCAGTAGCTAATGCCTACCAATCAAACATCAGTCAATTTTCGGTTTATTTTATTAAGAATGTGATTGGTTGTTGCAGATGTTGCCATCTGCATAATGGCATCCAATATCCCCCAATATAATTTTGTTTGCTAGAAATAGCATTTTAGGGGTTAAGGAGGTTTTTAGTGTTTCTTTCATTTTTCTATTTACATTTTTCTGGCTTTGATTTTAAAGTGCTTAGAAGAGATCTTCGCAGCACACCAACTCTAAGATTAATCATGTTTAAAAGTTAATTAAAAAAAACATTAAAGGGCTCATTTACAGAGTAGCTATTGGCCTCTCTAGTTAAACAACTTAAATGTGCATTAAATGTAATGGTTGCCTTTTGAAATGTGTGCCATATTTCTTTGTTTACCGTAATTGAAACTGAATGTTTTTGCTCAATAAGATCCAGTTATTTTTATAGACATGGTATATGAAGACAACTATGTGGGAAAAGGGTGTACCTATTGTACAGCAGGAGGTGTATAGCATTCTGCTTCTTCCCTTTTCTATTTTACTTAGTGGATTGGACTCTGCAATTAACATCTGTGACCTGCATTTCTCATTGAATGAATTATGAGTTTTTTTTCATGGGGGCTCAAAGTGTCAATTGGCAGATGCACAAGTCTAATCAATGTATGTGCAATGAGGTGCGTCTGGGTGAAAACGCCACCGTAGTGTCACAGGACACATTGAACACATAGACGTACGCTCCACACACAGAGGCAGTGGACTGAAAATGATTTATAATTCTATTACTGCAGCAGCTTTTGATATGCATTGAACTTGCCTTGATAGGCTCTCTGGTGTCTGCAGAAGCACATAATACACTAATCAGTCATTAATATTCTACAGCACACAGACAAGTATGAATCTATGAAATACCATTTCTCACTTCAATCAGATCAGACAACCATGGCTTTACCAAAGATTGCCATTGCATTGAATTAATAATTTATGTGTTTTTGCTTTCTTGCAATAAGATAAAATTTATAATGCAAACAATTCATAGCTCATCCCTTTCATTTGTAGATGGGACTGCCGAGCAGCAAAGACATTTGTCATTTTATTTTCATGGTTAGACTAATCACGTGATCTCAATGATGGCATAAGTGTGTGTAACATATTACTATTTTTTATTCTACAAGCATCATTAGTTCACAGTAGCAATAAAACTAAATCAACAATAATAATGAATATATTATTTGCTTTCACCTTATAAGCAGAGATCTAATTATTTTTAATTATAAGGGAACCATTGCTTTCTGCCATTTTTAAAACTACTTCCAGCTACAAGTAGTTGAATAAAACCAACACTTACGTGATTTAAAGTATATATATTCTACAGTGTTTTAAATATTTTTTTAACATTACCTCTGTATATTTCAAAAACTTAGAATAATATTAATGGTTCTTTAATAAACTTATATCATATAGCCTGCAGCTTCTCATAGTTGTATATCAGTCTTGATCTTATTATTGATGGAGGTTGGGGTTGTGTTGTATAGTTGCCTACTCTAGGCCCAATAGGCCAACATACGTGAATGCTCTATTTACTACAACCTGATGTTTACAATATATTATCCATTTGGCCAGATCACCAAGTTCTCTTTTGTATTCTTCTGTACTTATAATATACATATATACTTTGAAATTTTAGCACCTTTCCTGTGATTAATACTGGTTTGTAGACTGCAATGTTGCCGTCGTAAATGAAATTAATGCATTTGACTTAATTCATTGTAGCGAATGGTCCTCCTACATTAGGGATACTAGAGAGGGGAGAGATATATTTGTATATAATTATAGAGTGAAAGCATTTTAAAGGAATCATTTAGTTTTCTAATCATATATTAGTGCTCTGGTGTAACATAACTAGCTTACAGACCAAGAACTATATATATATATACATACATATATATGTGTATATATATATTTATATATATCTTTTAGATATATATTAAATTATTCAATATATCACTTGGAATATTACATTACATATTACAGTTTTGGAAAGCATACTATAATATCACAGTATCCTGCATATTCTCTTTGTTTTTTTGCTTACCAATAAATGTTACAGTTCTTTTAGCACAAACCAATGTCTCAGTTATAAACAGTGGGGTTATAATATGCTTTACAAATGGACATAATGGAGATCCCACAAGTGACTTTTCTGTCCTGTTGCTTATTTTAATAAAGTTCCAATGTTTAGTAAATATATTTGTTTCCAGTTGTCTTTATTTATTACTACATTATTTGGTGTCATCCATTTATGTTTTTATCAAGAAAACCAAGTAGGTACAAAAGGTTAGCATAGGTACACTCAGGGGAATAATATGATAAAAGCAAACCCAATAACAATTATCCAAAGATATATCAGTAACATCAGAAAAGGAAATGAAAAAAAGAAAATTGGGGGTGGGGGAAACCCACTTCTGTTTTAATATGGTGAAAGGTTATCTAAAGTGAAACGTACATTATATGCTTACGGTTAACATTTTATAGGCTGCCACTCTAACATTCAAAAGTGATAAAAGTAAGTAAGCTTGCTTAATTTAAGTAACTTACTTGATATTCATTCTTCGGTTCTTCATTTGGACCAATATTCTGAAATACGATGACGCAAATTCATCTTGGATCCATTTATCATCACCACATTCAATGCCATTCTCAGTAAAATGTACCCCTGTATGTGGCATCATGACCAAAGGCCTCAGGTAATCCTTGGGAGTGAATAAATGGCCAGATGGACAGTGAGGAGAAAGGAAATAAGAGAGAGCATGGGAGACCTGGGGCAATGATGAGAGATATCTTTCCATTTTAAATGGTAAAGGAACATAATATTAAGCAGGTGAAAATTTGTTGTGTATTATTGTGAATTAGAGATGGGCGAACACCAGCCCGGAGTGTCCGCGAACAGGGCGGGTCGAACTTTTAAAGATGTCCGCCGTCCGCCCTGTTCGCGGACACATTCAAATTCCCCGCCTCTAGGCGGGGAATTTGAATCGGAAAAACCGGATGTGACGTCAGTGACGTCACATCCGGTCCATGGAACGCATCCTGGAACGCATCGTTCCTGGTTGCGGGAGCCGGATGTGACGTCACTGACGTCACTTCCTACTCTGAGCCGGAGCAGGTTCTGATCCTGCCGGAGGATGAATTTAGATCTTCTTCTGGCCGGCGAACAGGACAGGTCGAACACCCGTACTGTCCACCCGCGAGAGGATCGGCGAACATGCCGAGTTCGCGGCCGAACTGTTCTCCGGCGAACAGTTCGGTCCATCCCTATTGTGAATCCCTACTGCTGACCCTTTGGATGTCATTCAAGAGTAAATTGTACTTTTTACTGTGATTTCATCAGTAGTAGCTTCTATATTGTATATTCGAAAAATTTGATCTAGAAATGTCAAATATTGTTTAATTTATCATGCCTTGCCTATTGATTTCCCATAAAATTCTGCCATTCTTTAAAAAGCATTCATTTAATCTTCCAATTCTTTTAATTATGTAAGCATATCCTCTTGTCAATAATGAGTTGAACGTTTTTAGCTGTCAGTACATGTAAGCTAGACACTATCATTAGCTAGATTGGACACTATCATTAAATTTGTTAAGTACTATAATTTCAGGATTAGCGTTTTACATTTCTGGTTTTACTGTTTTATATATATATATATATATATATATATATATATATATATATATATATATAATATATTATAATAAAAGTTTTCAAGTTTGCTGTCAACTACAGTACAACATGGTGGAATATATGTTATCATAGTTTACTTAATACAGAGTTTGGAGTTTAAACGGATACTATTTATTGGCTAACTGAAGTAATTAGAGAAGCAAGCTTTTGGGACGTCGAAGATCCCTTCTTCAGGTTAATACCAAATAGGTAGGTAGGTAACCTGAAGAAGGGATCTGCGACATCAAGAAAGCTTGCTTCTCTAATGACTTCAGTTAGCCAATAAAGGGTATCACTTACACTCTAACTCTTTATGAATATCATGGTGCAACAGTCTACTATAGTTTACTAAACAAAAGCCAGAAAGTGGCAACCAACCTGCCAAAAATCCAAACTCAACTGTATGTTCATGTGTATGTTGGTAACATATTGTGGGTTCATAAAGGAAAGGCTTATTCTCCACTGCTTCAAAATCCCAGCTTCCCATGTGAGCAAAATGCATGGATTTTAGCGTAGTGCAAACTTGGCACATATATAACCAATGGGCTATGACATGGGATTAACATGCCCTAAGCAAGGGCAAATCACACCTGTAACCACCATTGGGTGTCATGGACACATAAAGCTGATCTGTCTATGATGCCTAGTGGGGACTACACCTAATAGCAAATTAAACTAAGAGCAGTATTAAACTTCCATGTAAAAAAAAAGCTTCAACCCACAAGCAATGCTTATTATTACAAAAAACGACTTTTGTTTTAACCCTTTTTTTTTCTAACTCTTCAGTAATCTGCAAAAGTTTAAGGCAGTTGTAAAAAATGCTGTAAACAAAGAATGCTTTAAAAAATGGAAGTGTTATTAATTTTCATCAATAAACTGAACCCCATACTCTAAGTTTTTGTGCTTACTTGAGTCACTTGGCCTATGCACGAAAACATAAGAACCGGAGTGCAGAAAAATGGCAGCAGTTGCTGTGGACTGTAAGCTAAAATGTTAAATATTCGGCTGTAGCAGAAGGCAGTTTGTTCATCGGAGGGCTGGAGATTGGTACAATAATAATTGTCTGCAGGCAATAGTAAAGCATGGTAAAGGTTGTTTGAACTTTTGTTGCATCAAATGGAGTTGGAGATTTGGTCATCATGAATGATGGTCTCAATGCTGAGAAATACAGGTAGATACTTATACAAATTTATTCTGCAGCAGGACAATAACCCCAAACGTACAGTCAAAGTCATTAAGAACTATCTTCTGTGTAAAGAAGAACAAGAAGTCCTGGAAGTGCTGGTATGGCCCTCACAGAGCCCTGATCTTAACATCATCGAGTGTGTCTGGGATTGAAGAGACACCCACAGAAGATCTGTTTTTAGTTTTCCAAGATGTTTGGAACAACTTACTTGCTGAGTTCCTTCAAAAACTGTGTACCAATCAACCTAGATGAATTGATACTGTTTTGAAGGCAAAGGGTGGTAACACCAAATATTGCTTTTATTTAGATTTCTCTTTTTTTCATTCACTGCTTTTGTTGATTGATGAAAATAACTGATTAACCCCCCTAGTGTTCAGCCCCTACCTCACCAATGTTAACAGGGTGGTATGGGTGGTCACAGCAGAGTACATTGTTCTCTGCTCAAATTCCTGCCCTCCCCCCGCCCTGTCCACACCACCATCGCCATCGATGGCGGCGGTGATGTGGGCTGGGAAACCAATGCCACTCCAGTAACTTGGAGATCTACCCCCCTGCACGGGACCCCCGGAACCCTGGAAATGCTTCTGCATAGAGAATCACCAGGGATATGCTAGGTTAATGCGAAACTCCGGACTGGGCTCTTCAAGAACACTAGGGATGTTAACGCTTCTATTTTTGAAAGCATTCTTTGTTTATAGCATTTTTTTCACACATGCCTATAACTTTTGCACAGTATGTTCTTTCCCCCCAGCCTTCCTGTGCCAGGGGCAACACACCATGTCTATAAAATGACTCCTTCCCTAAGACTACAAGTCCCCAGAGCACTTATGAAAAGGCACACACCAAACAGTGATGTGAGATGCACATGCAATGGTAGCCACATAGGGGGCTTCAAAGAGTCCCAATAGCCAAGAAAGCCGTCACAACACAAGAAGTGCCTGATGCATATATTGCAGGAAGTGCAAAGAAACACATATAAGCAATGTAAGTGTAAATGTATGTATATGATTTTATATTTTACATGAGAAGTTTCTCAGCCATATAAATGATTTACAGGTTCATAAGAAAATCACTATCCTTTGCTTTGTTCTAATAAATATGCCTATAGGTTAATATGATGTGTTTCTCAGCCATATGGGTTGGATGCTGATCTTGGAGATTATTAACTAAATACAAAGCATGTTTTGAAACCAGAAAAAAGCTTTCTACATAAATTCCTCTTTAGGTTGCATGTAGCATTTGCAAAGCTTTTATCAAGTTTAATGATGTGTAAATGTATTTCCCGGAAAGTTAATTTCTAGTACATCTATAACAGAAATGTAGCCAAATAAAACATTGTGCTGTGTTTCTGTAGAAATGTCATACTACTGGCCATCCTTCTTATGTGTAATATTTGCCTTGAGAGCTACTGCAGAATAAAAGGAGGACAGGCTTGCAGTCACGTACACACATCTCCATGTGACTTCTTAGAGTATCTTGTCCTACCTTGTTATTTAGTCATTGAACAAACTGTTGAAACATTTGGTAATTAATTATAGAATAATAAGAAGTGTGTCTGAGAATACCCTATGGAGCTTAGGAACACAAAGAAAGCTTTTGATCCTACGTATTCTAGATAATGTACATCTTCATGGGTGTATTATGTTATGAAATTCCATCCCACACTAACAAAATCATAAGTCATAAATATAAAAGTAATATATTCAGTGTGAGCATGTAAGGTGGCATTTTAGGTTCAGGGATTTATTAACAAAAGTGTCCCTCACACAGGATTAGATATTTAAATAAATGAAGTTTGTGTGACCTTACCTGACTTCGCATTTTGGTGGAGTAACTATTAAGAATACTTCAGTAAGTGATGCTGCCAGCTTATAATGAACAGAGATAGCAAAATCAACAAGGTCACTTTTATTCTTGTTGTTGAGCAATTTATTAACTTCTTAGCAGGCATTAACAACTTGTTTAAAGCCCCCCATAGACCGGCCGATTCCCGGCCATAGTTGTAGCAGACCAACCTGCGTGCTCGCTCCCGCCGAGCACATAAAGGTTGGTCGGCCGCAACTATGAGGGAGCCCACCTTGAGTTTAGTAGAAAAAAAGCCGGCAGGTCGGATCGCACACGGATCCGTCCTGCTGTTTTTTTTTCTGCACGATCCTCTCTTCCTGCACTGCAGGCTGTTAACTCGGAGGGGGAGTCTCCTCCCCCTCCGAGTTAATTGGCTACAGTCTGACAGGAGTCCCGTGTGTTAGTGGAACACACAGGATTCCTGTCCGTTCTGTAGCAGACTGCTCACAGCGTTGGTGACGTCACCACGCTATGAAGAGTCTGCTAAATGTCGGCCATAGATCAGGACGTCTATGGCCAGCTTAAGTTTTCATACTCATTTAGAACTCAGTTAAAGATTAATGTTCATCTAGGTTAGTGGATTTCCTGGAATACTTTGTAGATTGATGATTACAGAGTAGAACGTGAGTCTGAAAATAAATCTTCACAGAGGCCACAAGTGGATTTTCTAATATAGAACATGTTGAAAGCTTAAATTATCTGCAGAAATTGTGGCTTGTATATATTGCACATTACCACTTCTTGCTCATATGTCCTTTGCACTCTGCACTATTACAGTATAATTTGTATGATGACACACTAAATTAGGGAGATTATATTTTTAAAATATATTATCCTTTGGGCATGGGGTTGTGACACTGCTGTTCTGATAAAGTTTCTGTACTTATTAATAATAGTTTTAGCCTAAAAGATTAAATAAATGTATTTACCATATCTTAGGACTGGTAATCTGCAATATATTAGATGTTCATTCTTGGATCTACATCTTCTTTTAGGCCTAGACTCAATTTCGTGTTACGGACATGTAAGTGTTGCGTGTCCATCATGCCCAATGGAGCACTTGGCCCATATTTTCGGGTGTGGAATTGCTTACAATTTGGGTGTGAGGTGTACAATATACACCAGAAAAATGTGTTGCGGAAATTGTGTGAAACCGTTGTTGATAAAGCAGTACCATGATATGTTTTGGGCAATGAAGTTGACAAACAGTCAATATGTATACCAAGTTGTGTATAAAGCCTGCCATAGACACCTCGATCTATGCCAGACATTTAGCATTTAGCAGACATTTAGCAGCGTGGTGACGTCACCACGCTGTGAGCAGTCTGCTAAATGTCGGACAGGAATCCCGTGTGTTCCACTAACACACGGGATTCCTGTCAGACTAAAGCCAATTAACTCCCCCTCCGAGTTAAAAAGCAGCAGCGCAGTCGGGCAGAAAAAGAACCGGCATGTCGGATCTGTGTGCGATCCGACCTGCCGGCTTTTTTTCTACAAAAGTCAAGGTGGGCTCCCACATAGTTGCGGCAGACCAACCTTGATGTGCTCGGCGGGAGCGAGCACGCAGGTTGGTCTGCTACAACTATGGCCGGGAGTCTCCCCGTCTATGGGGGGCTTAAGGCTTCTTTAGACACAATTTATATTAATCTAGTTGATGTTGCACTTTTTACTGTTGTGGTGATTTGTTTAAGAGCTTTCTGTTGTTAGTATTTGTTCTTGTTAAGTAATGTATTGCATTTTCTAATCACAGACAACAGATTTTTGGAATGAGGGCAGGTAAGTTACCACAGTGTACTGAACCCCTTCTGATATTAAAAAAGGCAAAGCCTACAGGTATCTTCCAACACATGTGACAACTTCGTTAATGAAAAGGAAAGCTCACCACAGCCTATTAAAAAAAAAGCCAAAAGAATATGTGTCCCTACATTGACCCATTTAACTGTGTGTAATTTCTTACCTTGTTATGCATGTACATTCAGAACAAATAATACCAACACAATTTCTCTTGGATATTTAGAAACTGGATATCAATGTTAATGAATTTGAAATAACAGAGCAGGCAAAATAATAAACAAAGAGTAAAATTGTGTACTGTATATGAATAGGTTATTGCAAATAGTTAGATGTTACATGGACATCATAAAATGCCTTTATAAAGTCCCCATGGGTTCAATAATTCAGCATTAATTTTATGAAGACATTTTTATAACATTGTATTCATCCTAAGAAAAGGAAGCTGTGTCTCTTCTGAAACCTCTCGATAATGTATATTTGTTTCTAAGTAGCATAATTAAAGTTAGTATGAGCAGATCAGCCATATCTTGATACTGTTTGCATGAAGAGGTTAAATGTTCTGTTAAGCCCCCCATACACCACATACAATTACCATGCAACTTCTGTACAACCAACTTTTCTTCTACCAAAACCATGTAATAGGAGGACCTTTCTACACCTTCCAATCACTATGTATTCTATCAGGGAGGTCACTATACTACATAGTTGTTGGTAGGTCTCATGAAAGTTGTATGGAGGAATCTGAAGGTGTATGGGGGGCTTTAGTTGTTGCTTGTTCTGTACACATAACAATAGGACGTGTATTTTTATTTAAACAATAATTTCACAATTATCACAAATAATCCTCATCATTCAGAATCCTTTAAAAATACACACTCATTTCACAGTTATTCATTCATGAAGCACTTGAAAAGCTAAAAAATGTAAATGTATCTATGATCGCAGATCTCAACAGGGAGGAACAGGTAGTGTGATATCACCAAGGAAATGTCACTGTCTGTAGAATCTACCCAGGTTGATCAGTTCAGTTATTTATATGTTATTTTTTTTCACATTGACATCAAATGCTGCCTTCTTTTCCCTCCAAGTTATCATCTGCCAACAGGCATCTACTTGCTGAGGGGATGATGGTATACAAACTTGTTTTTTTTGTCCTTTCCAATTTCCATTGCATGCCGATTGCTTTATGGAGATATGGAGACCCAGGATACCCCTAAAAGGTAGATTAAGGGTGTAAAACTATGCAGCTATGTAAATTTTTTAGCTACCTTTTTTCAACCCCCTACTGCACAGTAAAGGCTTGCCCTGGCTAAAAAATGTGCCGGGGCGACTGCGGGCGTTTTGTCACACATTACGTTTTTTTCTTCATATCGCGTCCATAGAGAATGAATGGACGCGGTTAAAATTGCATTCACACACGTTTTTTTTTACAGCGTCTATTCATGTCTTTCAGTCAAAAACGCGCTTCAGATCGCGGCCACGGCCAGCCACCCAAGTGGGGACAAGCCCATTTAAAATAATGTAAGTAGTGTGCCGCGGACACTGCCACAAGGTTAAAAACTGTGTCGCCACCGTGGCCAGCCGCTAAAGTGGGGACAAGCCCTAAAGGTCAAACTCAAAAACACAGTTGGTCAAATTTTTAAACTTGGATGAAAAAATAGGCAAACCTTAATATTTATTTAAAAAAATTGTGGAAGTCAAATTGCAAATAAAAATTCACATCTGTGGCAATACTTTTTAAATTTTGTTGTTTGTGGGCCAAATATATTTACACTGTGGGCCAGATTTAACCACTGGGCCAGAGTTTGACACCACAGAATAATTGGCTGAAGCAGGACATGTTTTATACCTTGTTCTGAATATAAAATATTTTGTTTGATAGGTTCATATTTAAACCATATAGTCTACATGCACTACATGCACACAGGGTGCATAGGATGTGCTTGTCAAGTATTAACATCCATCCTCCATGTTAACCTCATAAACAATTGTCCATAAATAGACCATGGAGCACCCAATGTCTATTTCCCTGGGCTTATGCATTTTTGGCCGTCACTGCAAACGTTAGCTTAAAATTTGCTTGACTATGCCTTTATTAATTGTTGTCTCTACTCAGTTGGACTATCTGAGCTGAGCTTCCCATTGGCGATTGCTGACATCTACAGAATATGAAGACCTTAACAATCTTAAAGGTTGCCTACACATTTTTATTGCTATATGTACTTGCTGGAAGGGAAAATCTTTTTTGTTGTGGAAGTACAGCACAAACTGTGGAGCTATAAAGCTAAAACATCTGCAGCAAGGCATATCTTAAAATTTACCTGTTGGCATTGGACTGTAACATTTCTTCCAAAACTAAAAAATGCCATCCTCACTTCTGTGATTACAGGAGCTGTGGCATAATAAACTCCATAATTAACTCCAATTAACAATTTTTTTTACAGAGAGTCAGTGGTTCGGTTGTAGTTTAGAGTCAGCCTGCCTGTGGGCAATGGACCATAATATCTTGCCATATTCTTATAACTGAAAATAATCTTTAAGTAAGGATGTATTCAAGGCCTGTGACAGGGTGGCCCTTGCAAATATTGGTGGTTGGCGGACGGCTGTCAATAACCTGCCCACAATGTTAATCCTATGATCAGTCACTCTGGACGTCAACAGGGGTGTCCGCCCTACGGTTGCAACTTCCGTCAGACTGCTCAACTAAAGCCTCGCTGCTTTTAAGTGAAAAGGGAGTGGGGGGTGAGCTGGGATTTCATGCTTCGTCATTTTGAGGATGGGTTCCACTATAAAGCCATTCATACATCATCATGTTTTGAATATCATTTAAGGTTGGTTAAAGATTTCAATACACTACACAGGATACTTATAAAGGACCAAAAAATTCCAGCATCATGTTCCTAGGGTCTAGGCATAGTTACACGTGTTTAAAAAAATTCAGCTATGCTAAAGGTTTATTTGATGCTGATCTCTCACACAATCTGAGTAGATTTGCAGATATTAAAGTCTATTTATTGTCCGTGCTAGCTAGATATTACTGTTATTTTCTTCTTGTAGAACTCTCAGTATATTGAAAACAACCATAAAAGAACTGTCGCAAGGACAAAGAAGCTGATTGATGGTACTGAAGTACTATTTCATTCCAACATGTATAAATGGAAAGCAGAGCTGATAAGAATTTCATATGATGCATGAAAATAAATAGGAGAGAAACAATCTTAAGAAGTAAATCAATATTTCATGACAATCTATTTTCCCTTTGAGGGAAGATAGAGATGGCTTGAAATGTTTTTTTTTTAAATTAGTGGAAATTGTTTGAACTATTAAATAAAGCTTTATGTAGTTTTTTTCTGTACGTACAAGCAGAGCTCTGTTAACATCTGTAATGTCTAGGGCTTCCTTTGTGTGTTTACTATATAGTACATGCAGATAAAACATAATTCAATTCATTTTTTCAGAAACATTTCTTTGATCTATGTTTCACGGAAAAGTATAAATAGAGTTAACATAAATGTTCTTTGTCTATAGACGATGAGGGGAACCCCACATGATAGCCCACCAAAACATAAAATATATGATGCATTGTCAGCATTGACAGCATTGCAAGGGATCTGTCTGTTGGCCTAGAATGGCTTATGTGACCTTTTGTATAATAGCAAAAATAAAACACCCCACATTTGTATGGGACTGCTTAATAGGGCAGCATGAACTGAACAGTGGTATTTATTTTAAGTCAAAATAAAAGCCTTAAGACTACCACCACTAATGCAATTTCAGCTAATGCCAGCTTCATGTAAGCTTTTTTTCCCATGTCCTCGAAATGATAAAACATGCCCCATCATTGTATTATGGGGTATACATGGGATTTAATATGCTAAGCCCCTGACTTAGCATATTATGTATCCCCTATAATACAATCATATTATATCTCTATAAGGATGTTCCTCAAATGTCAGTGTCTCTAATGGCAATCATTTACTAGCCATTATCTACATATGACAGGCTGTCTAAAGCCCCCATACACGGGTCGATGGCTGTGCAATCGAGGAGCCCTCAAGCTCCTTTCCTGCATACTGCCTGATTTACAACCGTTGTCCATGAGGAGAGGGTACTTGGTGATGAGACCACAAAGCCAAATAGATTGCTCTTGGAATAGCGTATGAGGAGACTAAAGCTAGGCATTCACTACTCGATTTTTATATCATATATTATATTATATTTATATTATATAAGCACAATCAATGTAAATGGGATCAATTCAGCTTGAATCAATACAAACATCGAGCAGTGAATGCCTAGCTTTAGTCTCTTCATACGCCATGTCAAGAGCAATCTATTTGGCTTGGTGGTCTCTTCACCAAGTACCCTCTTCTCATGGACAACTGTTGTAGATCAGGCAGAATGCAGGAAAGATTCCCTAATAAGATATTGTATACAAATACCACCAAATACATCTGACCAACCATTCTTGGTAAGGAGAAACTTTAACAGCAAGAATAGTCAATTAGTTGTAAATGAGTCTCCAGATTTCATGCTCTTTTGCTCAACGTGTTTCAGGCGAATGCATAATACATATATATATATATATATATATATATATATATATATATATATATATATGGGAAAGAGGAATTTCCTGAGCAACCATTATGTATAAGAGTAAATCTCAAGGCAAATGACTTGATGGTTAATGCAGGCTTGTGTATATGTATGGCTGCCCTATTCCCCTGTATCCCTGCTTAGGTCAGGCATCTATGACTGTGGGTTAAATACATAAACTGTTAGGCAGTCCTTTCCCACCTATCTGGAATGGTAATGAACAAATATTCAAAACATAAAGATGAATTGATAAAATAAAGCAGCATTTTCACTTACCATTTCAGATGTTTTACAGCTTCTGCAGAATACTGGTAAAATTTAGTTAGCTTTAATGTTACTGAAGTAAAAAACAACATAATTACAAAGTGGTGACATATATAAGGCACTTATAGTACAATTTAAAAAAAAAACTTTAAGTAGACATATCTTTGAATTTGAACTACACTAAAAATACTTACTTGAGCTGTTCATACACATCTAATACCATTAAATATTTATGACAGTCTAAAAAAGGCTACTTCCATTAGTTATAGTTATATTTTAAATTAGCACCCAGAGTCATTGAAAGGTTCATAAAATAATTATATCTGGCTTTGGAATAATTTGAACATCATGGGATTTTCAGGCATTTTTATAGAATGTGTTGAAATAACCAGTGTGATTCAAAATGATGAAGAATATCCAGTTATCAGCACTGAAAGGCCGGAGATTCAGCTTTTTCACACATTGTTCCCCTGATAATTGAGAACTGACAATTTAATTTCCTAATTAAAGAACAAGTGTGTTCATGTCCTGAAGGATCCCTTAGATACAATTCCAATTTAACATGTCTGTTTATACAGGGCATTTACACAGCAACTAAAGCTGGCCCAGTGCCTTAGCATCTCCGCAAGAGAAACCTATGCTGACTCAGAGCCCAGACAGCTGTGCTCTTCTTATTACAGATTAGATTAGTGGCAGTTAGTGGCAGTATTCCACAACTTCCTTTACATTTCATATATGTGTGCATAGTATGATGCAAGGCCTTGCAGCATGTTTTGATTTTATCTGTAAATTGACCTATTAACAAATTCAGCTCATCATGAATTAAATACATAGCAGTTTACCAGTCCTTAGATGTGGTAATCCTGTGGATTGCAAATCCTGGCCGGCTATACATTCTTCAACCAACTTTTCAGCCATAGATATGGAGATCTATAGTTGCCACTGTTTCTTCACACTGGGGGAAGAGGATGATTAGTAGTTTTCATAAGGTAGAAAATATTGATTTGTAGTTCAGCTCAAAGAAAACATCAAGGACATTGCATTTTTAGGAAGGTCAATTCAAATTCTCTTTAATATTCTTAGTCTTAGGGCCCATTTACACTTGAAATCCATAGTAAAATGTTAATGTTATTGTGGGGTTCCTACAACTCCATCTATGTGCCGTGTATCGCAGTTTCACTTATTGTGAATAGCACCCCAAATACAGTACAATACACAATGCACATAAAGTACAATGGCAAAATTGAATATTTTAACTTTCTGTTTTAGTTACATCTCTGCACTGTATTCTTATTACTCTCTGTAATGGTGGCAGTAATTACGAGGACAAGCAATGGGTGGAACTTGCTTACAATTTCTCCCTAATCTTAAAGTAGAAAATGGAACAACTTTAGCTAGGGACAGTACCATATATACTCAAGTATAAGCCGAGTTTTTCAGCCCAAAAAATTGAGCAGAAAGTGCTCCCCTCGGCTTATACTTGAGTCAGCCGAGATGGTCCACTCACCTCACCTGAATTTCCATGCTGAATGCTTCAGACAGGCAGCTTCCCTCTTCCGTGTATCTTCTCTCTGAGCTCCTGTGAGCTCCCTGGCTTCTGACTGACAGCTGATCGATATAAACAAACTCCACACTGCCACCTAGTGGCCAGTTACTAGTACAGATACAACACTCCAAAAAGAAACAGGATACACAATGCAAAACAATAAATTCCAACATTCAAAAACACTATGTGTTACAGATCCTGTTTCCTTTTAGAGTTGTAAATTTGTTTTGGACGTAGAGAGAGGACTACCTAAACAGACTGACCTTTGACTGTACGACACAGGGACATGCAGCTTACCCCCCTCCTACATTCCCATCCTCTTGTGCAGATGATGGGTGGGAAGTTGGAAGGTGAGTAATGCCCACTCCCTCATAAGTTAGTCAGCTAACAAATAGGAGGGAGGGGACGGGAAGCCTCCTGATGCCAGAACTGATGCCACAGATGCCAATTTCTGTATTTGGAAAGCAGAAGTGGAACCCCCCCCCCCGGGACTTCTGCATTTCAAATACCAAGCCCACACTTTTTGTCTTCTGATAGAGTGTCTTCACCTGTTATTAAAGAGAGATAATTAGTGAGTACCCTGCACCTTCATAGAACCCATTGTTGTAACCCTAATTCATTCCCGGGACAGTCATCCTCCACCTTAGGCCTTGCTCTCCTCGTTCATCGGTTTTTGCTGGATGCTGATTGGGACATATCATACCAGTCTTTCATGTGTAAAGTCAATGCTGTACTGTACTGTTGTGTATGCCTACTATGCTACTGTGAACATGCTATGTAGCTCTGTTTGATGATCTTGATACTTGTTTTTGTCTATTATATTTTTTGAATATAAATTTCATTCTGTTCTTATACCTTGATTGATACCTTTTGCATCAACACTTCCAATTAGGAGACCTTTAAAGTCCCCCAGCCTCTGCTGACCGCAGAGGGAATTTCCACTGGTGGTGACTCTTACTCACCCCCAGTGCTCTCCTGTTATAATTTCTGGTTGGATAATTATGAATGGTTAGCAGGTTTGCTTACCTCTCACGAAATCAAACAGTTGTATTTCTGGTGCCGCTCCTCCCTCAGCATGGTTCTCTTAGCCTATAGGAGCTCTACCTGTCCTATCTAGGACCCCAGTGACCCCAGCATTGTATTCCTGCTCCCTATCCCTATGTCTCTACACAGCACTGTCTGCTTCCCCTTCCTTTGCCCATTTGGTTCTCCCACTAACCCCAGACAATGCTCTCTACCTCAGCACTTAATTTTCCCTAGCACTTTGCCTCTCTCTTTCCCACCCTAGTGCTTTGCATCTCTCTTTGTCTCAGCCCCCATTGTTCGCATTCTCTCTGCCTTGGCCCCAGCTTGCATGCTCAATCTACTTTGGCCCCAGCTTGTGTGCTCTCTATCTGCCCCAACTGGCGCATGCTCTTTCTCTCTTCAGGCCTCCATTAAAAACAGATGGAGCTAGAATCGCATGACAATGCACTGTGGGGTGTATTTTCAGAACTGCAGCCCACAACACACAACTTTTTGGTTGACAGTAAATTCAATCAACACTGTAAACTGAAACCACAGTGAAATTTTTTTTAATCTTTAAGCCTCACTAAAAAGAACTTTTGAAAGAATATTCTAAGGAGAAAATGAATAACCATCATACATAACTGAGCACATATAATTTAGCAGAGTACAATTATATGAAGATGTTAAGAAACACTGCAAACCTCAGAAATGATGCTGCATTAGCATTTAGAAGAGTGATTGGTAAGGATTATTTGTAAGTGAATCCAGATGCTCAAATGATGATGCAACAGATCTAAAGGGTACTAAGCACGCTATACAATGTCTTAGCTTACCTCTGTATATTTCAGAATATAATAATAAAACACAATTACTATAAATTGGGCAAGACAGCCTTTTTATGTAAACACATTTAGAAGTTAAAAGACATTTAGCATCTTGTGTTCTGGGTAGTGCTGTGGAGTCGGAGTCGAGGAGTCGGAGACATTTTTGGGTCCCTGGAGTCGGAGTCGGCAAAAAATGGACCGACTCCGACTCCTACTAAATTGAAATGGGAATTAAAATTTTTTTTTAATAAAAAAAAAATTATTACTTCAAATTTCGCAATTAACAAACAGTCATAATGAACATAGTGACTTCTCTGCTATAAGAATAAATGCATGCAGCGCATAACATTACAGCGCCCACTGTGACCCTCGCCTAAAGGCCCCCACACAGGTACCGAGTGGGGGCCGACAGACCAGCTCAGATGAGCTCTGGAGTGCAGAGTGATGAGGTCACCGCGCTGCTCTCTAGAGCTGACAGCAAGACGCCGGTCTTCACTGATACTAACAGCATCGGCCAGAGATTATCGGACATGTCCGTTCTTTGGCCGGCTGAGCTGTGGGGCGTCAGCGATCTGTCACCCCATGTGGGCACCCCCGATCGG
>CM070033.1:58301389-58311872 GCA_036250615.1 Ptychadena robeensis | reverse complement strand
AGAATCTGAAACTGAGGAGTCGAAGTCGGGGAATTTATCGACCGACTCCACAGCCCTGGTTCTGGGTATTATTTGATTTAGAAAAACAATAGTTAGTTTAAGGGACTGTAAAGCTGCATAATTCCCCTGTATTATAAAGTATTTACCGTAAGTCTACATTAGTACAGCAGGAACACACGATTCTACATATTACCTTTGCTCTGACAGCATTCACATTTCAAAGATGTTATCCTATGCAAATGTAAATTTCAAAAATTCTGCAGAGATGTGAGTATGATTCCACACAGCGGTGGCAAAACGTTGGTCAAGTGATAGGTCCTTCAAACTGTTGACATGAAGAAGAAAGATGATCTGTGTGCTTTTCTGGAAATATAAGTTCTGATGGTGACCACCTGCTATACAACTGAAGCTGGGTGCTACCCAGGTATTCTTGAAACAGTTCCTTCCCCAAAAACCTTGGTTGCAGAATGTTATGTCAATGAAAGCCTTGTCATGCTGAAGCTGAGGGAGATATAGGAAACATTTGCACAGAAAGCACACCTTATGCATTTTCTTAGGTTTCAAATTTTGGAACATGATAAAAAATCAGCAGGTACCAGGTTTTCCTTACCTTAGATGGTAAACAACCAATGACACTGTAGATCTTTATTTATCGAGGACAAAATGCAGAAGCAATGTATGAAATAGGATTTATAAACAATACATTATGTCCATATATTATCAGAATGAGCTTTTTTTAAATCCACCTTTTATAAATACTGACATGGCATGCATGATTGCAATAATATTGTAAGCTAATTTGTGCTTTGTTAGAAGGTGCATAATATGATTTATTTATATATTTTATATTCACTGAAGAGTTAAGTTTTAAAGCTATAGCTTACATAAATTGATGTGCAACACATATCAGCTGTATTTATAAAGCTATCTTCATAGTATAGCATCCGCACAGCTTTCTATTTCTTTAGTAGCAAAGTATTGATTGTGTGTTCTTTTTTCAAGAATACTCTTAATAATACTATAGATCTTTAAGGGAGCTCAGCTGCTATATTTACTTACCTATTTAATGTAAGTGTTTTTATCTAATGCAAAGGTGACAATGCCCTGGTAATGAAGCAACTACATAGAAAAAAAATGTAATGATCTGGAATGGAAAATTGATATCTTTTGTGTGACACATCCCTGGTTCTATAATGCCAAAGAGTACTGCTGTTAAGAGGCTCAAAGCCTATAATAATCAATAATAGATTTCATAAAGATTTGCACCAAATGGTTCTTTTTGTTTCTTTTATATTGTATCAAAACTGAAGAACAAGTGTTTAATACATTTCAGCTTACTGGTCTTTTAATGCAAGTGGTCGCATTTTTAAGGGTTATCTTCACCAGGTGATTCATTAAATCACATGCTTCTTTGTCTCTTGTAAGTATATTTAAACCCAATCAATAACATCAATGAAAATATTTCCCATTATTATTTGATTTCAGAAGTAAATTTAAAATTTTTCTAATCTACAGCTTTCATTAAACGTTACCTGGGGATCTGGCTATGAACGTCGTTTTCAAAGCTCATTCTGTATTTCTGTGTTTCACCAATCCCCACAGGCTTGTTGTGGAGACTACACTTGGCCATTTAAATATATTGTATATATATATAAAAATATATTGTGTCCTTCATAATGTCAAAAGGCACTTTAATTTATTCCTCTGCTCCAGACTGTATTGTTTAAAAACAAACAATTTACATGTAATTTAGGTATATGTTTGCATTTTAGTTAAATCTTGTAAAAATTACAAAACGTTTTATTTTAAAGGAGCTCATAAAACCTTTTCCAATGGTCCCAAACTAGTAACTACTACTGCTTGCCAGCCACTTAGCATTATTTCTGTACTAAAAGTAATCTTTTTCAACCCTTAATTTAAATTATTTTTTTAAAGATTTGGTTAGAAAGCTACTACATGTATGTTGTATGTACAATGCTTTCTTATGCTTTCTGTGCTTTGAATAGTTGGGTGAAACTATTTGTGTGAAGAGACTAGGCAGCCACCTACTGTATGTTGGTTTAAATCCCATGTTTATGTAAAGATTTAATCTTACTTTCCCAGCCCCTTCTAACGCATTCTGATTGATTATCTTTCCTATTTATTTATTTATTAAGATTATTACTCCAAATCCACCACCCAGGTCCACTGATGTAATTTCCAGGTGCTGTAAACCATTTACTGATCCCTGCAGATATACAAATAAAGATGTCACTTAAGAAACCAAGCCTAGTCCCTGGAAAATGTGGACTAGTAGTCAGAGAAGATGGAAAGGACCAGGCACTGTAGGGTCCCATGACTGTAGGTTAGGTAAGTAAAAGGCATTTAGATTTATATTTCCTTTTTTGCTTGTGTTTATTTAGAGGGAGTGAAAGGGAGGGGTTTTATCATTTCTGCTATAATCAGCTTTACCGAAGGTTGATTTATAAAATAAAAGATTTATATAGTGTCACTTAAAACTGCATCTACTTTAATTTTAATATTTGTGTTTTGGTATTATTTAAAAATGTATTTACTGGGTGCTGTAAGCTGATTTATCATGCACGTACTTCTCAGAACTGAATATTATGCTATTTGTTAACTACAGAATTACATGGAAATCACTTAGTTACAGTTGTCTTTTACTGACCCATAAACACAAGCTCCTAGGGGATAAAGAATCTCTTTGTCTATCTGTTAGTGTCAACAACGAATCCCTCTGGACAGTAGAACTGGCTGACTGCCATGGTGACATGATGAGGCTTGTGGTTCCATACATACTTTTTATTTGTGCCAAATAACTTGATCTGGAATTTCTATTGATGCTATACACTTGTACAAACAGTGTCAAATAATAAAACTTGTCTATATGAACTATGACATTGTGATACCAAAAACATTTTTTCACTAGAACTGTAATCATAGTGCAGCTCTTCATAGGGAATTACATTGTGAGTTGCATAAAATCTTTAAATTTTAGAATTAGGGGCAATCCTTACCTTGGACGAATTTTTTGCGAAAGTTTCATTATCTCAAAAAACCTTAACATGATCACATTCCAAGACCTAGATGTGGTAGCACAGCGGCAAAGGCATGTGTAGAACATTTATTTTTGGAAAAAAACAGTGGGACATAAGGAACCTGTTTCAAGTTGTCAAGGATTCAAAATGTATTTATACTATATGTGCTGCAGTATGACATCTGGAAAGTGACTTAATATTCTAAAAAAGCAGATGAAAATAGTTTTAGTAGCAGTTACAGCAATATTCTTTCATAAAAGCCTCATACTAGATGACTTTACAAACAAACCTGCCAATGGGCACAACTAATTCCACAATCAACGGTCTAAGAGTTCCCCCACATTTGTAGTTATTTCCTTTAATGACCAGTTTTAGATAGGGGCTAAATGGGTGGCTGCCCAGGGCATCATCATGCTGGGGGGCATAAACTGGGCATGAAAAGTTTTTTTCTATACCCAGGTGCCTCCCCTCCATGCAGGGTGAGAGAAGCCTGTGTCTGGAGGAGTGCAGATGAGTCCGAGTCCGTAAGCACCCCCCCCCCCCGACCCCTGGGGGAGCTCTCTCTCCTACAGTGATGAGAGGTACTCCAAGGGGGTAGGGGGAGTTGGGTACAGTGGGGATGCTCACCCAGGGCACCGACTGCCCCTGATCAGATATGAATACACTTTAAAGCCAACTCCAGCTTCCCTAAGTAACTAAGTAAAAGTTTAGTAGTTATTCAGATGAAAAAGATCAGTAAATGCAACTGCTTTGTCGCTGTGTGTAAATTATTATTATTTATTTATATAGCACCAACATATTACGCAGCGCTGTACAATACATTCGAGTGGAGATACAAACACACAATAACACACAGGTACAGGTATGACATAGGAGGAGTACAGGACCCTGCCCGGACGGGCTTACAAATAACCAATTACCAAATAAATGTATTAACAACTTTGTTATATATATTTGTTAGATCTATTTGCTTTCATGAGCATCTGAATAGTGTGTAGGTCATACAAGTAGTTAAGTAATTGCGTTAAATGGATGCTTTGTGACCACATTGTATGGATATGTTTCATAAATGTAAATTTAGGCAATAAGAGACCATAGGTAAAGCTTTTCGTCAAAACACATGAATTGGTTTTTTTTTATCACCAGAGCCAAAATGGGTTGGTGCAAGTTAACTTGGCCTAGTTTGTTTTTGGCTCCCACTGCTTTTTTTATTAGTGTATAGAATAACATTTTAAAGACCTTGGCTATAATGTATCCACCTCTGGGTGGTATAAGAAAGTGTATATACAAGAATCCTGTAGGATTTATGTAGCGTATTTATTGTTTTCTAGTTCTTCTGTAATCTGATAATAATGGCAAAATGTTTTCATTAGTTATCCTGATGGGTGTACTGAAGATCCTTTTGTCTTTGTGATAAAGGAGTGTTCTTTATTATGGATAGCAAACCCTACATTATATATATAAAAGGTTCCTTTGTATACATGAGTTTAAGAGAATTTCACATGAGCATGTTCAATTCTAAGGAATCCGAATAGTCATACACAGGGCTCAGTAATCAATCAGCTTTAACAAGTCAACGGGACATGTCTGCCAAAGTGTCTCTGAATTCAAAGTGTTTAAAAGGACAGTGAGGATAGTCAAGCTGTATAGTAACGTTTTAAAAAAATCCAGTGGGATTATAAACTAAAGAAAATAGAATTGTATTCAAATGCAGAGTTTCACAATTTAATATTCTTACGTATGTTAATTTAGGCTATAATCCAGCTGCTATTCTAGGTTTCTGAGCTGCATAATTGGGATTTTGCGGTTTTAAGGGACAAACATTCTTGCTGAATGTTAAAAGCTAAAACAACATCTTATTTTAAATTTGAAATAAGTTTTGAAGTTCAAATAGATTCAGAACTAATGCTTCAACAATGGATATCAGGATTATGCATATTACAATGAATAAAAAACATGCTTTCCTTCTGCTAGGTCCTCTTGCTGAGCATCTGATGTATGATCCAGTGTGACAGCAGGCCATGTAAATTGTCATAGTGTATCAATATCAATTGTCACTGGGGCCATGTTTGTCATGTTTCCATATCTTCATAAAAGTAAATATAAGGAGTACATTAGACATATGGAAGGATAGTAAAAAGCAAGCAACTGTGTAATATGCAAATAAAGGGAAAGTGATTTGTGGCCTTTAAATGCTGGAGTTTAGTTTACTAATTGAACAATTCACTAACAATTAACCTTCCCTTTGTTAACTTTTATATATACAGTATATACAGTATAAATGCCATTCTCCTCACATACCTTATTTTTTTATTAGGTAATGCACCACAATTGTGTGTCTGTGTTTTTCTCTGCAGCAAATCCATGCAAGAAGGAAGATTTGTTACACCTATATATGATGAGGAGCTTCCATGATTGAAATAAATAAAATCTAAGGAATGAAATGGCCAGGGACATCACATTTTGAGAAGAAATCATTAGTTGATGTTTTCGTATATCAGCCAGGAAATGCACACTATGACAAACTGACTGTGTGTAGTGAAATAAGATTCACTACTGCAGAGGGTGCAGTAAGTTTATAGATGAGGTTAGAGTTTCAATAGGCAAATAAAAATACAGAGTGCAAAAAGGATTGGGGAAAAGCTAGTATTATCAGGAAGTACCAAGCTTCGCCACCAGAACAGGCAAGTATTTGACCATCACATGGAGGTTCAAGGAGCTCAGTAATGTTGCCTAAACCAATAATGTTACTTTTCCAGGAAGCCATGGTGATACCCAGCTTTACTCTGAGGCTTAGTATAGCCCATAACACAGATGTCTGTTTTATGTGATTTACTGTGCTTCTGGTTTTTTATACCTGTGTTTAGAGTTTTAACTGTGTGTAATAAAGAACAATAAGAAATAAAGGATGATAATCAACCTATTTGTATTGATAATTTCATGTGCCTCACTGCCAAATCTAAAGTAAGAGCGATCCCCCAGGTCATTAACATTTTTCTTAAATCAATCATGTTTCATATATAGGGATGTGGCCGTTTACATGTTTTTGACCACATTTCTGCCCACCTTCCATTTCTTTCAATAATATTATTTGTATGAAATAAACAAAAATTTTTTTTGTAAATTAATGACTATTGTGGCATTTTAATGTAAGTATAAAAGTGTAAAGAATGCTGCATAACGATCAGTTACTGATTGTGCTGTGTGAAAGTAGCACGTAAAGAACCTGATATACAAGGATTCCAGAACAGACAAGTTTGAGAATTCTTGATTAAAATCTTGACTTTTATATACACTTTCTTATATACTATGTACTTAAGTTTGAAAGTGTTAAGAAAAGAAAACAAACTTTTGATTGAAAACAATGGTGAAGATTTAGATGACATTTCGCAGACCATTTCAGACACTGCTTAACATTCATTTTCACTGAAGTCAACAATATTTACTTCTATATGTAATTGTTTAGAGAGTAGCAAGCCAGAAGAACACCTTTGGTGAAATATTTACAGAGAGTTATTTAACATTGTTTAAGACTGCAACATACAGTATGTACAAAAGGATTGCATTTTCTACAACAATTACATATGGTAGTCTGGCATTTTGAATGTACTCACATCACACAATTTATTCAACTAGACTAATACACTGAGAAATAGTAAGCATTTAGTCTATATCAGCGGCTGTTAACTTTTGTCTATAGAAGACCTGAAGTGTAGGTAATGATATAAATGAAGAATCACAAATAAAATTCAAGTTACTGTAATGCTAAAGAAAGCTGTTAGCAAAGGACATTAAACAGGAGGTGGCAATGGACTCCAGACTACGACTATGGACAGAGCCTGGAGACATTAAAAAGCACAGATTCCTATACCCCCAATACATTATGTCATACACAAAAAAACGATACACATTACCTACAAATTCCTAAAATGTCATAACAGCATTGTGAATGTTTCATACTCTAGTGTGCTGTTTGCATTGAATATTTTTATACCCTTCAAGTTGACTTTCTGGTCTTTTAAACGTATTGGTGGTATTTGTGATATATATTGCATTCTTTCATAAAAACATAAAGACACATAAAACTTATTTATAGGTTGGGGCTTTCCATCCACAATAATGGAAACCTTAGATTGTATATAGATTGTATATAATAATGGTAGGGACTGATGGTTAATCATAATACATTAAGCATTAGGATTAACAGGGCATTACATTTCTCCCATTATGTAAAATATGCATGTAGATAAGGCCCCTGGCACCCTGTGGTGGCCCAGGTGGTCACCAGGAGGCCCCCAGAGCCTTCCCCTGCATGCACATCTGGTGCCCTCCTCGACATGGCTGATCTGAGGGAGGGAGATGGGGTGTGTGTGTGGAGGGGGAAGACGAAGAGGTAGGAGGAGTAGCTTCTTCTTCTCCAATAGCGCCCCCCGCAGTCGGCAGCTTCGCAAATAGCACACATAACCACCCCCCCTGGTCGTCAGGGGCCCCTCGGCAAGAACTTGCTTAGGTCCCACAATAGGTTAGAAATAATATTAGTAATAATAATTAGTAACTAAATAAAACAATTGATAAACAGCCTGATTGAACAGGTTCGATGTATACATTTGAGAAAAATTGTGTCTATTGGATGTCTTCACAATGAAAAATACATTCATGAAGCTTCAAGGCAAACGTTCATTATGATAAATGACTATGTCCTACTAACACAAGATTTTGTGAAATCCAGCAGGTTTAATTTAATTCTGATTCTGTAGAAACTAGTAAATATTCAATGTGCTGAAGAAATGGAATCCACTACAGGTATTCTTAATAAGCAACACAACTGAACAGCAGATTTCCACTTAATGCATTTTAAACACCAGCATGGGAAAGTATCCATTTCTTTGCATATATTGTCCGATGAGTTGGTTTGCATTCACAATGGGAAATGCTGACACAGTAAGCCTAACGACTACTCTTATAAGCATTACAATATAATGAATCACATTTACATTCATTAAGTTAGAGAAGTAAGGTTGTATTTCCACATTACTTAGTCATGTGAAATAAGATTCAATGGACAGAAATTAGATTGTGACCAGTGGAGCTCTGAGTTGTGCATTACGCTAAAATAAATGAAC
Organism: Ptychadena robeensis; assembly: GCA_036250615.1. Lineage (NCBI taxonomy): Eukaryota > Metazoa > Chordata > Amphibia > Anura > Ptychadenidae > Ptychadena > Ptychadena robeensis. The sequence continues at coordinate 58,303,711 of CM070033.1, read as the reverse complement.
ACGTTTTCTTCTGCTATATGAACAAAGTTGTTATAAAAAATAAATGCCGCTCTACCCTATAAAGTGAGGACTACTCACAGTGTGGAGCAGAGAGCACAGGAGCCTGCTGGGTCCTGCTGTTCCCTTTCTGAAGGGAAGGAAGAGGTTAGGAAGTAAATGCCCTCTTTCTTTACAGCTCTAGAAAAACTAGTATTATTCCTTACTCAGAAGGGTAATGCAATGGTAATTTTTGGTTTATCTTTAACAAATATTAATGGCAATCATGGGATATGCCATTAGGTAGACATATCTGGGAATGTTCTCATATATACAGGTTTTGGCATAGCTAGTACTACTCTGGGCTCGTTTACACTGGCGGTTTTAAACTGCCCAGGAAACAAATGATTAGCTCAACCACGTGACGAACGAACAAGAGGTGTTTGCTTTTCTTAATTATTTTTCTATGGCTGAACAGGAGTCATCTATAAAGACCCCTGAATGTCTCTACAGAGTTTGCAGACACCCGCACCCAGGAGTGCCCGGAAAACTTCATGTAAATCAAGCCTTAGTCATATTCAACTGAACCTGCTTAGTAAAGTTGAAAATATTTTGTAGCTAAGCCACGTCTTCAGTTCCAGCACTGACCATTCTATAAAAACATAAAGGGTGTGTTACTTATATGTGCCAGGTATACATGTGGTTGAAATGTAAACCCAACTCATATGTGTTTTACAGACCCAAAGCCAGGGAAGTGACAGGCCATGGTATGTATGTGTATCTACCATATATACTCAAATATAATTTGATAATTATTTGAAAAAATATGCTGACAAAAATGTTTTTTGATTTTGTGAGTTAATTGCAAAGTCCCTAAACATAGTATCATCACCAAAATACATCTCTCTACAAATGTTATGTAGCGATATGATACGATATTTTGATATGATATCTTGTTCAGGTGCTTTGCAATTAACTCTTGTGCAAAAGCAGAAAGGACCTGCTCCTCGTTTTTAGCTTTTGATATTACCAGGGTGTTATTTTTAAGGCAATCACATTTAAAATATTACATTTTTTATTTAAAGCGGACCTACTACCATAATAGGGAGGAATGCAGTGAAAAAAACCAAAAACGTACCTGTAATGAGCAATTTAGAAATATAATCAGCCATTCCTATTCACTTCCTAGTTAATGGGCTCAGCAGAACCCGGCACCACGTCACAGCAGCACGTGATTTTTCAGTGAGCTGCTTTGAAAATTCCCATTGAAGATCACTGAATGCCCCCAGTGGCCACCCGCGATATTGCACCACCATGTGTTTCATGTACACTGAAAAATCACGTGTTGTTGTGACGTGCTGCCGGGTTTTGCTGAGCCCATTAACCAGGAAGTGAAGAGGAATGGCTGATTATATTCCTAAATTGCTCATTACAGGTACGTTTTTGGGTTTTTTCACTGCATTCCTCCCTATTATTGGCACTTCTAGTGCCATTCATGAAAACATAGATTCCTGGTGGCAGGTCCGCTTTAAGACTGTTGGATGCCTTGGAGAATGTAAACTAAACAGGGGCTCTGAAGACTGTAAAGACTTTTTTTGTTTTCTGAGGCGATGTTCAATGTAGTGCACAATGAACAGTTATTGTTTGACAGCATGTAGGCAATTTGACCTAAGGTACTTTTGGAGCCAGTATGGTGGTTTTGGCACGCTGATACTTGCTGGACAAAATAATGTTCTAGCTTGCACTAACAACATGAATGAATGAAAATAAATCTCTTACTTGAGATATATATAAAGAAAACATGTTTTATTGATATGTGATATTGGGCAATTAAGCTATTACCTCCTCCTTCAGTGTGCATTATGGTACAAGACAGGGCTGCCCACTGTTTCCCCTTCTGTATGCCCTAGCCATAAAACTCCTTGCTGCCCTGGTCCTTTAGGATCCTAAAGTGCAGAAATTCCGATATGACTCTCTACATAAGAAGATCATGCACCATGCAGATGACATGCTCCTGTTTTTGGCCCAAACTGGAGCCTCCCTGCCGTGCTATGGTGAAAAACATCCCTCGGTGTGGCATGTATTGGGGCATTTTCACTAATTGGACTAAATCCTTTCTTCTCCCCCTAGACTCTGCTCCACAGCCTGAACAGCTATTTCATTTTCAAGGTCCAGTGGTATTGAGGTTTAAATACCTTGGTATTGTTATTTCCAGTGATTATCTTTATTTACAAAACGTTTTTTATTTTTTTTGAATTATAAGTTTTATTGAAAGTTTTTTCACAACGTACAAGTAAACAACATATCATACATAAGACATAGAAAAGGGGATACAATGACAGCTTC
>CM070033.1:58275806-58288419 GCA_036250615.1 Ptychadena robeensis | reverse complement strand
GCTGGCTGAATTAGATATTGCATCCATTAAATTCATTGCATTATCCCAATTGATGTGAAATCGTATTAAATCTTTTTTTTCTGGATTTTCTGCCCTAAAAGCTGGCTGCGTCTTATGTGCCGGTGTGTCTTATAAGGCTGAAAATACGGTACTTTATAGAGTACACTATATTGGCAAAAATTGCTTAAAAAAACAGCCAACAATCGGTCACACAAATTTGGTAGCATGAAATTGTCCAAAACCTCTTGGACAAATGTCACGTCATTCAGAGTTCATTTCACTGGAACCAAGCGACCTTGCCCAACTAATAATAAATAATGTCACACCATTATCTCCCTCAACCAAAATTTAGAAAATGGCATATTGCAGTCAAGCAAATACTGTTCTCCTGGCATCAGCAAAATCCAGACTTGTCCATCAGAATGTCAGACAAAGGAGCATGCTTCGATACTCCAGAAAACACTTGCACTCCCCTAGACCCAGTGCATTTACACCATTGCATGGTTTCTATTGCACTTATGCATGGCTTGGCTGCAGTAACTCGGAAACCCACTAACCCTGTTCTCTAAATGTACATGGCCTCCTTCTTTGTGGCTAAGTTGTTATTTTTCACCGTTGCTCCTGCCTTGCTATAAAACCAATAAGAGTTGATTGTGGAATATGTAGCGGAAAAGAAATGGCACACATTGACTTATTGCACAGCTGGCATGCTTTTACTGAACCATGCTGGAATTTCCTGAGAACCTGAGAGTGATCCATCATTTCATCAATGTTTGTAGAAGGTGCTGGATTTTATATGCGTAAACACCTAAATGAAATGACTTTGAGGGGTGTAGCATTACATTTGCCAATAAAGTGTAAATATACCAACTTGGGCTGACATGCCTAATAAAATATTATATCAAATAACATTAAAATAAAAAATAGTTGGTCTGTTGGTTTATGCCAAACGTGTCAACTTATTAGCACAACTGTATATCGCTAAAGAAAAATAGCAATCTTACATAATTATTTTGGTTTCTGGCAGGAAATAATCATTTTGGTTTGTAAAAAAAATGTTATGAGGAACTATCTTGCATTAGTAAACCTTACTGCATGAACTCATGAAGAACTTGCTCTCAGCTGTATTTACAATTCCCTGTTTGGAAGTTCCTGCAGCCGAAATCACAACAAAAATACATAACCAGATATTTAGTGATTTGTTTGATCAAAGTCACTAACAGGTAAGTATATCATCTGACCGCACACTCTCCAGTATTGCTACAGTAATTGTTCTAAGTTCTTTTTCCGACCAGAAAAGTAAATACAAACCCAGTAAACACAAACCCTTTACAGTGTCAGCGAACAGTTTGTTACATCTGTTGACTAAGAGAAAAACAGTTAAAAGGAAGCACCAATCTTTAGAAATTTGTTAGACCCATGCTTACCACTTCCTGTTTTGTCTAAATATTATCATCATCTGTAGTATAAATGTAATGTTTATCTGATGACAAAAGTATGTTATCAGTGCCTTTTAATTCGCTAAAAGTTACTGTAACACTGTTCTTTTGAAATACTGTTATTTTCTATTTATAATCAAAAATAAAATGTGTGTTAGAGCTTAAAGGGAGAAAAAACATACTCCTGCAACAGTTTACATATCTTTGATAGGGGATCAATGGGAAGTCATGCTCTTACCACCCCCATTCATTCACCTTGGATGAAATGCTTCTTACATAGCTTGCTGCTTAATTTATTTATTGCTTATTTAAAAATTAGAGACCAATAATAAAGATCTGAAGAAATGAAGTATCAGTTACTATCATGTATTTATTAGTGAATGCTAACCTAAAATGTTAGAAGGTTCAAGCTGAATTGTACAAAATGTAATAGTATTAGAAAGGATCAGCCTGGCCTCAGTAATTACCTGATATTAAAAAAGAATAAAACTGAGCCATGGCTTCAATTACAAATTAAACAACGAAAACGCAATATAACATAGACAGTATCTAGATTGGTGTTAATTTCCTGTCTGTGATTCTAGGATATACCTGATAGGTGATATCTTCCAACAAAAGATAAGAAGGCAAAATGGCCATTTGCCAGGTTAATAAAAAATATCTTTTATTTTGTTGGGTACAGTGGTGAAGCACTTTGTATGTGCAAATGGTAGCAATAATATTTGGGTCTGTTTTGTTACCAAAGGGACAGTTGTAATTTTGATTGTCATGTGGCTAAATAGTGATTGCCTGTCCACGTTCTCTGTTGGTTTGTAAAACTTCATTTTCATAGTGGCTTAACATGTTATGCAGGAAAGGTAGAAAATAATACATCTACCGTATATACTTGAGTATAAGCGGACCCGAATATAAGCTGAGGTACCTTATTTTAACTACAAAATCTGTGAAAATGTATTGACTTGAGTATAAGACGTGGGTAGGAAATGCAAAGTCAGATAGTGGAGCTTTCTAAATGAGAAAAATATATAGACAGCACCATTGCCCCTAGGAATAAATAGAGAGGGTTGAATTTTTCCAACAAGTCTACCATTTTGACGATTTCAAGCTTTTTGCAAACCCCCGAGCATGGTATCATCACCAAACTTGAAGAGTTTAAAAAAATAGTGTTTGCATAAATTAAGTTCAAATTCAAGTGAAAATTTCGAAAATCTAAATTTCGACTTTGATTTTGAACTTAATTTGTGTACAAACTACATGTGCTAGAGCAAATAAAAAATAAGTTCAAATCACAATTTTGGTGATGATATAATTTTCAGAGGCTTTGCAATCAGCTCACAATGTCAGCTAGTCGAAAAATGTAACCATCTCTAGGAATGAATCAAACAGCTGAATCTTACTGCCACACCCTTAATGAAGTTAAGAGAACACAGGTTTATTGTTATTACAGGATGGTTTTTTTAAGGCACTTCTTATGATTCACACAAGAAAATACGGTTCCATTTAAAAAGTCTTTATTATTATTACCATTGGGACCAAAACATGGAATGGAAACTTATTTTCATGTTTGTATCCTAAGTAGTGATGAGCGGCATAGGCAACATTCGTATTCGCGGCATGCCGCGAATTTTATGGAAAACATTCGGAAAATATTCTCAATCGGCAATATTCGGGGGTTTTTTGTTATTGCGAATATCGGCAGTTTATTGCGAATTTCGCGCGCGCAATATATGTTTAACATGGTGCGAATTTTTAAAAGTGACGATTTTCGCAATATTCGCATCACCCCAATATTCATTTAAAAATCTGTTGATGGTGTTGCTAAGCTCTTGTTGCAGCCTTCCCATTCGTCCACTCACATTGAGAGGGAAGTGTAATGGATAAAAAATACCGAATATCCGGAATTGCGAATATTCGGCAATATATTCACCATCTTCGCGAATTTCCGAATTGACGATATTCGCGATTAATATTCGGAATCCGAATATTCGCGATCATCACTAATCCTAAGTATTGACACGCAAATTCGTGAAGCGTTCCATATTTTTAAACCCACCTCTTCAAGCTGGCCTACACATCTTCTCACTCCTAACATCACCACCATGCCAGTCCCCCACCTATTGTATACTTTGTTTTCCCTCAACCTATTAGATTGTAAGCCTGATTGGGCAGGATCCTCAACTCTTCCTGTGTCATAACCTGTACCTGTGTGTTATCTTGTGTTGTCTAAACTCTAATTTATTGTACCGTGCTGCGTAATATGTTGGCGCTATATAAATAAATGATAATAATTATAATGATAATAGTGGAGTTTTCAATTGCAAATCCACCTTCTCCAGTAAAAATTAACAAATAGTCCACTAGATAGCGTTGTGGTGTCTTTTGTTTACATAAACTACGAGCCAATTGCAGAAACACATGGGAAACACATCGGATCATTCACAGAGGTGCCTGCAGTGAGACCAGCGAACACCTGAGACAGGTAAGTGGCACCCTGACTCGAGTGTAAGCCGAGGGGGGCTTTTTCAGTAAATTTTTTGAGCTGAAAAACTCGGCTTGTACTTGAGTAAATAAGGTATGCGGCATCTAGGCACCCAGACTACTTACTAACACCTTACAATCTTACCATACAATTTCTGTACCATTAACTTTTGTTCTACCAAAACCATGTAATATGAGGACCTTTCTAAACCTTCCAATCACTATGTATTCAGGGGAGACCCGTCACTACATAGTTGTTAGTAGATCTAATGGAAATTGTATGGTAACTCTCACAAAACAAATGTGGTGTTGTATGAAAAAAAGATAAAGATTTATCAGTAGCTGGAAATTGCAGGAATATAAAGCAGTCTTGGTCACTCAACTAGAACACTTAGATGCTAAAAAAAACTGTAGAGTTCACTAAAGTGTAATAATATAAATCAGAGAAGATCTAGAGAATAAACACAAGATAAAACTGCTCGGTACAGGCAGAGGAATTCCAGTGATGCATGAAATGTTATGCATTGCCATCAAATGGTATATAATGTATTAAAACTGAAGTATGATAATTTATTTATATACAGTGGATATAGCTATTGAGTTAAGATTAGTTTACCCCCAGAGTTTTATCATGTAATTCTGTAGCTTGTCAAGAAAAAAGACACTGGAATACACACAATCCTACTGCACAGACTGGTACCAGATATTGTGTATATATAATGAAACAGGAAATCATTTACAGTATAGCTCTATAGGCCTTCACCTATATCAATGAGGGATAAGAAGTCTACTCATTATTGCCACAGATCACGCAGTGCATTGTTGCAGATATCTTCCTCTGGTACAATTAATTACATATATTTATTCTTTTTGTAGTGATAAGCAGAATAGACCAAATTCGCCACATTTCACACATTGTTGGTCCAATATTTCGCAATAAATTTGTAAACATTATTACCATCATTGCGCAAATTGGCAGTTGTACATACAAGTGCAATGCAAAGTGGTTCTGGGTACTGATGTAATAAGTTGTGGATTTTAGAGATTACCAAGATCAGCACTATGTTTGAGATTCAAGGATTCTCGCAGTGCAGATATTTGCAATACAAATACCTGATCAACATTATTCTTTTTAAAGAGCAAAAGGAAATGATTAATTGCAGGGATTTCTAGGGTCTTGGCTACTGATAGATGTTGTATTAAATGGTGGTATGGATCACCTCTGACATTAATGGTGAAAAAAAATCTGCTCATAATTTGGTCTTCTGTGGTCCCCCCTTCCTTAACAACTTAAAGACATTTCTATATACAGACGTTCCATTTTTCAGTACACATTGTATTAACCCCCCTGCCATTCCTGATGGCCCCATATCGTCCTGCGCTGTCCTGTTATTGCACTGGACGAGATGGGGCCATCCGGCGAATATCGGAGCCCCAGCAGAGCAGATTTACCATTCTGCGCTGGTACAGTGGCTCCGATCAAAAGAGGAGGCTGCTGCAGGAGAGTGGACCCCTCCCCATCCGAGTGACGTGATGACTTCAGAAGATTCAAAAGTAAACCGCATGAAAACTGTTTTTTATGGAGAAACCTGTTTTCAGTGTGATTCCCCTGATGTGCCCCATTGAAGTTACCTGGTGTAATGTCATTAGGTGCATCACATCAAGGAAGAGAGGGTGCCAAAGGAAATTGTACTGGATAACTGTATCCAATATAATTCAAAGTAATAAAACAACACAAAACACATTTCCAATTGAATTGAATTAAAATTTTTATAATAAAAAATATAAATATAAATACATACTATTTTGAAATCTTTCATACAAAATAATTATTTTAGAGATTTTATCATTCAATAAAACTTTGATTTTTTTTTATATAAATGTAATTTTTTTTACATAATTGTGTGTTTCAAACATTATTATATTGAGGATGTCTGCTAGACCCTTGTACAGACATATTTTGGGAAGTTACAGACCTACAACATAAAAAAAATGTGAATACTGGGCCACATTTTTCTGGTCATGTGGGAAGTCCATGATTACTGGGACAGCATATAGTGACAGATAAGAAAGCAATTCATAGATAAAAAGGACCCTGCACTCTTTACCTTCTCACAATCTTGTATATATTTAGTCATATATTATGTATGTAGTCATTATCTTGTTAATGGGGGGACCACAAAAGGCCAATGTATCCCCTCCCTCCACCTATTGTATACCTTGTTCCCCAACCTATTAGATTGTAAGCCCGTCCGGGAAGGGTCCTCTACTCCTCCTGTGTCATTACCTGTAACTGTGTGTTATACTGTGTTGTATCTCCACTTTAATGTATTGTACAGCGCTGCGTAATATGCTGGCACTATATAAATAAATGTTAATAATAATAATAATAATGTATTAGCAGATTAAACTTTAGGCTCTTTGATGGCATGTTTTTTTCCACCCTGAATATTATAGTTTGTTTCCTATTCATCTTGAGTAGTTTTGCAATAAACCATAATGCATTTTTTTCCAATGCAGAAGCCTACATTCCAATTTCTTCTTCTAGATATGTTTGAAAATTTCAGAATAGATGGGAATGCAATGCAGAGCATACAACCACAGGTTATTACAATGTCCTTCAGCATAACTGTTCTTCCTCAGTGTTTTCAAATCCCACCTTTGATTAGGCATCTGTTAAACCTCTGTAGTCTCCTAGTCTGGTGCCAAAACTGTAGCTAGGAAGCGCTACATTCTGGGTCCATCAGCAAAGACTATACTCTATGGCCCTTTGTCATAGTATTTAGAAAAGCACTGACTACCCAAATGCTTACTACAAAATCATTCAGTTCAATGCAGTTGCTATTCTTGTTTTGTTTTCTTTTTCAAAGCACATACATTTTCAGTGCAGTGTATCACTTCATTGGTAAGTGGATAATTTTTTTTATATTCCAATTTATGAAATCTTAAATGCACACTTTTCTCTAGCAAGATAAGTCATGTTTACAATATGGCACAGGTTGTTACAGCTATATCTGAAATCCTGTCCTTAAACAGCCATTCAGAGAAGATATAAAGATGAGCAAGAAATGAAATTCGATTCATTCCTTTGACCTGATGATTCCAATAAAGTGCATGAGTGTACTACATTAAAAGATGAGCTAAGAGAGAAAACGAATTTCAAATGGCAAGTTCTTAGCTCCTCGGAGTTCATACAAAATGCAATTGTTATATGTCACATATTTCAATGTTGGATTTGAAGTGTGGTCCTGAAAAATAACTTGATTTAATATCAGACCAGTATGTACTATGCAAAACCTTTCTGAATGTCTGAGAAATCTCTTTGGTGGTTCAGAAAACAGAGTTGCTTTTTTGCCCCTTTTTCCTTATTTGAGGTTTATATATGCAAACCACTTTTTTCATTAAGAAGAGCAGCTTTTAAATCCATTCAAACAAAAAATGGCAATTCCATTATTTTCATAGAAATGTCAAAGTTATAGGAAATAATTTATTGTGCTGTGGTTTAACACCACTGATAGCTGTAGACAACCAGTCAGGTTGGGCTTACTGCAAACCCATTAATAGAGTGGGGCAGAAACAAGCAGCCCCATTTTAATTTCATTTTGGTAAATCCTACATAAATGTTATTAATTTAGATGAATTTTATTTTATTGACAATGTAAAATATATACTCCAAGCAAACAGAACTGCATTTCAATTTTACTGACAATGTCAACTATATACTCCAAGTAAACAGAGGAATACACAATTGAAATACTCTTAGTGCAATGCAAATGTTAGTGATAACAAATGTTAATGCAAATGTTAGTAGTTTGGTAGTTCTGAAAAAAGAATATATTGCTAGGATGCTTTCAAAACCATTTGATATATTTTATTCATCATTTACCAACAAATGTAATAAATAAACATATACACATAAATTTTTATATTTTGTGTACAGTGTCTGACCTACACACATTTAAGGAATGTGGCAGATAAATAAATAAATAAATAAATAAATAAACAAACAAATAAATACATAAATACATAAAAAATAATTCTGTTTTTATTTTTCCCAGATAGCTTTTATTATAGTGATATCAAGGCTTTGCATTACTAGTTCTTCTGGAACTTCTTGGTCTTTTCTTTGCTGTATATTGTTCTTAACTACTGAGCTATATGTTGTGGTTGTTGTCCTGCAGCAGAATACATTTGGGACCAGTCACCTAATTCTTTGATGGTACTGAATGTTAGCATCTGCTCTTACATTTCTGTACTAAGCTAAACCAAATTTGTATGCACCATCATATTAAATTGATTAATTTGTATTTCCAACAGAACTTTAACCTGATTCAAAGAACAAACACATTTTCTCTCACACTTCTATCACATTTTATCATTAAACGTTCACTTAACTATGAGACGACATGATGGTGGAAAATCACTCCAAAATCCCCCTAAAATAAACTTGCCTATTCTTGCCTGCCAGACTATGGAGACTATTGACATATATGGCGGTTTACACCTCTGTCCTTAAAGTGGATGAATACTATCTATCTATCTATCTATCTATCTATCTATCTATCTATCTATCTATCTATCTATCTATCTATCTATCTATCTATCTATCTATCTATCTATCTATCTATCTATCTATCTATCTATCTATCTATCTATCTATCTATCTATCTATCTATCTATCTATCTATCTATCTATCTATCTATCTATCTATCTATCTATCTATCTATCTATCTATCTATCTATCTGTCTATCTATGTGTCTATCTATCTGTCTGTCTGTCTGTCTGTCTGTCTGTCTGTCTGTCTGTCTGTCTGTCTGTTTGTTTGTCTATCATTAAATTTTCACTTACCTCTAAGATGACATGATGGTGAAAAATCACTCCAAAAATATACTTGTCTGTTTTTGCCTGCCAGACTATGGAGGTTAATTAACTGCAGTATGGTGAGTGGTTATGGTTTTAAATGGCCATAATATGTCTATAGTAGTGATGGCCGAACTGTCCGCAGTCTTTCTGTCTGCAGTCCTTCTGTCCTTCTAGCTGGCGAGCAGTACAGGTGTTTGACCCGCCCCGTTTGCCGGCAAGAAGGAGCTCACTATTCTTCATCCGGCAGGATCAGGAGCAGCAAGATCCCACCGGAGGAGGAATCTTTTCACTTAAGTTAGTAGAGAACCCGGTCTTGCAGTGAAAAGCTGGCTCGGTAATGCTGAAGTGACATAACTGACGTCACATGTGGCAACAGCAACCAGGAACTATGCGTTCCAGGGACCGGATGTGACGCTTGTTGTATAAGTGTGCACACCCTGAAACCAATCCTTTTTTTTATTACAGCATTCAGTCTTCTGTAGAAGGTAGAAGTATTTTTAGCATAGCACATCTAGACGTGACAATATTTGGCCCTTCTTCTCTTGATGTTGAAGAATAGGGGTTATGGTTAATATAAAAGTTTAAGCTTTTAGGTTTTAGGAAAAAGAAGAATGTGAAACATGTTCATAGTTCCCTCCACCTTGACCAAAGCACCAGCTCCAGCTGAAGAAAACCATACTACAAGCGCCATGCCTTATTGTTGGGATACTGTTCTTTTTGTTGTTCACCTAAATGTAAAGTTAAAGTACTCTTGTTTGTTTTGACATTTTACTGCAAACGGTGGTGATGTTGTCTTGCATTAATTGATCTGTTTAGGATATGATCATTATATTTTGAAATGCAGTGTTGTAGTATACTTGCCTTTTAACCGCCCCACACAGTGACAGTGATGTCAGGGGACTCCTGTATACATGTTTATTTTGACCTAAGACAATTGGCAACAACACAAAACAATCATCTTGGGTAAAAAACAGATTTAACCACTTGATAGTAGTCTTAACACAAGATCAGAACAGGTAATGTTTTGCTCCATAAACAGTAAATTGTAAAATATGGCAATATGGCTCCACATTAGGTATCAAGATAAGGTAAAAGAATACAAAAGAATAAAAGATTTTGCTATAATCTACGATCTGTAGATTATTAGCAAAATCTTTTATCCTTTTATCCTAGAATATTAGAAATAATTACTAAACAGAGTTGCATTGGGTATATTGTAATCCAGAATTGCAATAGTTGCTATGAGATTTTTTGATTCACTTCTCTCTGGACCAAAACGGGTAAATTTATTTAAAGCTTGATAAGGCATGCAACTTTTTATAATTACAAAACAATATATATGATTTTCATGTAAAATTTCACTTTTTAAAATTGGAATGCAAGACAAAGTTATCAGTGCAAAGGTAACCTGAATTGCTCTGCTACCACAGGATTAAGTACAGACAAGAATATAGTAGAAATTTATACCTGTGGTGTCTAATAGAACACTTTACAAACTTCACAAATTTATGGGCACATATTAAGTCTGTAAACAGAAAGTAAAGCATAGTTTTATTGACTATAAATCAGTTCAAAATGCTGTAACATGGTGTGTCGAAGACTAATCAAATCTAAACTAAAGCTTTAGATACTTTAAAGTTTGCAAGAGATCATTTAATAGTATACCGTACTTGTATGCTTCAGAGAATTGTGTCATCCAAGTATTTCTCCATATAAAATTCTACTTCAAAATATACACCAGAGAGTTCAGATAGGCATACAGCATTTCCCCTACATAGATTGAGAAAAATGTGCAGTACTGGATAAAGCTGAAAAAGTCTCAAGGTTTTGGAGTATTTTAAATCATCTCTAAAAATGATTTAATTGAGCAAAAAGGTTTTATTCTGTAGATTGTGTAATAAACCTGAATTTCCTCAGAAAACTAAAATATGCACAGTGTACTGCTGCAAATGCTGCAAAACAATAAGGTAAACAGTTTTTAAATAATAGGAGCCTGATTTTAACCTGGTTCTGTGTAGGCCAAGGGTGTCCAAACCTTTTGCAATAAAGGCCAGCATTGGTAAGGTGAAATTGGGTGGGGGCTGACCATTAAATGCAAATAAAATTGCAAAAAAAAATGCAAAAAACAAAACAAAAACCATGGTTCAGATTTCTTTTTCACAAATACTTGCCATTATTATAATAAGGAATTAGCCATTCACTGTCCTCACAGCTGTCTGAACACTTTGCCCCTAACCCCAGAAATCTTGACCACTCCCCTACCTGGCAATTGGAGAATCAGCGAGAGGATTCTCAAATACTGCTCATCTTAAGGCTGTATGCTAATAGTAGAGATATTCTGCATGATGAAGCATCAGGCAGCAAAGGCAGGCACAATACATGGCTGCAGGCAGAGCTCTTTGCGTAACTTGAGTGTTGTACCATTAAACCAAATAAAAAGACTGACATTACCGTTGTGGATCTTAAAGAAGATGAAAATCCTCTTGCTACACTTAAAGCAAGTCAGTCCTTTAGCAATGTATGCAAATAAAGCCTCTGGTTCAAAAGTTCGGTGTAACCTTTCCTCTGGGAGTGAAATGGTGTCACTCCAGTTTGAATCAAGTCTGCATTTCATGCGGTGGAAACTTGATTATGGGCAACATTTGTCCCCCAGGACTTTAGAAATGTTTGATATAGGGTATGCCCATTAGGATGGCATTTGGATTAGCCTTGCAGAAGCCAGTTTTTTGTCTGTTTAGATACTGCTATCTGGGGCAGCTTCAAGTTAAAGGGTAACTGAAAAGACCTGTAAGATTAAAACAAATTTCTTGCAAAAATTACTGACCATGAATAAGGGTCTATTTTGGAGAGATGGCCAAAGCAATATTTTATTCTGACTAGAAAAAGAATGTCCTGAGACAAAAATTCACATTTGATACATACAGAATATTAAAAGCAGAACAGCATATTACCGTATTTTGGAGTCATTCTTATATTTCAACATACTGTGGTAGGCTAATATCTTGCATGAGCATATACTGAAGACATACAGTTAGGCCTATAAATATTTGGACATCGACACAATTCTAAAATGTTTGGCTCTATACACCACCACAATGGATTTGGAATAAAACAAACACAATGTGCTTTTACTGCAGACTGTCAGCTTTAATTTGAGGGTATTTACATCCAATTTACATGGAACAATTTGGAAAAAGGGTAAGAAGTGGAATGTTCTGCAATGGCCAAGTCAATCAGCTGACCTGAATCCGATTCAGCATGCATTTCACTTGCTGAGGACAAAATTGAAGTGAAAATGCCCAAAGCAGAAACTAAAGACAGTTGCAGTAAAGGCCTGGCAGAGCATCACCAGGGAGGAAACCAAGCGTCTGGGGATGTCTATGCATTCCAGACTTCAGGCTGTAATTGACTGCAAAGGATTTGCAATCAAGTATTAAAAAGGGAAAGTTTGATTTGTGCCATTACTTTTGGTCCCTTAACAAGTGGGAGGCACATATGCAAAATTTTGTCATTCCTGCATTGTTCACCTGATTTGGATGTAAATACCCTTTCAATTAAAGCTGACAGACTGCAGTTGTCACATTGCGTTTTTTTCATTTCAAATCCATTGTGGTGGTGTATAGAGACAAAAATTTTACAATTGTGTCCCAATATTTATGGACTGTAGACATAGAATTAAAGCATTTCTGCTGTGGCAGCCACAACAATGGGGATCAAATCCCAAACTTATAATACCTTCATCAACATAATGACATTTTTAATAAAACCACCCAGTGACTAGAGATGTCCCGAACTGTTCGCCGCCGAACTGTTCGCGGCGAATATCGCATG
>CM070033.1:58221488-58241794 GCA_036250615.1 Ptychadena robeensis | reverse complement strand
CAGGGCCGGTGGGGCCCTCGCATTTCGGAGGCATCCGATCATCTGGAGCTGCTGGCGGTTTTGTATGCGTTGCACAATTTCTGAGCGGGCTTCAGGGTTCCAGGGTGCGGATCCATTTGGGCCATGTGCACGTGGTGGCGTACATAGCAAGGCATGGGGGGACCAGGTACCCGATGCTCTTACAGATTGCAGGGAGGATATTTATCTGGGAGACGCATCTGCAGTCGCTTGGGGCATCCTCTCTTCCAGGGGCGCGGAACCAGGTGGCAGATAGGCTCAGCCGGGTGTTTCTGGATCCGAACGAATGAAGCGTACGGCCTGCCTACCTGGAGCCAGTCTTTGCGAGATGGGGGGATGCCGGTCATCAACCTCATGGCTACGGCCGCCAATGCACAGGTGCCGCGGTTTGATGCATGGTGTCCGGATCCTCGGGCCATAGCCCAAGAGGCCTTGGCCTGGACGTGGGGGTCTCAGCTGGTCTACATCTTTCCTCCATTGTCTCTAGCACTCAAGGTCCTCTTGGAGATCCGGGCCGAGGGGGTGGAGGCCATAGTGGTTCTCCCGTTTTTGCCGCACTGTCTGTGTTTTCCCCTTCTGTGGGCAAAGACGACCGTGGCGCCTATCCCTTTCTCGTTGGCACCGAGTCTGTGGCTGCAGTGCGGGGTGATACATCACGATGTGCGGTCCCTGCCGTTGAGGGTCTGGAGGTGGGGTGGCTCAGGTTTCAGCGCCGGGCCATTCCCGACTCGGGCTCTCGACTCTGTCGGTGGCTAGACGGAGTTCTACCAATCGTGCGTGCCAGAGGGTCTGGGTGGCTTTCGGGCGCTTTTGCCTCACGCGCCCGCTTTGATCCAGTCTCCCTGACGAGTCCGCTGGGGTTGCACTTATTCAGATGGGGTTGGTGAAGGGTCTCGGCCTGAGTTCCCTGACATTCCGAGTCTCGGCTTTGTCGGCCGTCCCGGGGGTTCGTTGGGCGGAGGTTCGTCTGATCACTCAATTCCTGCAGGCGGCTGTGAAATTGCGCCCTCCTCATGGGATTCGGTTCCCGAAGGGGGATCTGCCGTTGGTGTTGCGAGCACTCCTCTGGCCTCCGTTTAGGCTGGCGGATTCTATATCCTTTCCCGGGGTGTCGCCTGCGGTGGTCAGTAAGGCTGCGGCCTGGTCGTCGACCGTTTCCTTCATCAGGCATTGTCGGCTGGTGGGTCTGGTGGTGCTCTACGGGCCCGCGAGGATTGTGGTGTATTTGCCATTCTGGTCGGACAGCTTGGTGTAATGATAACTGTGGTGTTCTTTTTGCAGTATTTCGGTGTTCTTGGGTTGTTCGGGTGTTCGTTGCCGCCCCGGGGGAGTTATAGCGTGTTAGTCCATGGTGGGCTTGACATGGGTGAGCCAGGAATATGGAAATTTGGTTTTCATACTTACCTGTTAATTTCCTTTCTGGTTGACACTCATGTCAGCCCCTAGTTCCCCCCCGTTTTGGAGTGAGTATTGTTACGTGAATCGAGTCGGGTGGAGGTGTGTGGAGTGATGGACTTGTATGGAGCTTGGTTATTGGGATTGTCCTAGGGGGTCAAGGGGGGTGGGGAGTGGGACCCGTGGTGGGCTGCATGAGTTGTAAGCCAGGAAAGGAAATTTAAGGTAAGTATTGAAAAATTTCCATATTTGGTAGGTAATCAAATATCATTATTTTTTATATGTCAAGTGCAACTGGAGGGGGGTATCTAAGAAGTAACAACATGACCATTCACCAAAAACATTTATGTAAATCATATACAAGTATACATGGTGTATGATAAACTATATTATAATAAATTTTATAGAACTCTCTGTGGGGATTTTGTTCTGCTTGCCTCTCCAAGCTTTCCCTTCACTACCTTTGTGGCCACCATTACTGGAATTGGTGGGAAAATTTTCCTTGCCAGGTCGTCAATAAAAAATAATTAATATCTCTGCCTCTCTTCCTACTGCACTTGTTTTTAGTGATTTAGAGTTAAATAAAATATAAGGAGGACCCTAACCCTAGGGACTAG
Organism: Ptychadena robeensis; assembly: GCA_036250615.1. NCBI lineage: Eukaryota > Metazoa > Chordata > Amphibia > Anura > Ptychadenidae > Ptychadena > Ptychadena robeensis. Next base: position 58,239,764 of record CM070033.1, on the reverse strand, counting down.
TGTTGAGCGAGAATATTCGCAATTCGCATATATTCTACGAATAGCCCTAATTCGAGAATTCGCAATTTTTCGCGAATGTGCGCTCGGATATTTTCGCAATGGTGGATATTCGTCATATTATGCTTCAACATTGTTTACCGGCATACATTGCGCATATTTGTGTGCATTGCGAAAGGATATGTGCACACACAGTGCTAGTGTTGGCTAAGATCACAAATTATTGCGCACAGGCGTGGGAGGAGATAAAAGTAGGGAACAAACAGTAGTAACTTTGTCATTTAAAAAAAAGTTATATAAAATCAATAAACCAATTATGGTGGGTAACAAAGTCCCTACTACTGGATTAACATCACATAGGGAGGGTAGGACATGGTCAAGAGAGGCTGAGATGCGTCAGAGCCCTGAGGGCCTTATATGACCTAAAAACACAAAAAGCATGTAGACAACTAATTTTGTCTATATGTAAAATGTACTTATTGCCAATTCCAATAACTATAACCTATGTTTTTATATACTGTTACCTGATTATATTTATGGTGCCTTAAAAGTCCCCACTAGGGCTAGGCTTCGTGAAGAATTTTGAGTAATGGTCCCTAGGCTTGGGGTCCTCCTTACTATGTATTTTATACCCTATTCTATTAAAAACAGTTACAATTATTGTTTGGTGTATGATTAAAAGTTTATTTATACAAGATTAGCCAGATTTACCAGAGAAATCACTACCAGAATTACATTCTGAAGCTTTTGAAGATACATATCAGTCTTCCCTGCCATTCTTGATGGTCAAAGCTCGTCCAGCTCTGGCCTGTCAGAACTGCACTGGACGAGCTGGGTTCGTCAGGCAGAGATCAGAGACACAGGAGAGCAAACACTGATCTAATGAAGAGGCAGCTGCAGGGGAAGAGATGCCCCCCCCCATGCTCTCCTATGTAACCTGGCAAAGCATCTGAACATGTTATTATATTCAGGATGTCTACCAGACTCCTGTATGGACATATTTTGGGAAATTACAGGCCTACAACGTAAAAAACGTATTTTTTCCATTAAAGTCTATGGTGTGCTTTTGGTACAGAAATCTGTACCTCAGCAGCTATGCGCTAGGGAGGTTAATATTGGAATTGGAATTCCTGATTATATACAATGCATTTAATAGGTATACTAACAATTAATTGTTTAAAATGTCAATAAAAATGTTTTTTTTAAGTAGTTCCTTATAAACAGGATTTTTTATTTACATAATTAGATAGTGTTACTGTTACAACGAATGTGATTATTTAATCTTATTTGAAATGGGGATGATGGTTTTTGAGCCTTGGTTACCATGGTTATTTCAGCTTAGTTCTGCTGCCGTGACAAACAGTATCAACAGTGTGTTTATTAAATATTATGTAGGATTAATGAACTTTGTAACTATAACATTCCTTCTTTATATCCTAATTAAATGAGTATGAAGCAGTATATATCAATGCTAAAATAGGCAATCTTGATCTTTGTAAAACTGATTTAAGAAACAAGCTTGGCAAGTTCAGGCAAGATTTACCCTGTCTTTTTTAGGGTTGCTGCAGTCCAGGAAAGACCGGCACTCCCGAAGTAGCCCAGGAAATGACCTGTTGCGGGTTCCAGCAAACTTGTGCAAACGCTCGTGGGTCATTTTGATAACGACCCTTTGCCTTATGTTGTGTCCACCAGTCGGTTTCATTATTGCTCATTTAAATGAGCCCTAAAAGTATTAGGGGCTAATTAAACTTCCATCCGTTCTACCCTTTTTATGTCTTGACTTTCAAGCTACATTTTATATCATTGTCTATATGTATGGAGGACAATTAGGAAAAGTTATCTTGGTTAAGCTTGGCATACACACATCAACTTTTACCCGATCGATCTTCAATTCAATTGACTTTTTAACATCAACCTGAGTTGAATATCGATCATTGGTACTACCACACAATGTGACTGCTGCAAAAAATCAGTTGTTTCATAATACGATCAGATAAAATTTATCAAAATACCTAGAAAACTAGATACTGAAACGATTGACTGAAATTTTCCAGCATGACAATCACGACTCTATTTCCATCACTTTCAATTGAATTAGGAAACAATTTTCAAATGATTAACCTTATTTTGATTAACCTGGTCTTTTAAAGTGTCTCCTGTGGCTCTGATTGGACTGGAAATACTTTGCAATAAATATATACTAGATGATTTGCACTCAGTTCCTAGGAAGTCCCATTGTGGGTGAAATTCTTAGACAAAATAAAGAGTGCCATATCTGGACATTTTGCCCTTTACTTTCTGATGCATTGTCAGCAAATACAACATTGTTGATGTGCTTTAATAATAAAAAAACTTTTCTGTATTAATGTGTGATGTTGTGGTACCTTAAAATACCCTACCCTTGCATTATATCACCTGCCTTCTACTTTCTATTGAGATTTCTATGGAAGTAGTAAGGGTGTACATAATTCTAACAGACCTGCTCGCAGTGACGCAAACCCATTAGTTGGCTAGTGTAGTGGCCAGAATTTATATATTATTGCATTATTATAAATGCTATTTATTCATGGTTCTCTCCCTAGTATAGGGTAGTGACAGGGCCTCTTTATTAAAAATGTGTATGCCTCATTGTATGTATGCATGCCCTGTACACTGTTGCCATGTTAGCCAATGTATATATGCGATTTATTCATGGTTCTCTCCCTAGCATAGGGTTGTGACAGGGCCTCTTTATTAAAAATGTGTATGCCTCACTGTATGTATGCCATGCCCTGTACACTGTTCCCATGTTAGCCAATGTATATATGCTTAGTCGGTGTCTGTCCCCTTAAAGACCTAGCACCTGTTGTTTACCCCAAAGATGTAGACATGTGGCTGTACTTTTTCCCGCTCTCCTCACCTCAGAATGTTTCAATCCTAATCTGTCCTACAACTGGCCTTAAGCCAACCTCCTCTTGAGTCCATAAATACTGACTCCTGATGATGTTTAGGGCTCCTATGATGAAGACTTACCTGATACTTCAGTTGTCTAGAAGGTACCATCTAAGAGGGAAACAACAAGCTGGAACTTAGAAACCCAAGATTGATGCCCATCCCTACCTTCTGGGTAATGGTGAACACGTGTATATTGCTGTTCCTGTAGTAAAGCTTGTACATATCCCCCCTACCTTGTGCCTAGACCTTACTTCTTTGGGTGTGTGAGCTTGTGGCAGTGTGCTGGATAGAAGACATCCTTCTCAGAATCTGTTCGTGTAAGTGTGCACCATATAATGTCACCCACGACGAAGACATAAAACCCTGTGTTAGTGCATGCTGCTGTGCTTGTACTTGCACTGTAGCATCAAAATGCTTGCTTCAGGGCATTTGCGTTAATGTGTTAATTAATTCAAAAATGCAATGCAGTACGGTGTGAATGGTACACAGGTTTCCTATAGTTTACGCGATTCCCCTCACATTGTGTTAAGCGCCCTTAGTATTTGTTGAATAAATAACAACAACATAATTCCAACTATTCCTATAGATTTCTTTAAGTACTTTTGTACTGCACAATGCTTGCAGTTTAGCAAATGTATGAATTGTTTGAAATGACTGGTTCATAGAAATTTGCCTTGCAGTACATGGTTGTCTGAACACATTTTTATAATTTTTCTAATAAATGATAGTTAATTAAGTGGAGTCAGAGAACAACCAAAACCTCTGCTGTCTGTTACCCCTGAGGGTTAAACCTGGACAGCACTTTTCTGAGTGAGAATTACAAGCACTCTGCAAGGGTTGTATATGTTAACAACTGCACACTTTTTCATTTTTAATAAGTAATACAATTTTCCTTTGACCACATACTAGAAGGAAAACCTCTTAATACGTGTGTGTGTGTATGTATATAAATATAATTGCTATTTTTCTACCACTCAAACTACAGCTCAAACACTAGAGCACTAGTTTTTTTCCATTGGAGTGTCTTGTTATTACTTAACAGTCAGCAAATGGTTTTTATTCGTATCTGTGACATTATGATGACAGTTTTTATCATCACATGATAGAAGAGTTTTCATTCTGCTTCACTTTAATCCCATCAGTTGGTGTTTTTGTCTTATCTCTTCTAACATTCTCCTGCAGTGAACTAAAGAACAAACACTTTATCACAAAGCGGGAGACACTGAGCACTTGTCTTTGGATGCAGATAATGCTTTAATATATTATTATTATTACAGGTAGCAGCAGTTCCTAATGGATAAAAGTGTAAACAGTCTTACTGGAAACTTGCTAGAACAAAACGTGCTGTTATTATTAAAAGTGTAATTTTGAAAAATGTTTTGACATCTTGATTTATTATATAATATTTTTTCTGCCTTTGTCACCCCCCTCCGACGCCATTGTAAGTGCACCCCTCCCCACTGCAATTTCTAGGGCCTTCCCAGGGGCTTTGATGTAATTCGCCCACATTGTAAAACTTTTGGCACAGCATTATAAAGAAGGACCACTGAAGGACAGCAGTCTCTTCCAAAAGTTAATCAGTGACCCAACAGTAGGGTTACCGTTGTCCACGGCAAATTGATGGGTATGGGTAAAGACAACTCCATCTCAAAATGTGAGACAGCGCGCTAATTATAGACTTCCATAGCTGCAGTTAAATGTCTCCCTCTGAAAACACTTGTGGTTTCCAGATCAACTTAAAGCGGACCTACCACCAGGAATCTATGTTTTCATGAATGGCACTAGAAGTGCCAATAATAGGGAGGAATGCAGTGAAAAACCCCAAAAACTTACCTGTAATGAGCAATTTAGGAATATAATCCGGCATTTCTCTTCATTTCCTGGTTCATGGTGTCAGCAGAAGCCGGCAGCACGTCACAACAACACGTGATTTTTCAGTGAGCTGCTTTGCCATAGAAGATCACTGAACGCCCCCAGTGGCCACCCGCGATATTGCACCACCATGTGTTGGATTTACACTGAAAAATCACGTGTTGTTGTGACGTGCTGCCGGGTTCTGCTGAGCCCATTAACCAGGAAGTGAACAGGAATGCCGGATTATATTACTAAATTGCTCATTACAGGTACGTTTTTGGGTTTTTTCACTGCATTCCTCCCTATTATTGGCACTTCTAGTGCCATTCATGAAAACATAGATTCCTGGTGGTAGGTCCGCTTTAAGAAGCCTTGTGTTGTTCTTGCATTGATCTTAGTTATTATGACAATGGCCAGAGTGTGATGGCTACACAGGTCAGTCAGAGCATTTAAATAGCTGGTCTTGTGTGTTGTGCCATGTATACAAATGTTATTCTCTTCCAAAAGTAAATCAGTAGGGTTACAGTTGTCCAGGGCCAATTGATAGGTAAGGGTGAAGACAAACCCATCTGGGAATTTGTCAGAACACATTCACGCTAATTATAGGCTTCCGTAGCTGCAGTTAAATGTCCACCTCTGAAAACGCCTATGGTTCCCAGCACAACATCAGAAACATTGTGTTGTTCTTGCATTGACGGGTCAAAGATGGGGAGACTTACACTTAAAACTTGATAAAGGTGGGCTGTGTTTCTTCTTTGGAGGTCTACCTTTGCAAGTAAAATGTGCAGTAAGAATTTCTTACACGTTACTGCATACAATGCAACAGCAGTGCTATGTAATATGGTTTGTTAGCAAAAACTTATTTTGTCTTGTCTTCCACCGTTTTTATTTATTTATTTTCGTAGCAGGATTCATGACCTCAGTAAATTCATTATAGTTTTATTGCATGTGGTCCCACATCTAAAATATCATAAGGGTTGTGCTAAGCAATAGTTCTTGCTTGTCCTAAATGTGACTGCACCCTAATCTCCTGTCATTGTAAGTCATGTATAAGATAATGTGACTGAAAAGCTTTCTGACAGAAAAGGGTTGCAGAGTTCAGAAAATATGGCCGTAAAACCACTTAGATTGAATGACCAGATGTCAGCTCCTTCTGTGGTGTAATGATTAACCAAGTTTCACAAAGCGGTTGCCATGGCAACAATATTTCATGTAATAAGTACTGAGAGTACAATTTCTAACCGATGCAGCATTAAATAATCTGCAAAACTTTACAGCTGCCTGATATTATTTTATGGGCACAGTGTGTTGTGATTGCTAGGAATGACTGAATGCTTCTGGTTATTTAATGGCTCAAAGAGGTGATGACTTTGTCTATGGCTCTGTGTCAGTTCATTTCAGGACATTTATTTTTAGAATTAGACACATAAATGTATTTTACCATCATTTCCATTTTGCAGTTTAGATACTAAGGTGTTGAGTATATTTTTCATGTGTTTGTCAATGTGCTATTGTCTCATTTACCTATTCACATATCTCTATCTTCACTCCTAATTAAAAGCTTAGATGTCGAATCTATCTATATAGCACCCCACACAACCATATGTTTTTGTTACTGAATGTGATGCACAGTGAATAGCATCAGACATCAGTTTTATTTTGGCATTTTACTGAGAACAGATATTTACAAAGATGTTGACATCTATATTTCACAAGCATTGGAGCATCTAATTTTTTTTCACATAAATTGTTTTCTTGAATTTAACATATGTAGCACATCTGTGTCTAGTATCATACTTTGTGTTGCAATGGGAAATGGTTGTAAAAAATGTACATCCAGAAATTATTCTACATTGTAGATATCAGGTTTATTATTATAGTGTATTATGGTAGTTACAAATGTTGATCCAACACTAATCCTTTTAGGTGCCATAAGCAGAGTACTTGTATATTCAGTGCTTGTACATTTTTTTCCATGTATACATCATACTAGAGCAATCCTCTTCCATTGCCCTTTAATTAAATGTGATAACTGTGTTAGGTCAGATTAGGTAAGTGACAATCAGAGAAAATGACAACAAATATCACTTGAATTTTTTTGCATGTTATTGAAATACTTTTTTTTAAGTTTTTATAACATAACATAATGCTACATTAAATCAATGCTATGAACTTTAGAGAAGTTGGTGTCTCTGCAGTTTCTAAGAACTAGTAACATGTTGCTCTAGTTTTTTTTGATCATGTTTACTTAAAAAAACACAAGAACATATAAAACTTAGACAATAATGGCAAATAATCGTGCTCTCATGTTATTGGCCTAGTTTTGCAATTAATTAAGTAAAAGGGGTATCAAGAATAATTATTGACTTTTGAGGTACAACAGAGATAAATTAAACAAAGGGAAAACAAGAGACTGGGGTATATTAATGTAATTGCAGAACACATTTTATTCACTAAGCAGATGATCATTAGCCTTTGGAGATATATTTGGAGCAGATGAGCTACAATCATCCATGTAAGAAAGTATGTGCTACATTCCACGACAATGTCTTTTTTTTTGCCTTAGCAACCACTTTAAAACTAGAGAAAAGAAAGTTCAGGTGAAAACAAAGGTACTACACAAATGTATTATACATGAATACCAAAGAAGTTATTGTTGCACACCTACGTCACAGTTCAGTTTGATTTAGTGGAACATGTACCAGACCTAATAAATGTTTTCTGTAGGGCTTCCATATTGTAATGGAGCAGTGATGTGCAAAGGGTAACACATATGAATAAATAATAAATGTTCAATTGTGGAAAGAAAAAATGCAATGGTAGGTTTTATTACAAAATAATTCATAAATATCTAATCCAAAGGTATGAAAAACACACTACACATTTTGCTATTATATATCCATTTTAACGCCCAACTCTAGCATGGCCAATAAATATAAAAAAAAATTTTTTTTACTTAACACTCCATCTCCGGCAATTTTAACTGTAAACTCACCTGGTCATTGGTCATGCCTTTTATTTTCTTAATGCAAGAATTTAAAATATACTATATACTAAATCTATTCAGGTATATGTATTCCAGCACCAGTCGTCTTCCATAGACTTTAACAAGGTAACAACAGGGTCAAAGAGGTCTATAAAACTGGACTATCCCAACTTGCTTTCAGCTTTATTTCATTGGTTGGTAGAGTCAATTCACTTAGACAAGTTAATTTTACAGTTCAATGAATGATGTACATTGAACTGAAGTACATACACCTAGCAACTAAGATTGGGACCTAAAGGTATCATATAAGATTCACCAAAAATGTTAAAAATGATAAATTAATTGACACCATTATAATATTTAAACAGATGGACCCCCTACTGCATACGGTATAAGATATAATAAATATAAAAATTATAATAATGAGGTAATAGGGGTTTCCCAAAAAGGTCTTTTCAGATCAGACCCATTGTTCTTTTATGTATTCTTCTAGATCAGGGGTGGGCAGACTTTTTGACTTGTGGGCCACAATGGGTTTTTAAATATGACATAGGGGTCTGCCAAGAGCCTGCAAGGGCCACCCTGCATAGGGGTCCTAAGTCCTCGTAGCTAGTAAAGGAGATTTAAAAAAAAGAAAATATGTAAAAAATATATAAATAGAAGCTTTTGATAGATAAGCTTAAACATTCTATTGCAGGCAAACTATGGCCTCTAGGAAACAATCTGCCTTGACACCAATGTGACAAAGGGCCAAATTAAAAGACTAAAGGGACAGTTTTGGCCCCTTAGCTTAAGTTTGCCAACATCTGTTCTAGATGCATTTTACCAAAGAACATACACATCACAGACTTGAAACATACAGTATATGACTCATATAACACTTTTAATTTAATTATCTGTAACTATATGTATTTGAGCCCCATGAATCAAAACAACACAAAACAGGTAAACGCTAATTTGACAATCTAGACCAGCTTCTCATCTTCTCAACACATATATGTATCATCAATATTCCCCTAAAGGACCCACCCACAAGGGAGAAGAAAGCCGATATGCATCTTGCAGAAAACAATATATCAAAATGATTCAAACAGCAGTATAGTGTAAGAGATATAGCAGCCACATACTACTTTCACCATCAAACCAACCATGTCTCTTCTATTACCAGCTCATATGTTAATTCCCAAAGCATATGGTTTGCAGACTCAATTTCCAAACTTTAATGGTTACAAAAACTAGATATAACTTATAACAGATTCCATAACTCCTGTACATGTTCAAATATCTATAGTTAGTGACCTATAGGGTAGTCCTTCAATTCATCATTTAAATATGCATATACAATTATCTCCAGTCCTTCTCCACTCTTCTAAAAAAAAACACAGATATTAAGCTTAATGTAACAATTCAATTTGCTATTTTATTGCATGATGTTTTTCAGTATTGGCTACAAAATTATTTTCAAAGGTTATGTTGTAAGAAAATCATACAGTTGTCAAGTATGAAGCTAAAGGTCGAACCTTGTACTGTGGATAGGTTAAGGCTAGATCTGAGGGGAAGGTGCTTGGGGGAATAAATGGAGGCATACAAATGTAATGTAGAGATCCAAATATAATGATGACCTTTATGAGAGATGTTAGATTTTGGCTTATTAGCATTCATGCACCAGGCAATTTTGTAATCAAATCATCCAATTGGCATTGCCGAAAATATCACCCAGGTGTGGAATACTCATTTTTAAATTAAAACTGATTTCCTAATAATTTTATCTTTGCAAATTGACATATAAATGAAATCATAATTTTTTTAGGAATGATCACATTTCAATATTTTTTTTGCAAATTTTTTATTAAACAGATTTGTTTGTAAGAGAATCAAACTAATTTCGGTCTGTTCTGGTCTCTGGTTCTTATTCTAGACAGCCCTGTGTAGGCAGATGTATTAGGCATTCATAGTTCTATATTTTTAAATAAATAAAATGAAAAAACAATAACCCACTTAAGAGCTGTGAATTTATATTAAATATTACATCTCTGTTAATTACTACATCTCTATTTTGTAATTTCTACTATTTGCGGAAAAATTACACTTTTGGCCTTATTTACGGCACAGCCCCAACCTTCAACGACTTAAAGCATGTGATTACAAGACTCTGCTGCTTGATTTGATATACCATCTGACAACCCTGTGTACACTTAACTCCTTCATCAGAACAAGTCTTTTTTTACAGCATACTTGAACAGCACTCTCAGTGTCTATTTCTCTGGTTCTAATGTGCCCAGATATCCATTAAAGAGGCTTATAATTATGAAGGCACTATTTTTGTTTCTAGAAAAAAGCACAAAAATTTGGAAGGAGGAACCTTCTACCTACTATAATTTGATAAAGCACTTATATGAACTCAAATATTTGCTTTAATAAGACACTAACATCAGTAAATTGCTAAATACAGTATGTATTGTGTTAAGTAAACATCAGTGAAGAAACCAACAAGGTACACTTAAGTCAAATAATTCAGTGTTGCAGCCAAGTGCTGGTCTGACTTGTTTCTGTTAATATAACCAATTTTTATTTACACAGTATTTAAAAAGAAAGCTATTGTGCTACAGGAAACTGTTCTTGTTAAACTACAATAGCAAAAATACACTATAAATGTTACAAATGAATCCTTGCTATTTCCTACATTGCGGATATACAGTGTTCTCTCTTTTTCCTACCCGCGCTGACCCTTATGACAGTGTTCATCAGCTATACTTGAAAAAAAACCTTAACCTGACACCCTATAATTTTATTTAGGCAGGGGTATTAAAAGGTTCAGAAAAAAAACTTGGGGTACCTAAACTTAAATGTTGTTGGGCAACATAAATAGAGTGAGACTAGAGCATTGAGTGAGTGTTTCCTGTCCTTGAGGTACTTAAAGTGTATATCAATCTTAGTAATGACCCTTTTTAAACAATTCCCTTTGCCATTAAATGTATGCAGTTTAAAATACAAACTTCCTTCCGTCATCACGTTAGCATCCCGTTGCATTGTGGGGACCCTTCAATCGGCTGGGCACCCTTTGTGTGCCGGCCATAAGCTGCGATGGAGACGCCATCTTCATTGCAGCTTATGGCATCGGCTTCCATCGGCTCGCGCCGGCCAGAGATTATCGGACATGTCCGTTCTCTGGCCGGCCGAGCTGTGGGGCAACAGGGATCTGTCGCCCCATGTGGGCACATGCCGATCAGCGGCCGATTTTTAACCTGACCGACGGCGCGAGCGCGCACGCCCGTCGGTCAGATTAAAAATCGGCCGCTTATCGGCATGTGTATGCCTAGCATAAGAGACATATAAGGTTGATTTTGGTTACGCATCAATAACCTGTATATATGTATGTAAAATATATGTAGCCACTGGAGGTATCCTCTGGTGTTGTGCTGCTGTATGACATGTAAACTTATACAATAAATCACTTGTAAGCATTTGCTTGACCCTTGTGTGCCATAAAAAATCCCCCTGTCCCTTATCCCTGCCATTGGACGGGACAAACATTGTCTGTTTGTTTTGATTTTATTATTATTATCTTGTATTTACATAGCACCGACATATGCCTGATTATGCAGCAATATATATAGTAATACCACTAGTGATGGCCGAACTTTGGCCATATCCGTTCGCGGACAGGCAGGGAATTTGAATCTGAAAACCCGGCCATACGGCACCTGGAACGCATAGTTCCTGGTTGTGCTAACGTCACATCTGGGTTTGCGAGCTGGTTTTTGCACTGAAAGAACGGGTTCTCTACCAGGTCTTCAGTGAAAACAGTCTTCCTGCGGTGGGATCTCGCTGCTTCTGATCCCACCGGAGGAAGAATAGAGGGCTCCTTCTCGCCGGCGAACAGGGCGAGAAGGAGGGCGAACATGCTTGTTCGCGGTCGAACTGTCCGCCTTGTGGGCAGTTCGGCCATCACTAAATACCACTAACTCAGGGGAGCTCACAATCTAATGTCCCTACTATAGTCATGTATATGTCATGGTCTAAGTCATATGTAAGGATATTCTTTTGGGGGAAGCCAATTAACCTATCAGCATGCCTTTGGAACATGGGAGGAAACTGGTACACCAGGAAGAAACCCACGCAGATACAGGGAGAACATGCAAACACCTTGCAGATAGTATTCAAATGATTCCATTGAGGGGACCAAAATGTCCTGCAAAATAAACTATATGACTTTTAAGGCACTGAAATATCACCAGAAAGTAGAATTAATCATAAAAGGTCTTTATTTATATCACAGACCCAAAATTTTACATACCACTCATAGCACAATCAAGCCTTCTTAAAACAGAAGGTATTTACACGGCCCAATCCAGCATAAATCCCAAAACTTTAGGTGGAAGCCTTCGTTTTAGGACAGTGGGCGGAGCCATGCAAATTATTCCTTTTCGCCCCATCAGCCAAATGCACATCCAGAAACCGCTGGTGTACAGTGCAAATATAGCCTTTTTAGTACAGAGCCATTTATTCCAAACTGCATAAGCTGTTACCGGCTTATTGGCCATCATCAGTGCAGTGCATGGAAACCATGGCTCTATGGTGTGGGGCTTGGAAACCGAACAAAGAGAAGTACCAGTGAAGGTTATGGTGAGAAGGGATGAAAGGAATCAAAAAGCCCTCAACTCGAGCAGTGCATAGCACAATCAAGCTTTCTTAAAACAGAAGGTATTTATACGGCCCAATCCAGCACAAATCCCAAAACTTTAGGTGGAAGCCTTCGTTACATATCACTCAAAAAGATACATATTAAATCCAGTTTAAAAAGAAAAGAGGTTTATGGTTCTCTCCACCCATATAGGGTTTTCAGATGCATATTACAGTTTCCACTTTTAGGTATATTGTTTGGGATACAACCATATATAATATGCAGACTATCACAACTACCCAAACGCATTTTTCCCCATCAGGGCTTCTTCAGAGAGATAAAAAAGTGCTGTCTGTGTCCGATATACACTTTTCCTTGACATAAAGTGGAAATCCTGTTAATGCTGGAGAGAGTGCAATTAGGCTTCTCACCCAGAGATATGATGGTCCTCACTGCATTGGGATCCCCAACCAACATGATAAAGTGGGTAACCCCTATGTTGGGGACTACCGCCTTGTATCTGTATGTTATCTTGTGTTAACTAGCTCGCAAAAAGGGCATCCACAATGATGATATAAAAACCAGTACACCAACTGGAAGGTGTAGCAACCACATGTGGAATAGTGATCTGGACCTCTCAGCATGCCTTGCAGATAGTGCCAGACCAAGACTTAAGCTTAGAACACTAGTGCTGCATGGCCAGAGTACCAACTCCCTGAGTGACTGTGCTGCCCAACATTTTGGGAATGATATGACAAGCAACAATCTGGTGTAAGAGGGACACCCAATGTACTTTTAACAAATGGAATAAAAGAATAATTATGAGTTGAAGTAAGTTTGTTGCACTTACATTACCATATAATCTCAGTTAGTGTAATAGACATTCAAGGTTCTCAGTCGGAACACCGAATTGTAAATTTCTACATTACTGTTGATATTATGACCATGCATTCTTAAAATACAATAGTTTTTGTTTACAGTTTAAAAATATGTAAAAGAGCAGACTTCATACATATATCACTGTATTCCTCCAGGTTCCATTTAGTTTAATGCAGACTTTTTGACTGTAATTACATATTGCTTGCAAATTAAACAGACACATAGCATTAATGCCAATCAATCAATTTACTACTGAAAGACTTGCTCATGTTCCCTAAGGACACTCTTCTCATTGAATCCAAATGTAACCATACTTCAGGATGAAATGATAACAGATTTTTTTTAAAAAGTCAGTGATAAAAGTGTGTATAGTTCTTGTGATCACATACAAGGATTTTTTGGTTTTGCTCACAGCATACTATCGGGTAAAACTGAACTGGAACTTCAGTCATATTCTATTACTACATCCTGTAATTCTGAATGTTCTCCTTGTCTTTTGCATGTTTATTCCAGATACCAAGATTAACAGAATTATCCATAACACCTAGAGGTTATCTCCCTTGAATTCGATAAAGAGAATATGTCAGTACACTTAAATTGTGTGGAAGGTGACCTGCATGTTTATCTTATGGCAATTTTTCATGCATACCTTATAGTGAAAAAAGAATATATTGGAAATACATTGTGCACACAAAAACACAGGGGTACCCAAGATGTACAGTAGATCAGGTTCTACCTGTAGAATGCAAAGGCAACGAAAGGAGATTGTGGAGCCTGACATTTTGTATCTCACTTTTTTTAATGTTCTTTTTATCATCTTTAACCCCGCTGCTGGCACACCAATAATGTTTTAGCTTACCCTCTTCAACCATGCTCACACCATCCTGTAGTGTCGGTGCCCTCTGGAATCATTGCTGGACCCACCTGACATCAGTGTTGACCCAGGGGAGGTGGGAGGTGCCCTTGCCATATGCTTGTTTTATATTACAGGCATATGTATGCCTGCTCCTCACATTCCTAGTAGGAATGTGTAGAGGGGCAGAGCGGGCATTAAATCCAAACTGATTACATTGTTATATATTTTTACCATTCTTATTGTTGTTAGATCATTTTGACTTGGTCATTTTAAAAAAAGCTCGCTGCCAAAAAAGTGTGGACACCAAAGCTCTAATGTAACCTGCTCTCCTATATTTAAATTGCACTCCACCTTGTAAGCTTTAAATAGTATAAATGAAAAGCAAGTCTCATTTTGTAAAACTTTCTTTCTATTCAATTAAAAACATAAAGGGTTAGCATCACATTTGGGCATCACCGCACTTTCCAGTTCTCATAAAGCTATGTACAACACAGCTTTTCTCACCAACCATGACCTTCCTGAAGCATAGACACATAGTTATGTCACTGGGACTAAAATTAGGTATTTAAAAAAATGCAAAGGTTTTATTTAAATATGTAGTAAGCAAAAAAATGAGGGGAAAATTAGGAAAGATTCAAATATTGGCATATTGGTTTTCAAGTTATGGTTTAGTATATTCATGTCAGAAGACTAAAATGTCAATTAAATATCAACAAGAAGCCTTTGTATTACAGCATTGTTGTCTGCATGGACATTGAGAAGTCCTAAAACCTTGGGCTAGCCTAGAAAAAACTATGAATAGACTCTAAACTGAGAAAGAACTTGAGCAAAGATAAAGTCTCTGAGTGATGTCTGGTCATTTAAGGCAATTGCTGAAATGCCAAGTAGCTATTTGGGGTGTGCTAGTAGCACTAGATCAAGGGGTTGACAATGATTGACTTTAATATAAATTCTTCTGGATAATGTCCATTAGAACTCCTCCTTAAGTTTTAGCTAATAACATATGCATATATTTCATACCATATTTACCACAATTAAATGAATACTCCATAACTACTTTGCATTCCAGCAGTGACATTGGCAAATCTCACCAGCAGTACCTTACGGTGCCATACATGAGGCCATTCTACCTTGATTCTTGAGGGATCAACGGGAAGCCTCTGTGTGCTGTGTTGCATATGAGTTTTATGATTAATCTCCATTAATAGACAAATATTTGTCTCACATAGAATCATACTTCTCTACAAGTCAGTCAACCCTAAACAATAGATCTGGTAGACAATAGAATGTTAATTTCATTAGAACCTCCTAACAAAAGCCAAAAGACACCTATTCATCTACAGATCAGAGTGGCACTACATAACCACAGGTGGCAGGATGTTCCTGGCTTAAACAAAGGGCCCATGCAAATTAGTATAAACATAAAAGCAGACTTCACGGAGCCATAGTTCGGTTAGAGGTAATGAGTAGTAATTAGTAATATTACAATTAGTGGGCTGAGTTATGGGTGCTCACCTAAACATAAGCCATCCAATAAGCAAGCAGGTAACTCCCTAAGAGTCAAGGAAGACGCCCCTTGGACCCTCCTTAGAAATTATAGATAAATATAGTCAGTCAGAGGGGGTAAGAGGTTGGGAGCGGAAGATCTTAGCAGAAGAAATGCTGTCACACTGAACAGCTCCAGGTACCATAATGTAACCTAATAGTCCTTTGTGTTATATAGTATTGTATTGTCCTGTTATTATGTTCATTGTTATATGTATAGTTTAGTTTATAAACTTTATTACTGTGAAATGCTTCTGTGGCCTGTCTCTTAATCAAACTGTTGTGATATGAGCCATCTCTAGTTGCAAGATATCCTCATTTACGGGTAGAATATATTGATATGTCTATATAAATATTCATATCAATATATCTCTATTAATATATATAAAATAGATTATTATTAATATTCAAACCCGCAACATGCTGGTCATTACTTTGAATGGGGACTGCCACCAGAAAGTATATTTCTATTTTCTATATTCATAAATAGTCAAGTTTTGCTTTAGTACACTTAACATGTTCCCTATAGTATAACAAAATGTACCTGGGTGCCCTAGGCATGCTAAGAGGAGCTCAGATTATGTCTACATAAACCCTACAGTATTAATAAAATATGATTGAAATCTCAATAGATGTTGTTCTAAGTCTTAAATCCCAATGATTTTAACCTTCCAAACCAAATTATTAGCTGAAGATGGATTCCCGCACTCATCTTGTTTACTAAACACACTGCCACTTGTCATCTTATATATGCCGTAAAGATTTCTCTTAGAAAGTAACTGAGTAATCATTACCTTCTTGAATCAGTTTTCTTCATAATAATGTAAAAGCTTGAAATCTACTTTTCTAGTAGCTAATACAGAAAACATAACAATAATATTACCACTGATTTTCATGTTCTACTAAAACATTTTCTTAAATTTTAACTAATACTTAATATTACTGTTTACCATTATAGTCAATGTCCAATTTTCAAGTTTACAATTTGAAAATAATAACAATAGTTGTACAATTTGAGGTGGCCATAGATGGGTAGATTTGCTGCAGATTTTGCCATCGATCTGCCACAGATCTAATACTTTAAAGCTAAAAGCTAAATCCGGCCATAAATCAGCCGGGAAATCGATCTAAGAATTTACAGACATGTGCGTGGCCATTTCCCAGCAGGATTGGCCGTGTGTGATTACATCATCATACACGATCTGCCGGCATTTTGAAGAATAAACTAAATGTCTATGGCTGGTTTCATTGATAAATAGGTTTAAAGGTGTTCCAGATGGGGTCATCTAAAGGCAATTGTCTATGATGTGAAGATACGAGATGTGCAGCACCTGAAACTATGGATACTGGAAGCCTGTGCTAGCATTTCTCCTGCGGTGTTGCTATCAGTGTGTGACGAGTGGGAGAAGAGGGTTGCATTGACAATCCAACACAATGGGCAGCACATTAAACACATTTTATAAGTGGACAGAAACTTGTAAATAACTCATATATAGAAATAATAAAGTTATGTTAAAACCAAGCACACCATTGTTTTTCTTGTGAAATGCCCAATAAGTTTGATGTGTCACATGACCCTCTTCCTATGAAAAAACAAAAGTTGCATTCAAAATAGCCGACTTCAAAATGGCCGCCATGGTCACCACCCATCTTGAAAAGTTTCCCCCCTCACATATACTAATGTGCCACAAACAGGAAGTTAATATCACCAACCATTCCCATTTTATTAAGGTGCATCCATATAAATGGCCCACCCTGTATAAAGCCATTGTTATTTCCTACTTATTAACCCATATTTAACTCTAAAACATGTTGCTACTAATATAATAAAACACATTGTTGTATACTTTTTTGCATTCACTTCAAGAACTTTTCTTCTCTCTTTCTAAATTTCTAGAAACTTTGTATATTTTATTCAAAATTCAAACATCTTGGAATTTTTACATCCGAGCTGGATTACTCTGCAGGGCACAGAGCAGAATGCTTTGAAAACTGAATTTGTGATTAAAAAAATTCAATAACCTAAGACAAGTCCAACAATTTCAAAAGAATAGCAAGAAGGAAACATAAAGAAAGAAGTCAGCCTTCACTGGGTCTTCACTTTTCTGTCTAGAGACACAAGTGTTTCCCAGCTGACTTCTTTTACATAATAAAAAACCCTTTGAATCCCTTGTAGAATATGCCCATAGGACTAACTGCAAAATGTAATTTCCATGGCTTGTCAATGAGAAACTCTATTTTACTGCTCACACAGTCATAGTCTCTTGGGAGATTTTTTAATTATGTTTTCACCTTTTTATACTGTGAAGTCAAACTTTTAGCATGTCAAGCTTTCCCCTTTTTTGTTTTGTATTAATGAATGACCTAGAGTATGCATTTAAGTGTTAACATGTATTCTTTGATACATGTTGCAAACCAATAAATTATTATTGAATAAGAAAGAAAAATTTCCTCAATGTATAGGTTTACAGCCGGCATCCCAAAATTATATCAAAACAATATAAAGCACAGGAATTTCCCCTGTAAGAGATCACAGGGGCCAGGGGACTTTAAAGGCTTAAACAGTAAATAGGTATCAAAACCTAAAATAGGTAAAATTTT
>CM070033.1:58208923-58220035 GCA_036250615.1 Ptychadena robeensis | reverse complement strand
TGATACCTATTTACTGTTTAAGCCTTTAAAGTCCCCTCGCCCCTGTGATCTCTTACAGGGAAAATTCCTGTGCTTTGTATTGTTTCAATAAATTATTATGCTGCAAAACATTTTTTTTCCCAATGTAGTCATTTAATAAATAAGTGTACCATGTATTTATGTCAGTGCAATACGACTGCTTACAGTGGGTTGTTGTTTGATTTGAACTGTGCCATAAATAAATACAGTTTTCACATTTAGTCAAGCATTGTAATTTTGTATCCAGTAAGAAATTATGTAAATAGCGTAATGTATCACAAATTACAGTCCTGGCCTGCTATCTCTGGCACTCAGATATCAACTGCAGACTCAATGGTCCCTGTATGCTCAGCAGGACCCCAGTGCAAGGTATTCTCTTGCCTAGAACTGGGGCCGCTGACCTTGGAGGGAAGCGCCATCCCATTTCTTTCTGAGCAAGGGGTGGCTCAATGTGACCAGCTATGGACAGGGGACTTCTGGAAGAGCGCAGGCTGTTCTGCTCTGGAGCCACCTGCACGCTCCAACTTGTGGTGTCCCAGTCTGATGGATAAACGGAACTTTGGGCCCCCCTCTAGTGTCGGGAGGGCTAACTGCTGCCGCTATCTGTGCTCTGTCTTCCTCCACTACCACTATTTCTTCCGCCTCAGCTGTCTGGGTGTCCCCACTACAGCTTATCTGTAGAATAAGAGCTACCCCACACTACTCACTCTTTTAATTGTTTTAACTCAGTCTTAGATAATTGTACCCTCTCCAATTTTGTATTCCAATGTCATCACACATAATCAGCTTTTTACAGTAAAAATAGAATCTGGACCCCTACCTGCCTTGCAGACAAATAACACTATCTGATCCTATCTCTCTGGTTTGGTGATCCATTAATTGTAAGTGAGTAAGTCCTGTGTGCATTAGCCAGGTTTCATGAACCTCTGAACTTCCTGAACATCTGATGAAGTGGTAAACTGTAAGCATTGTCTGCAGGCTGACAAATCATGCTTTTCTGTCTGGTAGTCTACAAGTGGCAAGTTTGTGGAGATTGGATATTTGGGTTTCAACTTGGACTCCTAATAGGATGCTGGATAATGGGGTTCTATAGTGTAATCAAACCCCATTATCGACCTAGTGTGTGCCTTGGTACACAATCATCAGCAACAACAGATATCCTATTAACGGTGTTAACAAAGGGTCATACACAAAAGGTCAGTCCAATAAAATACAGCACAGATAGAAAAGGCAGGGACAATCCAAAGCCTGGGCAGGCAGAGTTCAAGCAATGACCGAAATCAGGCCAAACACAGGAGAACACTGAAGCATACTGCTATACAAAGGCAATGATCTGCCCATCCCATTTTGCCACCTGTCTATGTTCGCTGAAAGTTCCTGAGACTGACCATCTCAGGTTTAGTCTTAAAGCTGAAAATTTCTATAGCTGTATATTTTGAGATGCTGGTACATTAGAATGAGCTCTTTGAAAGCCCATTACACCTCTTCTTCCCGATTGGGCTGCAGCAAATTAAAACATGTTCCATTCTGTGGAGAGGCAGCAGGGCCCCTGTACTGTTCTATACATAGCACATCCACAGAGATGTTAAAGGTGCTGTTTTGCCAAACAGTAGTTGAGCCAGAAAGGATTCCTCCACCAAAATGGGACGGCATGTCTGTACTGTGCTGAGCACATTCAACTGGCCGCTGACATGCCTCATGCTACCTGCTGTGCAAGCTCCCTTGAGACTGCCTGGGATTCCTGCAGTTGTGGAGGACAACATGGAATTGCCTTACACCTAGGCAATGGTACCTTGCAATTGTCTCATGGGTACTCTATAGTGAGGGTATTACAAACAGCAAGTGGTGGGAACTAGAGCTAGAGTTGTGCCTGTTCCAAGATGATGGTTTAGTAGTTTGTAAAGAAGAAAATGACTAGCTCTACTAGCGTCTTCTAACATGATAAGTTATGTAGGGCCATGTAGGGCAGAAGATAAAAAGAATAACTGTATGGATCCATATAAACATACATGTTTATTGTAATTTTTGGTTGGGTTGAAGCTGTTAAAATCTCCACTGTCTTCTCCACCTCTTTCTTTTAGCAATGATGACCATTGTCTCCAGTACAGAACGTGATGAAAATCCAAAATGACACCTTCACCTTTTTTACCACCACAGAAAAAGCAGTGAAATATTTCAATGGGGGCAAGCTTATCAGTGTTAAGTGATGACTTAAGTGATTGTTTCTTGTGTCAATATGCAGGAAGTTGAAGAACCTTTTCAATGGCTGGTTTATTTTAACCTGCACAGGAAGCATGATTGAATGACCCCTAGCCAATTAGACACATACAAGTTGATTTGCTGATATTCAGTGTGTTCTCTAGCAGAAGGACTTTTCTTAGGTGAACTTGAAATTACTAGTAAAGAATACAATAGGCCACAATGTGGTCCAGTGATGTCCAGTGATCGCTGCTCTACTGTAGAAAACAGTGGTAGTGTTTGCAAAACACAAGTGTATGAGTTCCGTATTCTGCTAGGTTTCTAAAGATGGTGACTGTAACTTTACTTCAATCAATTAAATGGTGCAGCAGATCACTGATTAGAGTTATTACAATACAAACTGATGAAATTTCCCATATCCTTTGAATAAGTAAACTCGAAGATTTCTTTGGATAATGGCTAGAGGGAATTAATAACATACAAGAAATAAATTGTTATCATATTAAATGTATTTAATGTATGCAGACTAAACATGAGGCAATGAAGCATAGCAGGTGCAGAGTCTGATTGGCTCTGCAAGAATCTGAATACAATTAGTACGGCAAAATCAAATTTCATGCATCTTACAAATTGGCCAATATGGTAAAAACATGGTGTTATTTGAAATTGTATGTTTTTTTCCATGTTTGCAATCTTTAGAGTTGATATTTGTGTACACATGTTTGTTTATTCTTGTTTTATAAATGAAGTGCTTTAAAACCAGAATACAAAGATCAAATGGTCCTTTTTTCATAAATGTGCCCCTAGGTCTATGTTTCAAGCTCTGCTCCCTAAATGCACACATGTTACATAAACTGATGCACATAAACAAACTGCTTTCAGTCTTTTAGAATTTAACCATACATGCACGGCAGCCCATTAAAAAAAATTTTTATTCAAAAGTCACAGAATGCTCACAGGATACAAAATTATTATAGCAACATCTAAACTGTATTCATCTGTAATTACCATTAGAAATTTCACAGGACCAAAGTAGATGTGTGAAACCCTATTTAATTGTGGTTACATGAAAAATATAGCGTGTTGGACAATACCCCATACATGATGCATGCTTTCATAGAAAGTGACACTTTACAAAGACAATAGATTAACAATTAGTTTGATCCTAAGGGATTAACATAAGGCAGAGCAAAGTGTAGTAACCCACTCCTGTAATCCGATGAAGAGGGATGTCAAAGGCTATTGTACTTTCAACCATTATTGTGACGAATCCTGTTTTAATGATGGTTATTTGCAGTCATTACATGTAATACTGGCAACACATCCCTGATTTACCGTAAAAAATGATTAGCATGATAGAATACTATATTTATGGACAGCTCTCTAAAAATACTAAACACACAGTTGTATTCATGTAAATGTGACCAAAAATTTTTTTCTATTTTTGATATATATAAAGTGTTTAAATATATAGAGAAAATCAGCCTTTTATTGTCTATAGGATTATCTTAATCCCTAATGTACCAAATTCTAACCTTTAGGGTATGCTCTGCATGGGCCAAATACATTTTCCAACTACGGAAACTGAATTATAAAGCTAGCCATACAGGGTTCAATATTTCCATTCGACCTCAAAGATTAATTTTTAAGCCAATTAATCATAAATCTTTTCCCACACGTTACACAAAACTCGACCATAAAAAAGATCATAAAGCGGTCAGACATGTTGGTAAATTTTGCATGATCATACTTTTTTCTAGGTATTTCAAATGATTTGTTTATGATCGTATGTACAATGGTACTACGCATGCGCTCCATAGTACGATCATGAATCAATTGTGGTTTAATCGATCACACTGGTGGCTTACAATGGTAAAATTGCAAAAATACGATTGAATCTAAGATCAATTGTGCAAAAGTCAACCTGTGTATGGCAAGGTTAAAAATAACATACTTTCCTTACAATCCCCTTCTCATTTTTATTATGTAGGCCTTGAGCTAATTACATTGCTTTTTATAGGTTCCAGCCTGTCTTTATGAAATGTAAGCCAATCATCCCAGCCTACTAGCCTACCAATCTTTAGAATGGTAGGGATAAGCTAAATTAGGCTGAATTTGTCATTTGGTTATTCAGGACTAATGATTTCTGTAGTTAAGGGTGCCATAATGCTATCTGTAAAGGTAGACATACACGGTTAGATTTTAGCACAGTTGGTCTTCGATTCGATTTTTGATCTTGATCGTTTCATTGAACATCAGTCGTTATGGAGTCAAAAGTAAGCGTGCCATACATGGGTAGATTGCCGTGCAATCGACCTTCAATCAATTACAGCGTGGTGACATCACTACGTTGTGATTGTTTGTGGGTCAATCGTACGGTAATCAATGTGCACCACATGGGCACATCAATTACCGTACGATGGGGACCTGGTTCCCCCGGTCCCCCGGGTCTCTCCTTTCCACAGCTGACGAAGCAGCCAGCCTGCACGCCCCCCTCTCTTCTGGCAGAGCTGGGTCCATGCTGGCCCCCTTCACACACACAGCCGTAGCTAATCACATCCTGTGTGTGCAGCTCAGCTGTCAGCCCGTCCATTGTATTGGATGGTGACTCGCAGTCCCCATTCAATGTAATGTATTGGAAACCTGTTTGGTCAAGTTCCTTTGAGAATCTGTTGATCCTGCTTGAAGGAACCATGGATGGCTAAGATGAAGAAACAGATTAGAGTAACATCGGGAGCTGTGAGCAGAATGCATCGATTTTAGTTTTAGTCAAAAAACACAGAAAAGTGTCATATATAAATGTGCCATCGAATAAAATTGACTCAACCAACTGCCATGCTACAATTTTAGTTAGATCTTTGACAAAAAATTTCCAACATGTTTGACCACTTTTCGATCTATGTTTTGATTGTTATCAAACAATTTTCGTCAATCGAACCATGTGTGAAGTATACGATTTAAGTAATCAATCAATGTAAACTTTGATTGTTTTAAGTCGATCGAACGCTAAAATTGAACCAGGTATACCTAGCTTACGGTCAACTGTCAACAAATGTACAAGTCAATCTCTATCTGCATGATCTAAAAGTAATTTAATGGTTGGCTAGTTTATTCTTATACTGAGGAATTACTCACTTAAATCCTTAAATCTGCTATCCAAATCACTAGACAATGCAGATTCTCGTTTCATATTCAACATCACAGGAGGAAATTGGGGTAGGTTCATTTTATCCTAAAGATCACAATTATATTTTATGATGCAGACACAGAAAATCTACTAGAAGAAAAGCTACAGGATATTATCTGATCTTCTACTCATAGTGCTAAACATTTTCATTTATTTAAAGATTTTGATGCAGTTACCGTATGTTGAAATGTCTATAGTGGTTTGCTGAATGTGCACTTATCACTGATGTAACACATCTGTTATCTGATACACTGCAGTTTGAAAAAGGAAGGAGAATTTCAAAACAAATTAGGGAAGGAAATTGTGTTTAAATATATGTCACATACAAGTTATCTGGAACTATAATGCAACAGGTTTGTAAAGCTATGCAATTAGCATACAGTAACAGTAACTTATTCTCTTATTTATAAATAGGTAGACATGGGTTTGCAGTCTGACTTCATAAAGTACATTTCCACAACTATATGCATTTAATATGATATAATACAAAATAATGTAAATTTGGATGGGATTGAATTTAGAATGAGTCCTGAAATGATGCAGTTGTGTTCTGCGAATAATTAATAACTTTATGAACAAAAGTTATTCAAAAGCACTCCGAAATGCCAGTCAGTTAAAAAAACCAGTCCAGGGCGGTTTTATTGCATTAAGGGGCCCTATGCAAAATAGGACTGAGGGTTTTGTGCTACCAGAAAAGTTATTGAGCGAGGGCTCTGTGCTAGTAGCAAATAGTGTGCACGGGTGCCACGATTAAGCACCTATGCACCCGCATACTTCACACAGAGGGAGAAACGGCCTTTTATATATCTATGTACTAACTAGTGATGGCCGAACCTCGGCCGTGTCCGTCCGCGAACGGGCGGAGCGGACTTTTAAAAAAGTCCGCCGCCCCACTGTTCGCGGACACATTCAAATTCCCCGCCTCTAGGCGGGGAATTTGAATCGGAAAACCCGGATGTGACGTCAGTGACGTCACATCCGGCCCCTGGAACGCACAGTTCCTGGTTGTGTTAACCGGATGTGACGTCACTGACGTCACATCCGTGTTTACGAGCCGGAATTTCACTGACAGACCGGGTTCTCTACCCGGTCTTCAGTGAAATATTCTTCCTGCGGCGGGATCTCGCTGCTAATGATCCCACCGGAGGAAGAATAGAGGGCTCCTTCTCGTCGGCGGACACGGCGGGTCGAACACCCGTACTGTCCGCCGGCGAGAAGGAGGGCGAACAGGCTTGTTCGCGGCCGAACTGTCCGCCTTGCGGGCAGTTCGGCCATCACTAGTACTAACCCACAAAATTAAGCAACACCCCTGAAACAAAGGCATATTTTTGGGTTTTGCAAAGAAAGAATAAAAAGTTAATATGTTGTAAGTAAAAAAAGTGACTGTAAGGGCTTTTTGCTAAAAGAAAAGACCTGTAAACACATCCATACATGACATAAAACACCCCACCACTCCAATCCAGAAGTAAAATGAAAATTTGCTTACCCATTCTACCTCTTCACTAGGAAGTTTGACATCTCTCCTTAGAGCAGATATTAATCCACTGACACTATGACTTCTCTTTAGGTAGTCATACATTGTCTGATTCCCTGATTCCCTTGAAGGATCGTCTGCAGCGTGATGACATCATCACGATTCATCCGATCATTCAGAGGATCCACTGGCACCCTTTGTGTGCCAGACATTACTTTTGATGGTGATGCCAGTCCCAATCCAAAGTAATCGGCCAGGAATTTACCTACATGATGAATCACTAGCGATCCGACATGCTGGAGGACCAATTTGTGGCCGAGCAATCGTGGGTTAATCGGCCAAAAATGGGGCACGAATTAGCCTGTATATGGCTACCTTAAGAACTTCATTGGATTGCCATAATTTGCCATTCTAAAGCTAGCCATACATGGGTGTATGGCCACCTTTAATCTACAGACCATGATCCATATGCCATGCTGAGTATGTTGTTAAAAAAATTATCTTAGGTAAATTTATGCAGACCAGGTTTTAAAACCACATGATTAGCTCTGAAACCAAGATCATAGTAAATGTGAACCCCATCCTTACTAAACAGTTAACATTGTTATATTCCTCCATACTCACAGTTACAGCTAACCAGTCACCGCTGTAGATGGTCACAGACTTCATTAGAATTCATTAGTTACCAGAAATGAACAGAAAATAGGAATGGAAATATCAAATGAATGCTGATGCATATGAACTATAAACTCATCACGACTTGCAAAAAAGTTTTACATTCTTTAAATTGAGTGGAATCATGATACAACACAACAACGGATTAATACAAGGGCTTTGTAGATTTGGAAGCCTGTGATCAAAGATCAAATCACTTGTGACTTCAAAAGAAATGCGCTGAGAGACTGTTCTCAAAGATCTAACCTTAGGTAATTCTCTCTGGATATACAAAGCATCATAGAAAGTGATATATAAAAGATACATTTAAATATACAAAAGATGAAGATGAAATTTCTTTGGATGTTTGGGAAAGTGCTATGCTGCTTCTTTCTTGTCTGCAAGGCAATAAGAGGCTGCTGCTACTGACTGAAGTTTTACAGAACCATATAACACAATAACATACATTAAAGAGCCACCTTGTAAATATAGCATTTATCTACTCGGGAAATATTCATGCAGCCTCCGAATAGATATTATATGTAGTTGCTTCAGATTCACACTTGTATTGCTTAACTTTTCATGTTACAACACATCTTATTTTTTTTCATCAGACAGCTTTATAAAGAAAAAAGAATTAAATATTCCTATGTTTTAGGCCAGAAATATTCTTGGTGGGTTAAGCCAACCAAATATACTTCTTATTCTGTGCTTTTCAACTATGGTGATGTTTATGGGTACACGCTGCCCAGTAATGCTCTGTTGTGTTTTCTTGCTCTGTCCAACAATAAGTCATTTGGAAGCATTTCAATGTTCTCTCTAACTACACAAAGCTCAATACACAGCTTCAGTGTTTGTTTGAAGCTTTCATCATTAGCTACATCCACACAATATCTTTCCTAGCACTTCAATTATGCATTGTAATGTATGCCATGAACACATCTGATAGCATCCCTCCCCTCTCTACAGATTTCTCTAACTGTTACATAGTAAAATGCCTGCCAATAGCACACCCCCCCCCCCCCCCCTCCCATGATTGGTACAGTCCTCAGTTTACACACAGAGCTCTGTCAGCTCCCATGTGTAGTGCCTGTGTACAGCATTAAAGCAGGGAACACACGGATCAGTATTGGAGCCGTCCGATGTTCCATGCAGCAGCTTGATGACGTCATCACGCTGCTTTCAGATATCGGAGAAGCTGGAGAGACAGGAGAGCTCTGCTGTCTCTTAAGCTCAGCCGATGCTTTGGATGGAGACCCGCGGTTTCCATGCAATGCAACGGACATTGACCGTGATTTACAATCATGTCCGATATCCCTGTTTTACCAAAAAATCCTGCTCGAAAACTGAAATGGAGGCATACGATATGGGCCAGATAGATGGCTGTGAGCCCACATCTTCATGTGTATACCCAGCTTAAGTGACCAGTGCTGGGGAATCTTTGTATAGATTCTCCGAATGCCATAGCTAGGGTAATGGTCAGGACTTTTTGGGTTATACAAATGTGGCAGGACAGCCAGAACGACTACAAGTCTCAGTATACTATGAGGCAACCATTATAAGTGATATGACAGGGAATAGCTAATGCTTAACAATAACAATCCCAAGTATGTGTGAAGTAAGAGATCTGCCCCATAGTATCCTGTAATTGCAACTGTCATCTTATGCTGTGGGTGCAAGTTCCTTCAGCAGCTTTTTGGCACTAGTAAATAATAAGGTGATTCCCAGTTGTATCTGACTGACCATCTACTTTAGTATGTCCACAGTAACTGACAATTACTTGTAGTATGTCTGCAGTAAATGATCTTCCCTTCTAGTATGTTCGCAGCAGTAACTGACCATCCCTTTAGTTTGTCTGCAGTAAATGATCTTCCCTGTAGTATGTCTGAAGTGACAGTCTACTACTTCTGTAGAAAGTCTTATTTACCTTCCTAGCAGTAAGCCCCTACTGCACCATTTTTAACGGCATGCTATGGAGTACACTGTACTCTGCTTGAATTTCCTGCCCTTGTCCACGTCGCAGACCTGGGCTGGGAAACCAACTCCCCTCACTTATAATGGAGGTCTTTGGCGCTCCCCATCCCAGATGACATAGAAGGGGTGGTCCCAGACTCCCATAATAGCTGCGGATGAATAGAGAATCGCTGCAGCTTCCCGAATCACGGTTGTTCGAAGTTTGTTTTTTAAACTAATATAATCTGTAGTATATCTGCAGGAACTTACAACCTTTTGTAGTGTGTCTACATCATCCAACCTTCTCTTGTTGCTTCATTTATACAGGACACACCATACTATTATAAATAGCAATAGTACCCCTGGCACTGTTAACAAAATGTAAAACAAGTTTATTTAGTTTACTGCATATGCTACCATGGGTGATGCTAGGGGTTCCTGCACCAGACGACACCAAACCTAGTGATGCCACTGCATGCAAATGTATGCCTCACTGATGATGCCCTCTATGTTTATTGCTTAGACAGAGAATTGTATATTTTCTCTTTTATAGCCTTTACAATTGTTTCTAGTTTATAAAAAATTGTTAATTCTTAGACATAAAGGTTTGCTTTCCTAATTTATTTAATGAATAAACTGGTAAATGCTAGCTCTGGCTGTCACAGTTTGAGTCATAGCCCTGAAACAAATTGGCATCTCTACATTGATTTTTTTAGAGACATTACGATATCTATAACTTTCAAAAACACTTTTTATATAATCAGCATCTATATTCCTTCATGCAGGTAACTTTTAAATTGATATTTATTTTTTCTAATATAAAACTAATGATTTTCAACATCCTGTGTATCTGTGCTATAAATAAGTATAACAAAACAGCCTAAATACAGATTTACCAACAACTAGGCTTTAATTTGCTGAATAGGGCAGTTTGACGTATACACATTACAAGTTTCTTATACTTTATCTAGGCAAAAGAAAACATTTGGTCTAACATATGCTAGCATTTGCTTGTTAACACTAATCACCATCTCTTGGGATGTACACATTTTTTTGTACAGCAAGATAAAAATGTAACTGCATTGAAGAGCTATGACTAGAGCAACATGAATATAAAGATAGTTTCTTAGGGCCAGCTAACACACAATTAAAAGATTAAAAGGAAAAGAGAATGCCTCTATCATCTTCTGAAACAAACATCAACCTGATTGGAGTATACAACATATTGTCACCAAAGTGATTACCAGAAGTACAATCTATTAAACCAGGGTTAAGCGGGGTTGATGTAAGATCTTAAACCAGTAGTGACCAACTTAATTGATATGGAGGGCCACAAGCACGGCCCTCAGCATCACTAAAGGGCCACACATAACATTTTCAACCTATAAAGACTTGTATAACCAGTTTTTAATGAAATAATAAACAACAGGCAGAGTTCGAAGATATACATAGTCATATGCATATTCTCATAGATATCATCAAAGCCTTTGATGATATCTATGCTGCAAATAACCTTTGATTCAAAGGTTATATGCCCCAATTCTCAGGTTATGTGCCGCAATATATATTATACAATCACCCTCCGTTCATTGGTGGAATAGTGACAACATAGGCACTCATCAGTCTG
>CM070033.1:58164078-58181691 GCA_036250615.1 Ptychadena robeensis | reverse complement strand
AATTCCCTGGGGACAGTGACAAATACCCGTTACCTTAACCTCCATTCTCTTTTGTAATCCTAAACTCTTTACAAGCTTATTCGCTTGCAGGAGGAGATAAAGACATAAAGCAAATCAGGGAATTCTTTATTTTCTGAATCGAGCCAATTTATTAGTAGAACTCTTACCTTTTTTTATTAGCAACAATTATATACTGAACAAAAATATAAATGCAACACTTTCAGTTTTGCTCCCATTTTGCATAAGTTAAACTGAAAGATCTGAAACATGTTCTACACACACAATAGGCCCATCACTGTCAAATATTGTTCACAAATCTGTCTAAATCTGTTAGTGAGCACTACTTCTTTGGCGAGATAATCCATCCCACCTCACGTGTGTGACATATCAAGGTGCTGATTAGACAGCATGAATATTGCACAGGTGTGCCTTCAAGTTCATGGTTTATTAGATTTTAAATATTGGCTATTCCAACTAAGGCTATCTCGTTAACCTATTCCTGATCAGGTAAAAGTTTGGACACATGGTTGGTGTTGGTGTGTTTGGCAATGTCAGAATCTCTGCTTGTACTGCTTCTAATTTTTTGCAATGTCTTGACATTAGATAGTCTACTCCATAACCACCTCCTGAGGAAGCCCTAATCGGGTGAAACGTTGAGGTCACCTTTGGAGAACAACCAATCATGAATATTGTATAAATATGAATGTATACTGGCCTTAGTTGGTCTTGCTTTTTAATTGTATTATCTGGGGAATTTTTGGTATAATAAATGTGATTGGTATTTTTTCATATACCTAGGTCTGGTGTCGATCTAATTTAAAGCCCATATTCTTTTTCTCACCCTCTATTTAAATGTATTACATTGCATATTGATGAGGATCAGTTTACAATCTGCAATGGATTGCGTTTTTTTTTTTACACTTGCATTAAATGTTTATTTTTTCATTGTTAAATATGGCCTATTGAATCATTCTATTTGCCGTCCATGTATAAAAATAATGTGTCTATGAAGGTCATATTATACCTGCATTTAGTCAAAGCAATTGGATTGTACAAAGTTCTGTCAAAAAACCAGCTTAACCTCCCTAGCGGTTGAGACGAGCCTAGCTCGTCCGAGCTTTAGGCTTGCCTCAACCGCCCGGGAAGCCGCCGATGGGGAGACTTTATGCCTCCCCGGAAAGCTGCGGCGATTGTTTACATCGTCAGTAATGACAACAGCTGCGCGTAGAGCTCCGGCGGGATGCCGGAAACGGCGGGCAGTGTACTATGTACACTGCCTTGATCGCCCATATTGTGCCGTTGTAAACGGCGCGATATGGGCGGTGCGCTAGGGAGGTTAATCTGTTTACCATACCCATGTCAAGGATTTCAGGTATGTAAGGTTATGATTATATTTTTAAGATTAGAGCTTTAACCTTCCTAGCAGTTGAGACAAACCCAGTTCCTTCGCTCTGGGTGTGCAAAAAGTGAACTGAACAAACTGGGTTTGTCCGCTGAGAAGTGCAGCGGCTCTGATTGCTTCTGGGAGGCTTCCTGCAAGCCCCCCCCCCCCTCCCCGGAAGCATATCTCTCCCCTTCTGGTGTCACGTAGCTAATGGCCCACTGG
Organism: Ptychadena robeensis; assembly: GCA_036250615.1. Taxonomy (NCBI): domain Eukaryota; kingdom Metazoa; phylum Chordata; class Amphibia; order Anura; family Ptychadenidae; genus Ptychadena; species Ptychadena robeensis. The sequence goes on along the minus strand of CM070033.1, from coordinate 58,180,085 downwards.
AACGAGGCTGGAGTTTCAAATGCAAACCACACTAAATAGTTTTCTGCTTAGAAGTTAAGTGATCAGCTACCATGTTTCCTGATCCCCCTGGTGTCACAAACTTAATAATAAAATGGCGTCAGGAGGATTTTCAAAATATATTAAATACAGTCTTCTGATTAGAAAACTGTATTCAATGTGATTGGAAATTGTATACATACCAAAACAAAGGTACAGGTGCCCCCGATGTCCCCTTTTGAAATTGATCCTCTCCAGTGTGACATCACACCGGCAGTAGGAGCTCCAAATCTAAAAGCGAATTGTACTGAATACAGCGACAAATTTTATTAAAAATAAAAAACACATATAAACACATTGTAACAGCTTAAAAATGACCAGTTAGGCTATGATTCCCCAGTGTTAAACACTAGCTATCCAGGCTGAGACTATATTTCAACAGCATTTAGGAATGTGTTAATGCTCCCTGCGTTAATCGCATGCCTTGACAGGGATCCCATACATATGCATACGATTAACCCAGTGAGTATCGTTGCATCTCTAAATGCCTTGGAAACATAGCCTCAGCCTGGATGGTTAGTGTTCAACACTGTGCTATTACCATTACTGATCATTTACTGCCTATCTTACCGTTGCCTGAATACCATACATTTAATTATGAAATGTCATTTGTTTTGCATAATTTTGTGTTTAAAACATTATTATACTCAGGATGTCTACTAGACCCTTGTATGGATATATGTTGGTAAGTTACAGGCCTACAACCAAAAATTACATTAAAGTCCATTAAAGATGAGATAAGTAGATTTATGCATCTGTGTCTTTCTCTACAAAAGCCTGTCTTTCTACATGTATCTGTCTGCATATACGTTTCTATGAGCCTTTCTTTCTAGGTTTCTAGTTTCTTTCTAGGTCTGTCAGAATTTGTGTGTCTATGTGCCTTTTTTACATATGTCTGGCTGCATATATGTGTCTATGTGCCTTTTTACATGGGACTGTCTGCATATGTGTGTCTATGTGCATTTTTACATGGGTCTGACTGCATATGTGTGTCTATGTGCCTTTTTACATGGGTCTGTCTGCATATATGAGTCTATGTGCCTTTTTATATGTGTCTGTCGGCATATGTGTGTCTATGTGCCTTTTTACATGGGTGTGTCTGCATATGTGTGTCTATGTGCCTTTTTACATGTGTCTGTCTATGTACCTTTCTGAATTTGTGTTTCTGTCTGCATATACTGGTCTCCCCTCATTTTCGAATGACAGTGAAGATGGCGCACATTCATTATTCCCTAGGCTTGTAGGAAGTGGATTAAATCATGCTTGCAATAACCCCAGAACCACCATGCAGAACAGTGAATTTGCAGGTAAACATTGGCGATAGAATGAGTATTGAAATAAAAGCTGCTTGTTTAATTTTGGCTTCACATTCTCAAATGATGAAATGCTTAATGTCAAAGAAAAAGTGATACTGAAGAAACCTTTCAAGATATAACTAACTCTGAAATTTTCAGCCCTGCTGGTAAATGCCAAAGTTGTCATTTACCAATTGTGGCCATATGAGTATTCACCATCTTGACAGATGCCCTTCAGAAAGTTGTGATACATGGGCCGGTAAAGAAGAAAACAAGTACTCAATAGAAGGTTAATTCAAGGATATGGCTGCAAAGCTTCTGCATCTATTTATTTATTTTTACCTATTAGATTATAAGCTGCTATACACTATGATGAGAACACAACTTGTAGATTCTTTTTAGCAAAAGAAAGGAAAACCTCTGGTCCCAAGTTGATCATTCTGATCACACAACAAGGGTATTTTATTGAAATATCTTTAACTTTAAACTTAAAAATGTCCCAATAGAAACACAAAATAAATGTTTTTTTTTGCAAAGCTAAAAGCTATATATTCAAAATGTATTTTTATGTGAAATGTTCACATTTGACTTCTAAGTGTCATCTTATTTGTGCTTCATCACAGCGCAGAACTGTTTGTTTCTGTTCTTCACTAGCTTCAGGACAGGACAAGAGGATGAGCTTCGCTGCGCCTGCAAGCCAGTTTAAAGCCAAGTAAACTTGTCAAGGCAGTTTATAAATGCCAAGGACCTGACCTTTATTTGCTCTCTAGTATTGCTTTGTAATATTTGCCTATTGGAAGGGCATTGCCTTTAAAAATCACAGAATATAACCAAAATTAAGGTTAGAGAAATAAGAATAAGCTGGATAAGCAATTGACACACCATAGTGACAAGATCAAGGAAGCCTAATGAGCCAATTTATTTGCATCTGTGGCATGTGCAGACAACCACACAACATTTCTTATCCCTGGAGAGAGCACAAGTTTACAGGTGCCTGTGACAGGTCGTTTCTCCAGCAGCTGCTTGTGTAAAAATCAGAGGGGGGCTGCGGGGGGGGGGGGGGGGGGGGGCTGCAGGGGGAATGTCTGCAGTGTCTCTCCTCTCCCTCTACGGATGTGTCCATGGAAGCTGCAGAGTAATTGCAGTTTCCACACACAGGGATTGGGAGATAGATAGGAGTTCATCTATCTCTCTCTTCATTGCTTATACCAGCAGGGCTTTGCTCGTATAAGCAATACAGTTCAGATGTGAGATTCGCCCGTGGGTGGATCTCTCATCTGACAGCTCCTCTAGGTCCCCAGCTAATCTTCTTGCTGGGAGAGCTGTCAGGGAGCCAAAGCGCGACCACCCACATTCGGACCATAAGATGCAGGCATCCAACCCCCTCACCCAAATTTCTGGGGGGGGGGGGGGGATTGCATCTTATATAAAAAATATGATAAATTGTACTTACCTCTGAGCTGTCACAATGGTGAAGTGCTCCACAATCCAAAAAATATACTTATACTAAACTGCTGTGATCTCATCGGTGGCAGTTGCCATGGTCCTGTTAAAGGGACTTAATGACGTCACTGACTTGAACGTCCATCAGTACTTGTGATAAACATCCATTGCTGGGAGAGTTCCTCCTGCCACAAGGGAACTGGTGGATTATCTCATATTAGGAAAGCAGGCCCAAGGGTAGTGAACAGAGGAAACCCACAGTGATTGTGTTTAAACAATTTACTTTACTGAGGTTAAATCAGAATACAACTGGGTAACTGGGGTAAGTTGATTGGCAGTAGACAGTCCTTGTATATTGTGACTATAGTCTCTGCAGGGCAATGCTTGATCACCATGCTGCCATCCGAATGGCCTGGTCGTCCTCCACTCGCTACCAAGAACTGTGCAGCAGTCGGAAGCCAGGGCCCAATCCAGGTGGCTGTATCAGCGTACAGTGGCTGGGGTATAGCTGTGAGGTAGTTTTGTCGTGGAGCCTCCTGTATGCTCCGGTCACCTTCCTCACAAAGCCAGGGCACCTAACACACCTCCTCAGAGAATGACTCTCCCTTAAGCTAGGAATACACGGGTCGATTTTTTCACAGATTTTAGCACGTTCACGGCGTTCAGCTGTGCTAAAATCTGTGCAAAAGTCAACCTCTGTTTTAAATCAGGATTTTAGGAAAAACCATATGGGTAGGTTGAATTACCATATTTTTTCATGATCGATAGATCTCGCTTGGCCAAACAGGGATCCAACATGTTGCTGCCTGCTGGCTGCCAATATCGGGGCAGCGTGGCAGCAGGGCGATGACGTCATCGTGCTGCTGCCCAGAATTCTCAAATGGTTCAAATATCGAGCCGTGTGTTCATGCCTTTACACTCATCTCTGGAAAAAATCTGCTCACTTCCTGTTCCTCCATCTACCTGGGTACCTCCTCACATCATTACAGGTAATATAACTTTTTTTTCCTGCAAGGGACATAAAGTAAATCTAAATGACATCATGACGTAAATGCAAAATAATTTTTAGTTACCTCTGAACACAATGGTACAAAAGTGCTCCAAAATCATAAAAAAATACAAATCTGCTGTGCTCTTGTCAGTGGCCATATTTAGCCCTACAGGGGTGCCAGTCTTTCAGAGCCTATTACATTCCAATGATGCATATGGTCACTAGAAGCCACCAGAGATTGTTTTTAATGTTAAAAAAAGTAGTTCAATAGACTTGTAAAAGGCCAGTAATGAAGTGACTGATTTCTATTTCCTGATTGTGTGAGACATCAATTTTCTGAAGGGAGGGAGAGCAGGAGAGACAAAAGACATTCAGCATTATCTCATTATGGTTTTATATTTTTTGATAGATGGTCGCAACATAAAAGATTTACCTGTTTTTTGGGTTTGCTTTTTCATCAGCCAGCGAAGTGTACACAGACAGATGTTTGGCTAAATGGAAATTGAATGTGACCGCTGCCAGGTATCGCTCTCAGTTGCACATGCCTGCAGGTTCTAGTCACTCTCTAATATGATGCTCTCCTGCCCAGCGGCAAGGTCAGGCTGCAGTCCCAGCTCTGCTGTTTTATTTGTGGATGCATTTGCAAAAACCCATTAGGATCTGCTGTGTCATAGGATTGACCAGGTGTCCAGATATCATTCTCTACCTGGTGTGGATCTGTGCCTGTGATAGTGTCAATTCATTTGTACTGCTAGGTGGCTTACTTTGTGGATTGAGTACTCTATGTATTGAACTAAATTCCTATGTATGACTTTTGCTGTGTATGTGGACGATTTGATTAACTCTTTAGCTACTCCATTTTATTGAACTGATCCTTGTGTATGACCTCTGCCTATTGTTGGACTACTCTTCTGTTGAACTCATTGGCTACTCTGTTTATTGGACTGATCCCCAGTCCATGACTTCCGATTTGATTTTGGATTCGCTCCCGCTTCATGTTAGCTTTTGACCCCTATGTCAGCAGCAAACTATGATATGCATGATTAATGGAAATTATGCATTCTTTATTCATTATTTCTATACTTTTAGATAATGCAATCATTTTAAAGGAAAATGCTTAAATTAACTAGATACAGGGCCATGTCTCCTGCTTTGCAGAGTTTGCATAGGGTTCCTGGTGCTCTACCCCGCACGCATATTCCGTATGCCGATCACTACTGACAGCATGATCCAGCTGGCCAGTGGGCGGTTGGGGGATGCACCACTAGCACCCCAACCCCGCACTCAACAACTCAGCTGGCCGAACAATAGCCCCACCCCTCCAACTAACAACTTAGCCAGCAGGGGGGCCCTGTGCTATTACTTTGCATAGGGCTCCCAAAAGGCTAAGAACAGGTCTGACTAGATACATTCACAGTTGTTATAAAAAAAAATCTTTAAACACAGGAAGTTTTATTTTTATTCTGTAAGTGTTTGGTTTATAAATCTTTGATGACCCAATAATCTCTACAACTTTGTAAATACATGCCATAAATTTTGGAATTAGAAAGTTTACCCAATTTTACTAGGCTATTGAGCAACAAAAGCTAAATATAAGGATATCTCATTGTAGACTTAGTCACTGACATTTTGATTTAACACCGGTGATATCTTTCAGACAAAAACTTTAATTTCCCAATAGGCACAGCTTACTTTAGTGATAAAAGAAGGCAGAAAAATTTATCAATGCAAGCACTTGGAGAAAAAATAAGTTCTACTTAGAAAAGTTTGAATGTGAAAATGCAAGTTGTTATTTGACAATGCAAATTTTTAAGCCTTTTATTTTAGATCCAATCTCTTCCTCTGGAGTTACAATTTAACAAGATAAAGTAATATAGATTTTAAACAATACTTTGTTGTACAGAATCTAGTTGAATCAGCATTAAATGACAATTCATTTGCAGAGTGAAAAGAAACTTGACAGGCTCTCCCAGAGGAATGAAACTTTTTTTTCTTTAGAGTGTAGCTAAAGCAGTCCTGCTACCCAACATACTCTAAAGTTAATAAGCATATACAAACAATTGATAAAACCAGACACATCACATTCAATACTTAATTTATAAGCAAAGCTGCACTCCATGAAATGCTGACAACATGAAGCTGTTCTTTTACATTTTTACGGAAGTGTTTTGTTGTCATTTAGTTTAGCAAGTTAATGCTTCATAAACTTCTTTGAGCTTACATAGGACCTGTGGCTATACTTATTTACAATTGGCATGAGGGGAGTAGACAAGGAAAAGAGTGGTAAGACAAGGGGGTACCTTTTGTGTGTTAATGGACAGAATCCTGTCTGATCTCTGAAGTGGTGGCCATCTGGGAATAATGAATAGTTACTGCAACCCAGGGGGAGTCATGCCCTGCAGAGTTGGTGGACTTTGTCTCTATGGAGCTCCTCAGGACTAGAGATGCTTAAAATTAAGAAAATTTGATTTGACTTGAATCTTGATTTTTCCATATCTAATTTCGATGTCATTTTTCCATATTAAATTTCGATGATGAAAATTCGAAAGTCAAATATTTAAATCCATATATCCAGTCGAAAATTCTCATAAGTTGAAAATTTCGACTCACTCACTGTCAGAAGGAATGGCAATATTGTCATTCATTGTCAGAAGGAATGGCAATGTTGTCACTCACTATCAGAAGGAATGGAAATGCTGTCACTCACTGTTAGAAGGAATGCTAATATAAATTATCGCTCTAATACAATAGCCTTTGCATAAAATTTGCAATGCCGAATGCAAATATCGGCATGGCAAATGAAAATGAAAGTTTTTTTAGTGATTTCAGTCAGGTCGATTTTTAACTTTTTCTACAAAAAGTCTAAATGGCCCCATCAAAATTCGATTATGCAAAATTTTGTCGAAAAATACGAAACTTGCACTGCTAATTTTTGGACCATCCCTAGTTACCAATACAGAGAGGGAAACTCTTCTATTGGCCAAGCATTCTAATAAACATCTCCTAGAGGGTCTAACCCTTTCTCACCCTGTCACTAAAATCATTTTAACCTTAATTTTTTGAATTGCAGAGACTTTGTATGACATTTACCAGTTCCAGACAGGTCTACCTGTATAAAATCACCACTATGATCCAGAGAAATCCCTCATGGAAGAACCATCGGTGATGTGGATGACTGAAGATCACAGACTTACTACCTGAGGACGCCCACCATAACCACCTACACATAACATTCTGAATGGGCAAAGTAAAGCGAAGGTATGGAAACACAATCCAAACAATCCTCTAATGTTTATCTTGTATGGAAGCATCTTAATCTCAGCACAGGAGTAATAAACCAGGAAATGTATGGAAATCTGAATAATGGGTAACTTTTATGAGGTATTCCGGCCCAGGATGATGGGACTACATTCCTTAGTCTTGTCTCAGAAACAGCATTTCTATGTCACAAGTTTTCTATTGGATTGGGGAGCCACCCAGCCACACCATTTAGTCCTGTTTATTATTGGTGTGTTTAGGGACTTGTCTAATTAGAACTCCCATTTCAAGAGAATTTCCTCTCCAGCAAAAGGCAATACCTCTTCAAGTATTCAGACTGATTCAAATCGGAATTGAATCTGAAAATTCATTAGGAGGTGTGATTTTTTTTACCGTTCCATATTTTTGCCTTCTTTGACCTTAAACCCCCACATCTCTGACACCCTTAGTGCAATATTTTTTAGGGATAAGTAAGTTACCACTGAGGATACTTTCCCTCCAAATATCATACTTCTAACTGCAACCTGTCATAATTATATTAACCCCCCTACTAGTGATGACCGAACTTCCCCAAGGTTCATGCGTGGGCAGATTCAAATCGGAATTGAATCGGAAAAAAACGAAGTAATGTCAGTGACATCACATCCGGTACCTGGAACGCATAGTTCCTGGTTATGATTGCCGGATGTGACGTCATTACTTCCGTTTTCTGAGCCGGATTTTCACTGCAAGACTGGGTTCTCTACTCGGTCTTCAGTGAAAAGATTCTTCCTCCGGCGGGATCTCACTGCTCCTGATCCTGTCGGAGGAAGAATAGTGATCTCCTTCTCGCCAACGAATGGGGTAGGTCCAACACCCATACTGCTCGCCGGCTAAAAGGAGTGCGAACATCCAGGGCGGACAGTTCAGCCATCACCCTTTACTGTTTGAAACGAGCCCAGCTTGTCCAGAATTTGTTTTGTTAAACTCTGAATAGTTGGACTCATCTCAAACAGTAGGATTGTCAAGCTGGGAGTTGGGATCATCAAAACTTGCCCCTAGACAGAGTACAAAAAGCTGACTTTATTTATTTGTTATGTGTTTAAGCCTTTTTATATCACTTTAAATCTTAAATTATTTAGCAAAATCCTTTGCTGTTGGCTGGATAGATAGGTAAAAAAAGCAAAAACTCTAATTAAAAACGAATGCTGCCACTACAATTAAAGAATGGAAATAAATTGAAGTTCCTTTAACTTAAAATTCATTAACAAACTAGGCAAAAAAAGAAGAATCATTAAACAAATGCAAAAGAAGTACAAGGCACAGCCACTGGAAGGCATTAGCATTTAAATGCATGCAACTTGTATGCAGACTGAAACTGAGCCAGTTAAGCACAAAAGGTACTGTACTTGATTAGCTCATTTTCAGTCTGCATATATTTTGCATGCATTTGCATGCTAATGTTGTAATATATTATTGACCATCTCTAAGTACAATTATGAAGCTTTTTGCATGATAAAAAAAAATTAAATGATGAGATGAGAAACTTGTCTAGCTGTAAATCTGTAAATGATGTAGTGGGTCCTCATCCTCCATATACCATGATCTGGATGAATGAGAACCTTTCCTGACAGGAAAGTGTTATCTGTGAGGTGATTGGGGGGAAGGTCGAGGAGACATGCTGGGGGACTTGCAGCAGAGGAAGCTAATAAGATATTTTACAACCTCAGCCTTACCTGTGTGCCCCCAATCCATGTCACCCCCAATCACCTGCCACACTGAACCCCTCACCACCACTTCAGTCTACAATCTCTCCTGTCTCACTTACAGTGTCCTCCTTCAGCATCATCCTGTCTCCTATGCAAATACTGGAGCACATAGATCTATGGCATGACCAGAACTGTGTGCTCCCATCACCAAACCCTTTGGGATTGGTTTACAATGTCGCAGGGGAGGGGCACCTTAGTAATGTCCCACAGAAGGGCGGAAGTAGTAGATTCGGCGCCAGACTTCAGATGGTGCCTTAGGGAATGAGGGGAAGTGAAGATTAAAAGTTACCTATTTTTTTCTCGGTTGTAGCAGTTCTCACAGATGTAGAATGATGACAGGTGTGTCTAATATGTCATGTCATGTATGTGGGGGATTTTTTTTTTGAGTTTACTCCGCTTTAAGGAGTACCTCAGCAATAATTTAAAGAAGGTTCATCGCCCGCTCAACCTCTCCAGTGGGGCAGGAAATTTTTGTCTTCGTCACCAAATAAGGATGGAACAAACCGGCCTATCATCAACTACCGTGAGATGACCAGATCACAATCAAGACAGATACCCCCTTACCGCTTTTTGTCTCGGATCGTTTGCAAAAACTCCACCACGAAAAGGTATCCACAAAACTATGGGGGCCATACAACTTGATCCGTATTCGCCAAGGGACGAATGGAAGACGGCCCTTCCGCTACCAAATACAGGTCATTCGAGGTACACCGTCATGCATTCGCCTATGCCAATCCCCCGAACCTTCCAATCATTTATCAATGATGTGTTTTCAGGGATATTCTTGATATCTATGTGGTGGTTGTATCTCGACGATATATCATCACTTTTCCCGACTTGAATCCGCACAGGATCCACGTAGTAGAGAGTATGGGATAGTGTTGAGAGGTACATTCACTATGTTGCCAAAGCCTCAAAGGGTGAATGGGAGAAAGAAGAAAAACTGAGATTTAATCCGGGGACTATATGAGCCCTAATACGGGTCTCCATGGCCCGAGGAAGGTCCAGGTGTGGTTCAGGAGTGGCCAGTACCCGCAAACAGAAGAGCAGACAAAGGTTCCTCGGCGTTTGCGAACTTTAATAGGAGATTCATCAACGGATTCTCTAACTCGTGGTACCCCTAACAAGGCTCACTAGCACCAAGGGGTGCGCTTCTCCTGGTCTTCCCTTAGCACAAGAAGCCTTTGACCAACTCCAACGACACTTCACCCACAGCACCTGTACTTCAACACCCTTGAGCAACTCGACCTTTTGACAGTTGAAGTAGATGCCTCGAGGAGGCCATTGGGGCTGTTCTTCACAATCGATCGGGTACCAAAGAATATTCTTCACCCGTATCCTATTTGTCCAAAAAACAATCTCCCAATGAACAGAGGTATGATGTGGCCGGTGGACGGGAGTTGTTGGCGATAAAGGAAGGCTCTTGAAGAATGGCTCTTAGAAGGAGCACCACTTCCTTTTGTTGTATATACAGACCATAAGAATTTCGAATACCTCAAGTCTGCAAAAAGATTGAATCCACGCCAAGCCAAGATTGTTCTTCTCCAGATTAAATTTCAACGTCACGTATCGCCCAGGTAGTAAGAACAGCAAAGCTGATGCTCTGTCCCGTCTATACCCCGACTCGGGCCACACAGACTTAACCGGCTCTATCCTTCCACCCCAGTGCTTCCTCCTACCTTCACCAGTTGCTCAAGGTGTCCCCCAACACTGTACCCCCACCGGAGACGGTCAAAGAGGGGGATCACTTCTGGCATGAGGGTCTGGCCTCGACTCTGTGTCTGTGGTAATGTAGTGTGCTGCTGTTACTGTAATTGGATCAATCTAAATGTTTCATGGAGAGGTAATTGCAGCTGCTGTGTGCCAGCCAAGAGGTGGTGTGTTGCTTGTGCCAGAGGTTATAAATATTAGCAATTGGGGAAATTCCAGTCAGAATTCTATGCATGGAGCATCAAGAGAGATCCTTGCAACCCTGTGGGAGACAGAGTAGGTGGCTTGTGAGCGTGCTAGACCCTTTTCATCAGAGCTAGGGTGGAGGGTAATTGTTAGGCCCTGGGATTGTAAACACTAGAAAGGTCTAGAAAAGAGACTGGGCAAGCAACACACTGGGCACAGGCTTTTAGTTTTTTATTCATTTATACCCTGCAACACCTTTCCTTAAGAATGTACCCTATGTCTGGGAGCGCAAAGTGTGTAAATACCATCTTTCCCAATAAAGCCCCAGTTATTGTTTATCTGCAAGACTGTGTTCACATTGCATTTACTTGTATCCTGGGACCTGTGCACCTCTAGTCCTGCATACACCATGCAGCCCAGGGAGTGGAGTGACTATAGGCAGTGTGCTAGGAGGATGCTTCATTGCTACTGATAGAGCCACTGCAAGGGAGGTGTGAAGTTTATGCCAAGGTACTGTTGAGCTATTGAAGGAAATTTCCAGAGAAGGTAACTCCAGCTTGACCTCACCTGTGAAGTGAGAAGAATGGTTGCCAGCCCCCATTCTGAGACCCTGCATGTGTTTTCACATCCTTCTGGTCTATTGAACTAGGATCCCAGAGCAACGAGAAATATGTTCACCTGACAGTGTAATTACAGGCTAAGCTTAGAAGCATAGGCAAAAACAGGTAAGTAGTCATACACACAACAGATTTTGCTTGATTGATCTTAGATGCGATAGGCTTGTGCAATTTACATATGGACGGTCAGTCTAACATCAACTGATCGTACCAACACACACTGTGCTTGATTCCATTCCAAAAGGCTGTTCGCATGCTCCATAATACCATTAGATACTAAATTTAGGTAAATACTTATATGGCCAACTATAAACATAATAGAACAATGTTAAGGTAGCCATACACAGGTTGATTTTCCACTAAATTTTTGACATTTTGATTGGCAATCAATCGGGTTCTGCCCACCCTGAATGATCGACCAAACAAAATCGGAATCAACTAAAAGTTGGATTGGACATTGAACCAACATGTTGTTTTTTTTTGGTTGATCGTTTTGCAATCGGAGTATGTTGGTGGACCCACAGCCCTATGCAGCAGCCTTTCCGATCGATGGATTTTGTGGAATCGGCCCTTTTGGCTCATGTCCAAATCAGCCACAAATCGGATTCCCAAGGTGGTGTTGCATCGATTCCCAATCCTATCAATTGCCAATTCCCGATAGCCTGGAAAGATCGGATCGGGAACAGATCGGTAATTGATCGTCACAAATTGGCCCGTGTATGGCTAGCTTTAGCATTTAGCTTTTTTTATTTGGGACAATTCTGCTTAATAGAACTTCTTCTACAGATGAGGCCACATTCTCCAACTTCACCAGTTTCTCCTAAAATCCTCCTATTAAAACCTTTCACTGTTCCCCATTCTGGCGGTTTGACCCACTTAGGCATACTTTTCTGTAACCCAACAGTGATAAGAAACAGGAAACAAAATACAGCATAAGCGCACAGACCTATCTTAGAGCCAAATTGTGGACTTTTTCACTAATTTCTGTGACTTTAGATCATGACCAACATGGCCTTATTCACTAATGGCTATACCTGTATTTTTATTGTGATAAGTGTCATTTAATTAGGATTTAAATAGCAAGGTTATGTTTAAAACGAACATATGTTCATAGGCTGCTAAATGCAAAAATCATCAGTTCTTTAGAACACCATTCCCTATGGGTTACATTTGGGTAAATATATTACTTCCACATGAGTCTGTATTAATATCCATCCTCTCAATGCTCTTTTTCAAAAGAGAGCAGCAGACAATACAATGTAGTTCATGACACTATTTCCTGCATTCAAGGTAATGCAGTATTTAAATTAATTAATTAAATTTTGAACAGTAGAATTATTGCATAAGATAACCCATAGATGTGAATGTCAACACAATGCCATTAATAGTATTTGAATCATGTCAGAGAAATGCCACTGTGAGTATAAAATGACTGAGCCATCTGTTTTAACAATGCTGTCAAGGAAACACTTCAATCTCCTGAATTTCACAATGTGTATTCACACTTTAAAGCTTATGATGCATTCACTGTAGGAGTAGATGAATAGTGGGGGGCACCAAAAGGATAATGCATTTTCCGGTTCTGTTTAAATATATCACAGATATTTAGCATACAGGAAACCTAGGATATGAATAACCAACTTTGCATACCATGGAGATCATTGTGGTGTATATTTCAGATTTTTACTGCTAATTTAACTTTAAAATATTTTTCAGAGCAATATCCTCAGAAATTGTATAATACCTCAGTAATTCTAATCTAGTCATACGTTTACATCAAATATATAGGCTCAGAAAAAGTTTATATGGTGCTACAGCATTTATAGGATTAAAAGTGAATTAAAAAGAAATTGTCACATACTCCGTTCCAAGAAGTGTTGAGCTCGAATATTGGTATTGCAAATATATTCGGTGAATATTGGCTATTTGAGAATTTGCAAATTTTGAGATTGGGATGCTTATGGCCATATATATATATATTCACAATGCAAAAATAAATAGCACATGTGACCATTCATTTTGAAGGTAATTGGGAGGTGAATCTAGTTTTTCGTGAATATAAAAAAGAATATTGGTAGAATTATTCGCGAAATATCGCAAATTCGATTGTTGCCTATGCATCTCATGACGCGATCGGGGACAGACCCGCCGATGCTCCCGACCACCGGGGGAAGTAGCTCTCTAGTTAACTCTGTCTGAGTTTCATATTGCATGAAACTTAGCCCGAGTTAACTCAGGCCAAACAGGTTAAAAAGGAGGTTAGAAAATTCCATTAGAGTCTAGGGTGCGCTTTTGGTACAGAAATCTGGACCTTGCTAGAGCGCTAGGGAGGTTAAATGTCAGTTGACGGTCCTAAAATAACTTTCCAGAACATTCCAAGAAAGACATTGCACCATATACTATTGTTGAAGCTTTGGGAGTCTACTAAATATTGTGTCATCAGCAGCTGCCTGGACTGAAGTACCTTTTATAGTTAAGCGTTGATTTGTTGTATCTGCATTCCACACCAAAGCTACATGAATGGAATGAATAATATATTCACCACCTACTAGACAGGTATAAGTAGTATACAATCTTTTATGCCCTTTACTGCAAAATGTTTGTAGCATGAAATTAGCAGAGAAAATGATAGCATACTCAGAAATGTGAATATCTTTTGAATGTATTTGTAATGAAAAAAATCTTAATGCAATGCTAATGGAATTGCAAATGTAAATTAAACTCTTGGTATTAAAAACTATGAACAGATTATCACTCATTTTATGACTTTTCACATTGTAACTTATTAAACAAAGTGTATTTTTAATATATTCAAGCCTACAGAACGTTCTGTTACCAGATCTTATAAAGAACATCTAATGAGGCTTTTACAAACTAAGTATAGCAATATTTCCCCCCAAAGCTAAATATCTTTGAAAGAACCTGGATATGAACCTAGATGTTACCTATTATTCCTAAAATTTTGAAATAGAAACAATTAGATCCTTCACCTGTCAAATATAAATATGTAAAGTAATGAGTCAAGGAAAAGAAATGCACATTTGAAAGGCCAGGCCTTGGAATAAGAACACCATGCTCAATTTAAGATACACTAAAATGACATTTTAATGAATATTTTTTTTCGAAAGACTTTTAGAATTCATCCATATTGTCAATTAAACTTTATTCTATGCTTCACTGGTAACAGGAATATTGAAGTGATAACTAGATAAAAACAGTCAAGATGACAGTGACCTTGTTATAATGCTAATTGGGTTGCCTCTATGATGTTAAGGCGTTAAGGAGATATTCTTAATAACTTCTCTTTTACTGTGCCCACATTATGCTTCCACAATCATATGCATCTTTCCTTCAACTTTTACAATTAAAATAATTAGGGAAGTGTCTGTTGCTATCTTATAGTGTACCGTATATCGAATGTTTCTATCTAATTGGTGAAATATGTACCATAGGTAGAAACTCCAAACATGGTTAATACCTTTACCGCAGACCAAAGCACTAGTTCATATAAAAGTATACCGATAAGCCAATGATAGAACACAAATTTCATTCTATTAGCCAGGAACCTCTGGTTTACTGCTGGAGTTTCATATAAGATGGTTATGCATACTTTCAAAACTACACATTTCATAATTGTATAATGCTTATTCACGAACTCAAGATGAGGATTTTAACAGCCAAACTATACTGCCTGGTCAAAAACCCTGCTCCATAGTTATGGGCGCATCAGAGTCAGAAGAGAAGCAGATGAAGTCAAGCACCCATCATGCCAAATGCCTACTGTACAAGCCTGTGGGGGCAGTGCTACAGTATAATCTGGGGTTTCTGCTGTTGGTCAGGTCTAGGTTCAGCAACAGTATGTGCTCCAAAAATGAGGTCAGCTGACTACCTGAATATACTGAATGACCAGGTTATTCCATCAATTGTGTTTTTCTTCATTGATGGCATGGGCATATTCCAAGATGACAATGGCAGGATTTATCTTTGGGATGAGTTTGAGAAAACTTTGCGCAGCGGTCAGACACTACAATCATCAATGCAAGATCTTGGTAAAAAATTATTGCTACACTGGATGGAAATGCATTTTGTGACATTGCAGAAGCTTATTGAAACAATACCACAGTGAATGCATGCCATAATCAAAGCTAAAGGCAGTCTAACTGTGTGACCTTTATTTTGGTGGTGACTTTTTTTGGGTCATAGACTTTAATGGACTTTTTTTAAATGTTGTAGGCCTGTAACTTAACAAAATATGTCTGTAAAATGTTGTGCTGGAGAAGGCCCCCCGCCACCGATGTTATGTCATCAGGTCATCATACCGGAAGAGAGAGCCTTAATTTCAAAAGGTGAGTATTTTACATTAAGCAGAAAGCTCAGTGTGATTTCAAACCCCTGCCGTTTGCGGATCGCTCCTCCACCCATTGTCACAAATGTAATGACATAACAATGGGGAGGAAAGATCCACTTCCTTACCTGGAAGATTTGGTGAATCGCTTCACCAATGCTTTATTCTGATACGTTTTGGAATGTTCTGCGATTGTTTCAGAGTGCATGCACAATGAAAACATTCCTACTGACTTCAAATTGTAACTTTTCACTTTTTACAAATAATTACCTTTTCCTGCTTTATTGGCCTCACCTGCAAAGTACCGTATATGCCGGCGTATAAGACGACTTTTCAGTACCTTAAAATCCTGCCCAA
>CM070033.1:58149058-58163978 GCA_036250615.1 Ptychadena robeensis | reverse complement strand
AAAGTTGGGGGGTCGTCTTATACGCCCAGTCGTCTTATACGCCGGCATATACGGTATCTGCAAAGTATTTTGCATCAATGCATTCATCCATCCATCAAGATTACCTCTCTGCTCCTCTGTCTCCTCACTTCTTTGCCAAGGTTCAGTTTATTTTACCCATTACTCTTTTGTTAATATAATTTCATCCTTTAGTTTAACTGACCCATAATGTAGACACGTATATATGAATTTCTCATGACATGTCTTCATACCTACAAAAATCTAATATTTTCTACCATATTTCCATAACTATCTGAAGGGTACTTCAAACTTAACTTGGATCGTTCTCCCTCCTTCACTCTTATCTGGCAATCTAAAAAATGTGAACATAAACCAATATAAGCAACTTTTGTAGTGCATGTGTACACTAAAACCTCAAAATTATACACCTCTTTCTTACTAAAGTTGTGGAGTAATTTCCAGCACAAATGCTCATTCTAATAACAGCACATAATGCAAATGCAGAATTTTATTTCTAGTAAATAGCTTTGAAAAGCTTCCCCGCTATTCTTGGCTATTTTCAATTCCAAAAACATGTCTTTAAATGTTTTATTATTCACAGAAAAGAGCATAGTATAAATATAGGTATACAGCAGCTTTTTCCATTTCTTATCACACAAAAAACTTGACTTTCCAGGGCCAAATGCAAATTTCAATAAATCCCAGGATATTTTCAGGGATATAGATATTGGGGTATCTTACGTGGAAGGGGCATTACTCTCCCTCCTAAGTGTCCACCCTGCTTGTACATGATGTGTGGGGTTAAAAGTGAAAAGGGAGAGTAACACCCCCCTCCCTCCTAAGTTAGTCAGCATGTTCCTCAACACATTGGTGTTCCAAATGCCGCAAATGACATCCGTGATGTCACTTTCTGTGAGCTTTTCCTTATTAGCTAAGGGAAAACTTGACATGTTTGTTTTTAATATATTATAAAAAAAACTAATATCAATAATCAAGCGCAAATACAGCTGAATATGCCTTTTGCTATCATTTACATTATGTGTTTAATTGTATTATATGCAGTTTCTGTTTTTTTCAGTATAACCCAATTTACCTTTTTAGCCATTATCAAGACAAACAACTGTACCAATCAATAAGCCATACGAAATTGTAAATGAAAGTTTTTCTACTCCCAACAAGAATTGATTGTAACAGATGATATTAATCCTTATCTCTAACGAGTTGATGTTCCCTCAAGGGACATTAGATGTACTGGTCCAATAATGAGATGCAGAAAAACCTATCAATACAAAAATATCTATGTGACTAATAAAATGGGTTGAAATAAAAATAAAACAAGAAGCATACTTGCTGGTTGTGGGAGGAGTCCTTGGTGTAAATGCTAACCCTAATGTATAAGTATAAAATTGTGCACATACATTGTACATTGTATTGATTTTATGTGCATCTTTGCCCTTGGGTTATTGTATTCTTATTGTGTTCTAGTTAAGAAAGCAGCCTTCTAGTTAAGAAGGGCCAAACCCTTCTTGTCTTTTGGTGATTACCTTAGCAGTTGGCACCCTATATGTAGACACCGCCATGTGCATATGCCTGAATCATCATTTTGTATGTGCATGCTCAGCTACTAACTCACACAATTAATCTAAGAGTATGAAGTCTTGAGGAAGGAGCTCTTGTATAAACAGGAGGTTGCACTTCCAATATATATAGTTTGAGGCAGTAGCGGTGCAGGAATGCAGAGGACAGAATGTGAATAAATGTGATACAGGGACAAAAAGCTATTTGTTGTAACATAAATGCCCTGTTTCTATTATCTATCACATGTAGGTTGGAATAGATAGGTTAGATAAGTAGATAGTTTATTAATACTGCCATTAAAACATTTCCTTCCTTACTCTGGCTTTATCCATTGCACTAATATCTACAATGTTGTCAACTATAGACAATATTGTCATCATGAGGACAGGAGAGATGAACTAGTAGATGGACTTTACATAAGAAACTTACAGAGCATAAAATCCACTAGCTATGGTAAAGCTGACATATATTCACCTATTGTACTCCATGTGCCCTGCAGCCAAACTCCCATTATTGGGGCAATCTAACCTGTGATGAGTAAATCCAAATTGGCCCACATCGCTCCCACCCTCCAACAAGGTGCTTCTCTTTTGCCTGGTGCACTGAGACTTGCAAAGGAACATGTAAGTGACTTAATCCCATATTGAAAAACATTGTGTAGTGCCATCTAGTGAACATTTGTGTTACTGTAGTTAACTAACCTCCATAAGTTTCAGTCAACCAATCTGTCTTTTCCATACAGACTGATGGCTCCGCCCACTGTCCCAAAACGAAGGCTTCCACCTAAAGTTTTGGTATTTGTGCTGGATTGGGCCGTGTAAATACCTTCTGTTTTAAGAAGGCTTGATTTGTGCTATACACTGCTCGAGTTGAGGGCTTTTTGATTCCTTTCCTCCCTTCTCACCATAACCTTTACGGGTACTTCTCTCCATACAGACTGAGAAACACAAAATCATGCATCTCTTATAACACTTTATTTTGAATAGTATAAATAGCTTTTATTTAAAAAAATTTGAAACCTGATTTTGTGAGAGAACCTGAGCATATCACCTGTATTCATAATTGGAGCATGTTCAGTCACATGACCTCATAAAGCAAGCAAAATATCCAAACTGATATTATGTGAGGAATCTGTGTTTAGATATGTGGTGTTTTTCCTTGCACAGGAAAAATCAGGCTGCTTAGTTGGGATGTCAGGGACTCAGAAAATGACCATAATGATAACCTGGTAATTTCCCTTTACAGCAAGGGATTACAAAAAACAAACAATGTTATTTTGAAGCAATGAGAATATACATTTAAGGTTTACTGATACTTTACATAAAGACCAGAAATGTATGGTAAGTAAGGCCCCCCATCTATGTTTAAATTTCACTATGGTCAATGTCAGATTATTATTCATTTATTTGATCGACGTTGGTTCAATCGATCGAACTACCTACCACGTGGAGAAATAGATATTTGATCGATGTTGGTTCAATCGATCGAAAGCATAGTCAAAGGAAGTCTATCATAAACACACCAGAATGTCTGCCAACGAATGTATAAGTATGCTAAATATTTAAATCGAACCAAAATCTGTCGGGCACAACAAAATAACATTTGATGTATACTCGATCGATCAAAATTTTCCGACATGTCCAATTACTTTTTCATCGATTTTTTTGTCATCAATTTTAAATTTGATCGGCCAAAATGGTTTGATCGACCATGGCATCAATTTTTGGTCCAATGTGAAAATCGAAACGTGTATGGGGGCCTTAATTCAACTATGTTAAAGGAAGGACTCAGAAAGTAAAAACTACAGTGTTAACGCTACAGACAGATGTTATGCATATTCCTACTGTAAAAAACAAAGGTTTCATTAATGATAATAGTAATAACAACAAATAAAACATTAATGAAATGTTACATTTGTATGTTTATAAAAGGTTAAAGAGTACAAGAACCATTACCTAGTGTAGACAAGAGAAAAGTTCTCCTTTGGAAGAATAGTTATACACTCCCAAACAGTTACATGGCTCAGTGAAGCTTTAATTGAGTATAAAGTAAACACATCCATGGTTCCTTTGATTTACAAAACAGAAGGGTCACTACAATTCTTAGGAGGCCATGTAGAGATTTTTTACTTCACTTTAACCCACTGTTGAAGCAGATGTGCACATTTCAGGTTTGGGCAAAGCTTCAATTATCCAAAACTGTTTAAATGACATACACTTCAAAGAGGAAGTGAGAAACTACAGAAAAAGTACACATTAGGCTAAAAGATCATGCAATGGATCAAAATCAATTCTTTAGATATTGATCGATCAACATACATTGTACATTAAACCACAAATAAGTATATTTAAAAAATACTAATAATAAACACTCATTTAAAATAGAGCAGAGGGAGAAAAAAGGTGAATAGTACATTTTACAAGTCAATAATAAAGTAATTTTTAGCATCCTGGATTAAACTTCATTAAGAATACAACCATAACATCATCATATGACAGATCCCCAAAGAAGGTGTGTTGGGTGGTCTATGTATAATGCAAAATGTCACTCTTCGCTCAGATAGCCATCCCCACACCTTGGGAAGTTACGTGCTGAAGAAAAAAATACCCTCATCCCTTCTGGCTAGAAGTAAACCTGTGTGGCAGACGAACACCCACACAGAGCCCAGCATTGCCTGCACAGAGATTGGTGAGTGCAAGTGTTCACCAATCTCTGTGCAGGCGCTGCTGTGTGGGTAGTATGCAGCGTCTCTGTGATCACACCATAGAGATGCTCTGTTTCAGGTAAGATAGAGTGACAGGTACAGGTACAGGTACAGGTAACAGTGGTAAATACACTACCATGCTGTGTATCAAAAAATACACTACATGCTTGTTCTAAAAAATGATACACTGCATGGTATGTACTATCTGTGTCATTCCATCATAACTGGGGTAAGGCAGTGGGATGATTGCTGCATTTGCATGCTGCAAAGTAGGCATATACTCAAGTCAATAAGCTTTCCCAGTTGCTGTTAACAAAATTACAAATACTGTATTTTTCAGACTATAAGACGCAACTTACCATAAGACGCACCCTGGTTTTAGAGCAAGAGAAACGTAAATAAAATGTGGAATTTTGTAATCAGTTGTAAAAAACATTTCCTGCAGTACCCAATTTCAGCCACAAAAATTGTTTAGCTAGAGAGCAACTTCAGGCAGAAGGGGAGGGGGAGCTGCTGTACTGCTTCTATCAGCAGCACTCTGCTGGTAGAAACAGTACAGTACAGAAGAGGGATGTGGCTGTTGCTGCATCTCTCATCTGACAGCTCTGGGAGAGCCGGTGGGAAGCCAAGTCACGCATTAGGACCATAAGACCCAACCACTATTTCCCCCTGATTTTGGGGGTGAAAAGTGTGTCTTATGGTCTGAAAAATATGGCAATTGGTGACAGTTTATTCTTAAATATACACAGTATGTTATCCAGGAATATAAAACATAGCAATCACAAAGAGCACTTACTACTGTAGATCCCCAGTTCCTGGATTATTAAGTTAATTAAGGCTCCCCATGGATAGAGAAGATTTCGGATAGTGTAATATATTTAATTAAAATACATTAAAATCTATATTATCAAAGGACTTGATAAATGTTGGCATGGTAATATGATAGGTGCAAACTTAATTTTGCCAACTTTACTGACAAAAAAAGACAAAATGATCAATAATATATACACATTAGCAAAAATGCTATTAATTATGATAAAACCAATGTCTGCTAGTTATGCAGTTTTTAGAGCAGAAAACCCAGACAAAAAATATTTTATATATAAGTGTTCAAATCAATTGGGTTAATCCAATGGATTAAATTAATGCAATATCAAATTCAATATCAAAAGTAGATGTCATTAGCAGAAGTACTATCACAGCACATCACATCATCCTCCTCACTGATCTTCCTCACTGATCTTCCTCACAAGCTGAAGAGTGATTACAGCTTCCACAGACACGGAGAGAGATGGCAGTTTATCTATGCTGATATATTGTTTATATCAGCTGCTGATATATTGCAGGCATAAGCAATAATACAGTTCAGATGGGAGATCCGGCCGTGGCCGCATATCTCATCTGAGAGCTCCCCGGCTAATCTCCTTTCCACGAGAGCAGGCGGGGGTCGCACATTTGGACCTATTTCCTCTGATTTTGGGGGTAAAAAGGGTGTCTTATAAACTGAAAAATATGGTATCTCTACTATCTCTATATAGTTTTTGTACAGTTCAGAGGGCTGGGCTAGCCACACATTGTTATAATATATTCTCTGTTAGTTCAGCCTGAGATCCTGCGCACTGAGGTTACTAGTCTGACATCTTATCCACCGTTTCCAGGCCCTACTCATTAGATAAAGAACAAGACAGGCTGTAGCTTTGTCACCACATACAGGTGCAGTAAATGCATGTTTAAGCTGATTTTAATAAAATAACCAATTAAATAGTTTTTACAAATCTTGAACTTAATATATATTTAATTGTGTATCTCACAAACAGTGACCTTTTTCACTAGAAAAGCACAGCATACAATTACCTTTTACAATCAGATAAAGCTGGAGGTGCACATTTAATTAACATCCTTTTTCATGTATACTCAGATTGCTCCTGGTATTTGTAAAATGGTAATAGTGTTATCAGATGGTTGCATTGGTTTCTATTCAATTCTACGTCAACTGACAAATTAAATGTCAAAGAGCAGTGATGCATGACATTGCTTTTGTTAATTTACAGATAATAATTCAAACACATTAGAAGTGAGTAAAGGCAAAGTGTTAAATCACATTTCCCTGAAATGTAATGAGATGAAAACTAAACTCCTGGACGTTTTACTTAAACATAGCATTAACTGTGTGCATGTGATACATAATGTAAAATGAGACAGTAATTGTGATTTTCTGTATGTGATAGAAGCTCCTCCCATGTAAATAGCTGATTGAGTTTAGTTTATATACAGTAGATAACATCAGTTGTGCATTAACATTTACATTCTGCATTGCAGTAAAAAAATTATGTAACACAGACTCACCTCCAATATTCACATAGCTGCTCATAGGTTTTAGTGCTAGATTGTAAATTGTGTCTCTCCATAAGTTGTTCCGTGGGTTCAGAGAATAGGTACTTCAAGTGTATAGACACATGCTGTAGTTTTAACCTTCTTGGCTGGAGGGTGAGGAACAAATTTCAACCTCCTTTGATGATGTGCTATTATTTACAGGGAGTTCAGGATTTTTGTACATTTGGCCTATAAGACGCACAGACATTTTCCCCTAATTTTGAGGGCAAAACGTGTGTCTCATAAAGCAACAAATACAGTATTTGAAAAGCCATTCAGCTTCTGTCACCCCTTTGTAATATAGACTTTAACCTTTCTAGCCATTGAGATAAACCCAGTAGGATCGGGCATATTTACCTATGCTTGGCGAGCCTGCAGTGATTCTGATTCTGATCAATTCTGACACCATAGGCGGCGGCGCTATATACCTCCATGATGATGAAGCGCCATAGTTTTCCCAGCCCACATCAACAACGGTGGCAATGTGTACAGGGGAAGAGGGAGGGTGGGAAAAACAAGCACAATGTACTCTGCTTTGATCACCCGCACTGCGCCATTTCCAATGGCCAGACCGCTAGGGGGGTAATATATGAGAGCTCTCATCTTTGGATAGAAATGAATATATTGTATCTGGCATGAAGGGAGGCTTTCATCTTTTCCTCTTTAATGTATCAGAAAACTCAACATATAGTAGATAATTGCAGGTCTGAACATATAACATGGGCTGCTGCTGTAAAATGAGAAGTGTACTGTCATTTTAATCCTTTTTTTTTTTTTGGTCTATGTCCATTTTCTCTTTTCCTCTTTTCATTCTTTGGTCTACTGTCTCTATTAGTGAGCAGCAGAAAGCATATGTGATCTGAAATGCTATACTTATCATGTTACTCTAGATGAGCAAAAGAGGACACTCCTGCACATCCTAGAAAGCAGTCAGCAGCAACAGAACAGTCTGCAGAATTGTATCAGAATTCCATGTCAGAACCATAAGGAGGACGAATGGTGCCAGCACAGAGGGAGGGGATGAATAGTCCAAGCACTTACTGTTAGTCTGATTAAAAGGTAGTGGTAGAAGATAAGATCGGATATGGATTGAAGGAATGAAGAATCAAAGACACTGAAGGGGAAGAAAGAGGAGAAGGCTGCACACTACAAATCAACAAAGTTGTACCATATCCATAAACTAGCAGCCACACAAGACTACTCTCATTTGTCAGCTGATATGTGCATATCAGCAGTAGCACCTTGTTAGGAAGACCTCTGTCATCTAGTGAGTTTCATAACTCACCTTTTAATCATAAACCAATGTCATTTGCAATATTGATCAGCAGTATTTAGCATGCTTTCAATGGCAGATTGTATCTTACCATGGCTAGATAATTCAAGGATAACAGGACACTAAGTGCATCTCTTACTGACTGGGTAGCTAGCCCTATGTTGTAAGCGTGTGTTTGTGGTACCAGCCATGTCTGTTACTTGAGGGGGCCACCTGTAAATTTCCAACAATGAAAACCTATATATCTGATTAAATATATAGTGATAGTCAATGCTTTTTTTTGTATTATTGAGTGACAATTGGGCAATTACTACACAGCTTTAGTTTTGAAACCCTGTACATATAGTTGCCCCTTACATGTCTTCCTTGCCCTATCACTCAGAAATGCTGAAGCCAGATACTTGGAATTGCATATTACATACTCTAACTCTTATAATCTATCTATAGCAGTTTTCAGTTTATTTTTCACAGTTAATTTTTTCACTGTAGGTGGGTGAATTTTAGTTTAACGTGTGTCTTAGATGTTAACATTACATGTTACGTTATTTAAAATTAAACTATGTAATGTGCACACCTTTTATTTTATTTTATTTTATTTTTCATGTCTTAATATCTACCCCTGAGTCTTTGAATTATTAAGTGTACTTGTAAAGTGATAAGGTACAAAATGTGTCAGTAATTATGCAATTTGCTAACTGTTCCTGCTGATCCATCTGTGCTCACTGCTTATATGCCTTTTAATAGCTCAGAAAAATACAGCCTAGGCTTCTTTCTGAACAAATGACTTTTCAACACTGAAGGCTTGTCAAAGGTTTGAAACTTAGATAATTTATGTCTTAGAAGCAGAGATTACTAAATTATATTTAGACACATCCCACATCACTAGATGAAAAAAAAAACTTTAAACGTACATTTAATGTTCTGCTATAGTGAATCTGTACTTGGTTCTGAACATATCTCTTCTTATTATCCGCAAAAGGACTAAACTAAAGGTGCAGCAGACTATTTCAGACAAATTCTATGATTATCTAAATTTTTATTCTTATTTTAAAATGGGCATTTCTACAATGGCTTTGATTCATGTTCACAACCTTAATTAACATCTGTTTTTTCATGACTTAATTCAATCAATTGATTCAATTTTGTAAAGTTAGTGATGGCTGAACATTGGTCACTTCCGTTCAGCAACAGGCAGATCGAACTCTTAGATAAATCCAACGTCCGAGTCCAGGATTACTGGACGTGAAGTCACTTCCGGTTTTGAAGTCGATTTTTTCGCTCGAAAACTGGGTTCTCTACCCGGTCTCTAGTGAAAAGATTTTTCCTCTGGCAGGATCTTGCTGCTCCTGTTTCTCCTACCCCTACTGTTCGCCTCCTAGAAGGAAAGCAAACATTCCCTGTTTGCGGCCAAACTGTTGTCCGCCTGTGTATAGTTTCAAAAACTCCAAGCCTGCTAGATTAGAACTTTATGTTTATAAATTTGATGTTAAACATAGCTTAAGTAAAAGTATTTTCAGCTTACGAGTATACTCTTTTGATCTTGAGTATATATACAAAAAAGTGCAAAATGTTAACTTTTGTATTGTCCTGTCTCCAGCTTTACCATTTGGGGTATACATTGGTATGTAGTGGATTTGCTCAATCTGTTTTATGTAAGAACCCTTCCACACATGTAACTTTTCCTCAGAATAGCCTCCTTACAACATTAGGAAAGGACCTCCATTTAGTCTCTTAGCCATTTTCGTGTTTGCCAGTGTGAACCATTGGTCAGGGAACCATTATTAATCATATTATTGTTTCATATTAATCCCCCTATAGGGCTGGACTCAAACTTGAGGAGAGGGGCCAGCCATCAGAGCATCTGAAACCTCTGTGTGTATGTGTAATGAACAAGTAGTTTTGTAAGTCTTCATTGTTGAATCAGTTGTCTTGAATTATTTATTAAATTGACACCAGTAAACTGCAGTAAAAATATCAAGAACCGTCTC
Organism: Ptychadena robeensis; assembly: GCA_036250615.1. Taxonomy (NCBI): domain Eukaryota; kingdom Metazoa; phylum Chordata; class Amphibia; order Anura; family Ptychadenidae; genus Ptychadena; species Ptychadena robeensis. The sequence goes on along the minus strand of CM070033.1, from coordinate 58,154,062 downwards.
TCTATCATGGGTGTCTGAATTACAAGATTTGTGTAACTTCAAAAAATACCATTGTAAGACACATTGCTGTAAATCAACTTGACCTTAAAATATCTATCAGGATAGATCAGGTTTGTGAACCACTACTCTGGAAAATAAAAAAAGGTAACTTTTTTTTAACCAGTGTGATGTGTTGGGCTGCCATTGATTATTTGGATACCCTATCACACTGCGTGGTTACAGTTGTATGCATGTGTATCAATGCATATGTAAATATATCTATTGAGAACATTGCTCATCATGATCTATCCCGACTGTTAGTTAGGTACAATTTCTCTTAAAGGCAGGCTATAAAATGTAATTATAAATGATAATAATAATAATTGATGCACTTTAATTTAGGACACAACATAAAACATTAGCCGTTAACACTTTTCTGATTTTATTTATTTCAATAAAATTTTATTTAATTCAATAAATCTAAATTTAAATATAATAGGCACAATTAAATAGGGACAATATAACCGAACAAGGTAAAAAAAGTTGTATAGTAGCATAGTATATTAGATATTTGTTTATTAGACTAAAGACCCCCCCCCCCCCCTTTTCTTCTCTGCATATGATTTTTAGTTGAAGAATGGGTAGGACAGTTATTATTGGCTCTTTGGAGCCTCTGTATCTAGGTCTTACAAAGGTACAAAGCACTATTATTGTATAACCCCCGGCAGTGCAATAATGTGTAATCAGCAGTGGATGTTGTCCTACATGACCCTTAACCTGCCTTTACCTAGACCAGTTCATCCTCCCCTAGGGTTCACATCCTCACTCAATCTGAGGATCTTTAAACCTGCAACTGATCTACAAGCATTAAAATAATTCTAAAAACATGTTTAGTACAAATTCTTTATATCTGAATTTATTTGCTTACCCAGATCTTCACAATGTTACAGAAACCATATACAAACCGTGGATGAAATGTTCTTACAACTCTCAGAGGTGTTAGTCATAAAGACAGCCTACCAATTTATTAAATCAAAAGAGAATGTTAATTTGTAGAAAAGTGTTGGTGGTGGATATCAGGGGGTATGGTTACTGAAATAGTGGAGAATAATTTTTTTTTTTTCACAAGCAGTTGAGTAGTAGTAGAACTTCCATTGTTATAGCCTTACTGCATATGGTGTAGAAATAAACCATGTTCAAAATTATTTCTACAGGTAGTTATAGATTATTATAAAAATGTGAGTTTTGTAAAATAGTAAATTCCAAGCCAGAACTGTAACGTGCGTTACAATGATCATTTCTTGGAGCTTGTAAAAATATAAGGTTTCTAATTTAAATAGCTATAATAATTGTTCCACATGAACGATTCATGAAAATATAGATATGTTCCCTACCATTACAGGATGATAATTGGTGCAGCAATTACATCCACTCTTGCCATTGGTAATGGTAATGTAGGTGTGTGATTGTAAAGCATTTTGGTTTTGTTTTAATGGATATTCAGGTTGAATTGATGTGTGATGAATATGTGATGAATATTTGGCTAAGGAAAAATCTAATCAGCTTCCTTTCAAAAATTGTCATCTAAATGATATTTTAAAGTGTGGTTAAAATTAAGCTGATACAGCATAAATAGTCAAAAGCTTAAAAATTATGTGACAAATTGATTGCCTAATAAAATTCTTTTGGCATCATCAGTTATGGTGATATCTAAAGAAAAAAAAGTCACATGCAAGTCAATCGGCCATCACAGCTGGTCAGTACCAGGAGGCGGAGAAGCTCTTCCCTGCCTCCTTTAACTCCTGCTCTGCTAGTCAGAGCACAGAGCTCACCTGAAGCATTTTTCAGGGATCAGGCGTTTAGCAAAGCGATAAATATATATATCCAACATACAGTAAATATTGTGTATGTAAAAGAAAATTAAAATTGACCCATAGCAGTAGAGTTACTTTTCTCACTGACAACAGATACTGTTAGGCCCTCTTCTATGACAACGCCAGTGCACTTGCTTTCTATCATAGGTTGTTACCTAAAGTCCTTTCCCCCAAAAGTGGGGTTCCCAACACTGATGCTTAGGAAGGGGTACCTGCAAGAGTGGGACTAACACTCATGATGTTACTGTGACAAAATCTACCTATATATTCTGTAATGCAGATTGCATATGTGTGCTCCCCTAAACCCTCACTTTGCTGAGGTAAAAAAAAAAATATGCATTTTGCACTGCACTGCACTCAGTCCCCATATAAAGAGATATAGTCTGGTTTCCTTGCAAGGGTTAGAGTACACTATACAATCAACTTTCTCCTATAAGTATAACCACACCAATAGCAACCAGATAAACCTAGAATGTGGAGTTTCAAAAACCAAAAATCAGTGCATAGAAAAGTATTTTAAACTTGCTTTTTAAAAAAAATGTAATTAAAACACTTAAAACATACATATTAAAAACTCTTTTTATGGAGGATTTGCAAACTTCCACTCTATTGCTTTTAAAACATGTCAATAATCCAGTTGGGGATGACATCTTAATTTTATAACATTTTAATCAATATTATAATTAAAATGCAAAAGTTGATCCAATGATAAAAAGAGAGAGCATCTATTTCTGTCAAGCAATAAAAATAAATGAAGAAATCAGTCATATAGTAGATTGCAGATACCAGTTTCATTGAGCTAACAAAGAACTAATTGGAAACAGATGTCTGGCTGGTAGTGTATTTTAATAAATTAAATAATGTCAAAAATTATATTTTGCCGTGTTCCAGGAAGATGAACATGATGACAAATTAGACAAGATGGAACAATTATAATGCTCCATGCCATTACAGGTGCCAAAGCAAAAATGTTTCTGACATGGTTTTGTACAAAAACAAAATGTATATTGAATTAGATGTAAAATATGACCACCATTTGGATTATATGTATGCGCACCCAAAGGTTGCATATGATATGGTGTACATACTTTTTCCTTCCTTAAAAAAATTTCTGTACATTTTATGTAAATTAGTACATATAAAACAAACAAAGATAACCCTCCCCATATTCTTATATCTATGTTATATTATTTTTATTTTCTGTACTTAGAGATATTCACAAAGTTTCAACTAGTCTATTTTTGAGTTGTTTGCAGAACCCCTAAACAAGGTATCATCATAAAAACTGCAAGAGATATGGAGAACATTGGGACAATACAAGTACATGTTTTGCATAAATTAAGTTTAAAGCCGAAATTTCAACTCAAAATATTTTGTCTGTATTGAACCCAATTTAGCGCTGGTCCTAACATTGGCGGCTGACCGCAGGGTGGTGCGGTCCCACGGCGGTAGCGGGCGGCCGACATAAGTGTACAAGCATTTTTCTTTTTTTTTAAATACAGTTAATGCAGCTGCCCCCAGATCGTGTCCATAGAGAATAAATGGACGGGGTTAAAAATCTCGTCCACACATTATCTTTTACAGCGTCCATTTATATCTATAGGCCCGATTGGCCGCAGCCGCCCACCCGTCTGAGTGGGGACACGGCTATTGAAATGAATGGAGGCGGTTCAAAACCTTGCGGCCGGACATGCAAGTGGGGACAAGCCCTTATGAAAAAACAACATTTTAGAGCAATATTTTCTTTTTTTATAAAATGCTCTCAACCCTTCGTGGTGTTTCCAGCAATATTGCATTAGGGGCAAATTCAATTTGCAATTAACTCAGATAGTCAGCTCTTCACATATTTTTCAAAGACTATTAGTATGGAAGGAAGTATGTTTCAGCTCTCAAACCCCAACTGTACTCTCCCTCATCAACTCCACCTCCTCTTACTAATATTCTTCTAAGATTGTTAAGGATCATATTGGGCTATAGCTTCCTAAATGTTACATTCCTCCTTCAAAGAGTAATGTATTTTAAGAGTCATGTTTCTTACAAACAGATTTCAGTAAATAAATAATTTATAGTAATTGGCGAAAGTTGGAGGTGAAAAATTTAACTCCTTCCCTTACAGGTATTTTCTCATATTAGAAACACTCTGACACTGAAACTCTATTTGATAAATTAATGATTTTAATACTTAAACACTTGAATGTCTGGTCATTATAGGATGTCTGATGATGAACCAATAGACTCAAAACTGGAAATAAAGGTAGAGATACAAACAAGTTGCTTTCCTTCAAACTTTCAATGGAGAGTATAGTGGTTAAAAACAACCTACCTCTCTTTCCTGTTAGTATCAGACATAGGACTTTTTGTTTTGGATATTTTGTGGCAACTTGTGGCTCACTGATCATGCAGCACTAGGATTGCAGAATTGAATCTTGTCCAGGACACTATCTGGAACAAGTTTGTACATTCTCCTCATGGATGCTTAGGTTTCGTCCCACACACCAAAGCCATACTGTTGGTAAATTAATGATCTAACTATGTGCTTTGTGCTCTGTAGTACTACCTTCTATACTACCCTTAAATACTAAGAAAGGTACAATATTTTAAGGTGAAGTATAAAAAGTAAACAACAAAAAATGAGAAATGTAGAAACTATGTAAAAGTGCAGTTTCAGCACTTGGAGAGCTCAAGACAACATAACTTACTATACAAATTGCATTGTTCAATAGAGATGTCCCGAACTGTTCGCGTTCGCGCTATTACGCAAACATATGGCGAGTTCGACCCGCCCCCTATCTTTTTACATTGAACAAACTTTGACCCTGTGAGTCTCAGTCAGCAGGCATAATCCAGCCAATCAGCACCCACCACCTCACGGACCATCCCACACTCTATAGCTTAGCAAGGAGAAAAATGCCATTACACATGCTGCTGGAGAAGGAGACAGTTAGGACAGAGAGCTAGTGTTGCTGCATAGAGAACCATTAGCTAGGCAGTGTTCAGTGTCATCTGCAGTCTACTGTTCTACAGTGCTTCTTACTCTGCTTGCAGGACAGAGTCCTGAAAAGACCCCAAAAGCCCTTTTTAGGGCTATGTATGTTGCTACCCTGTTGCCTGCTGTCTGGCATGCCAGGCTGCTACCAGTGATTTGTAAAGC
>CM070033.1:58125147-58144219 GCA_036250615.1 Ptychadena robeensis | reverse complement strand
TAAAATTATTCCTCAAAAATACCACTTGCCTAATAATTCTGCACTCCCTGTATGTTCAGGAGACAGTTATTGTACCAATTTAGGAATGTATACATTGAAGAAGATGACAATTCTATCACAGATAAGTCCACAAAAATTGAATCAGTACTGTATTGTTACTCCTATATACAGAGAAGAAGGTGTACCACTAGCACGGCCACAAACATGTCCATAGAGATGGAATTACAGCTGTACTGTACCTAGACACATATATGCAGAAGTGTACCTGTCAGGATCAGGTACTGAGGGGGCGACCAGGCAGGCAACACATACTGAGATCCAGACAAAGGTGGTGGTGACAAAAACGGATTTAATGCAGACTTACAGGCAGGAACAAAAACAGGTGAAAAAGTCCGGGGTACAGGTTCCAGGGGTGTCCAGGGTTCGGGTTTAAGGACAAGAAGCATGAAGCCAGGGAAAGCATGAAGTCTAGACAAGCAAACAGCAACAACAGCAACAATGAACAGCAAGCGTGGTCTGGATTAAGCACACCTAAATAGCCCTAAGCTAACGAGAAAGGTGTGAGCTCCACCCAGGCCACGCTTGCAGGGAGCCACCTAATGGTGACTGTGGGACCAACCCATGGGTGGGCAATCACAGTGCCACCAGCAGGCGGTGACCGGAATAGCCGGAGTCCTAAAAGTACCACTGTAACACATACAGGGCCAAAAGGCCAGAGGGGGTAAAGAGTTCATGGTCTGTTTGTAGAACTTAAGGAGGAAAGTTCCCCCACCTCAGGAAAGAATAGTGGAGCACCACAGACCCTAGACTGTGGGGCTTCGCTGTCCTTTCCTGAGGTTGGAGAACTTACCTCCTCAAGTTCTACAACCAGACCATGAACTCTTTACCCTCTCGGACTTACAGACTTTTGTACCCTTCTGCAGCAGCTTTCCACAGGGCTCTAGCTAAGTAGCACCAGGAGCACCTTCATCAGCCTTGGAGGCGTGCCCCATCCCAGGGTCTTGCACACTCCTTTTAAAGTCAGTATGCGTACTGTCAGGTTGGTGTAAGAACTGGTATTTATTGATGTTCTTCAGGTACAGTTCATCAGTTCTGTGTCAGCCACATGGAAGATGCCGCTGCAACTCAACAGTATATGGCCTAGCCTTCACTCCACCTGGTGTCAACTCCTCAGGGCAGCCTTGCCCCTAAATGGGGACTAGGGAGATGTCTCTAATCACCATAAATTATGGAGCTCACCACATGTTTGTGCCGGAGGAAGAGAAAAAACATACAAATCTTGAAAAGAGACAAGTACAAGATGGATGAATTATTTTATTACCATGATGTACAAATCATGAGATTAACATTGTTACTCAACACACGAAAAAATCAAAACATTAAAAATCAACTGTTCACCCAAATTTATTAGCCAGAAGAATTATATAAAATACGATTGGTACTTCCATTGTTTGTAGAAATATTAGTATCTGGCAAGTAAGATTAAAACACATAATTTTTTTAGCAGCTGTTGGCTGGAACACAAAGACATGCTACTTGGGTTTTCCAATTAACTCATCTATGTTACATAGAAAAGTCTAAAGAGCTTAAGAAGCTGCCATGAGGGAGAGCATTCACTGAGCTGTATTGTTTTCAGTAGGATTTATGCGGCTATTTCTGAGAATGACAGGTAAACATAGGAAATGTAAATAATTGTTAAACCAGTGACGCGAGAGCCTAATCTAAAAGGAAAAGACTTGTGTCATGGAGAAAAGAATTGTTGACAAACTGTCCAGCATTTGAACTATATAGCACAGCATTTGCATTCAAGTATAAAAAAAGATGTGAGTTGGGAAGGAAATCAGCTATTAATTCAGCTGCACAGAATTGGCTGTTCTCCTAGAAAATGAATAAAATGCTGCTCATATGGCAACATTCTGCTACACTTTAAAGAAAATTCTATTTTTGTTAACTACATACAGATTAACCTAACAAAATTGTAAATACTTTTTTTTTTTTTTTTTAAATCTTTATTTTTTCGAATCCCTTATATATGTCCATGATAGTGGAAAGCCTATATATTTTTAAGCCAGGGGAAATGTTTAGACATGAGTACCTTAAAGGTTGAAATGTACCATTGAAAATCATCTTCACAGAGCTATTAAAATGCATAGTCCATAGCCCAATGTGCAATCAATATCCACCACCACCTGCTCTGCTTGGATATCGAGCATAGACCTTTTGTGTGAATACAGGTATATACTTCCTAAATAAGCATATGCGGCATATGCAGCTTTATATCTATATCATAATAAAAGTTTAGGTCTGAAAAACCTAACAAACCTAATAGACAATAATTTGTCTGATCAGTAACATTACATTATACTATATCTTAAGCCCCCCCATACACGTTCAGATTTTTTTTTTTGCCCGACCGACCAATGTGGTCGGGAGATTAATCGATCGGGAGATTAATCGGATGCGGAATTATGTACCCGACCCATCCCGATTTCTCAAAATCGGCTGAAAAATCGGTCGGGACCGCTCCGGACCTGTCCGTAAATTTTGGTCGATCTGCTGTTAATAAATAGTGTCAGGCTGATCGGATGGTGATCATTTGAATTCCGATTTTTCATGCCAGCCGACCGACCATAAAATTTTATGTGAAAATTGGATGACACGATCGGACGAAAACTCGGTTGGGAGACAAATCGGAACGTGTATGGGGGGCTTTAGAAAAAATATGTCTAGTCAAATGTAATCAGAAGTAGATATATCTTGACCAACATAAGTGAAAAAGCAGGAGTTATTTCATAGTTTAAAGAATATCTTGTGTACATTTAACATTTTTGTTCCTGGTTCTTGGGTTCAGATAACCTTAAAAATATAATAGAAATGAAAATGTATTGCCTCAAAGTTATAACTGTATTCCAACCATTTTCCTGAGATTGTTGTGGATGGGAGGTATATCACACTCAGGATTGGATGCCAAAGTTATTAGCAGCTCATAGCCATGTTTGCTTAGCAGTAGACAAGTTGTGGTTTGGGTCTGGAGCTGACCAGGAGCAAAGCAACGAGGGCATTGGTAGTAGTCAAGTCCTGGGTGGATTCCTATCCAAGTGTTGGGTCTCCCATCAGCTCACAATTGACAAACCCAGGAGGTCTGTAGGACAAAATAGAGACTGTGTGTGTGGGATTAAGGGGGACCCTCGGAAAAACCTAGCTTATATGGACAATCTTTAAAGGGTTAACTTACACAGAGCTCCCGTTTTGTTTTCCTTTGTTGCATTGTGTTCTAGTGTTGAGCTTGAATATTCAAATTGCAAATATATTCAAATTTCCTGAATATGACGGCGGATATTCGCAATGTCGAATATTAGTGATATTGTGCATTGGGAAGCTTATGGCTATCAATTGCACTTTGATATATAAATGTGAAATGTGAATATATTTATGGCCATTTTTGGTGTATGGCCATTAATATCATTCATGGCCATACACTCGAATTGCAAATATTCGAGAATATAGAATCGAATTATAGTAGAATTAATTGTGAAATATCTAATTCAAATATTGCTTATGGCGCTCATCACTATTGTGTTCTTTGTTCACCTCGCCACAATAATAAATATTTTATTTATAGCCTACCACCTCTCCCACATGGATTTGCCTTATAACAATCCTATTTGTAACAAAATGAATTCACTACTATGTGCATTTCATGATATGTCAGTGACCTGTGATATTGTTTAGAATTTAAAGTTTAAACTTTCAGATTCTCCATTGCTAGAATGCCAGAGGTTACATAGCAAATTAAATCCAGTGAGCCAGTGCTTTATTTATCCCTAGATAACCTGCCTAGATGTACCATATGCTCAGATTGCCTTGGGCACATTACAACCGTAATAAATTCATTGTTTGACAAGAGGAAAACTGCAATTATATGCATGGCACAAATCCAAATGCAGTGTCTACATAGAAAGTACCATTGCCTACTATATCATGATGGAACAGTCTAAAAACTACACATGTACTTAACCAATTAAAATACATATAGTTCCTACTAGCTGCGAAAAAATCTATTCTAGGCTGTTGGATCACTCTCAGCCCCCCCCTCTGGCCTCTGACATAGAAAACCACATGTTTAAATTGATGAATATAGATTAGCTAGATACACTATCCTGCAAAGAATTGGCGCCACCGAAATTCTTCTGCACATGGACGTCCTACCTGGTAGCGACTGTCCCTCAGGTGCACTTGCATACATTTATGGATGCCTTTGGTGATACCAAGTGGTACCTTAAAAAGCAAGTTGCGGGGACACTGGGGCCTTTGCAATTCTAAATATTGTTTCGACACTCTTGGCTTAACACCTAACCATTAATCCCCCCTGGGAGCTCGGATAACACCCGTTGGGAGGTCACCCTGCATTCCGACCCTCTACGTATAGATACTTCTAACCTAACCTTGTACCCAGTGTCTTCTTGGATAAATTTCCCCCATCCGCATCCCAGTTACCGCATTTGGTTGTGGTTTGGTTTTGTATTGTTTAGTTTTGTTTTATGTTATTTTATTTTATCCCAAGTGTACATCACTTCTGCATGCTCATATCCTTGACAACAGCCCTCACTGTGTTGATTGCTCTCTGATTTTTTATAACCGTTTGGCTGTGAATTAGCATTGTACATTTAATGGCATGATGATGTCCTGTTTCTTTCCTTGTATTTAAAAATTTTCTATTACAGATATAAAAAAAAACATATAGTGACAACAATGTTGTCATGCATATAGCAGTCCTTATGTTACCACATCAAAGGCTGTTTTACATCTATGCGGTACATTATATCACTCCTATACTGGCTTGTATAAAATGCAGTGCTACCCACAATCTGCCCAATTCAATTTAAAACTAAATTTAAAAAATGTACAATAGGCTGGCTTTAAAAGTGTGCTCACATTTAAACTAATTCTTTGTTAAAGCATCACTTGATATAAGTATAGAATCCAGTCTTCATGGTAGAAGTCAATCAGTATGGCAAATGTTGTTTTGACAATATTTGCCAACTTTCTTTGAAAAATTTAGGTCACCCCACAGATTTTCTATTTGGATTCAGATATGGCCTTTGGCCTCTAGCTGCCTTGTTTAAAAACACATATAGTCTTGTGTTGTTTATTTAGATTTATCTCTAGGGTTACTGTAATGTGAAAAAGGTGAAATTGATTTCTAGCAGAAGCCTGAAGGTTGTGGGTTAAAGTGTCTGGTATTGGGACCTGTTGTTATCACTACTAGTACTTTAAAATAAGAATGCAACTTTGGATGAGGTGGGACATTATACAAGCTGATCCAGGAATCTTGTCCAGGAATGGTGGTCTTGGCAAGTTTTATCTGTATAATTCCACCATAAAATAGAGTAATTATGCACATTGTATAGGCATATCTGTCAAATGTTTGCTCAGGCTCACGTTATATTGGACACACTAAACCTGCACATGGAAACATTATAACCTTTTAGAGAACCTAATTTTTCCCAATCCTATCAATGCTCCTGCATCTAAGAAAAATTGAATAAGTATGTTACCTATACAGGGGACTTCCTCTATATACTTTTTCATTCTTTCTCTCCAAAACATGGAGACTTGGGGACTTTAAGAGGCCTGTCGACAAAGTTAAATTATTTTAAAATTTTTATTGCATGTAGTATATAGTAAAAACAACACAGTAAAAAGCAAAGAGCACATTCCACCCATTTGTAGACACAATTTACAGATGCAGTGTAGAGTTACTGAGAGTTACATTCTCATGGTGAGGAGGGGAATCCAGGTTTGTCTTCCAGCAGCCTGATAAAGCGCTGTCAAAGCTAGAATGACAAAAGATTTGTAAGGAGGTTATACCCCACACATGGATCAAGATAATCAATCCAGATAATTCTTCAGTTGACTACTGGTTGAAGATATCTAAATCTCCCGTTCCTCCCGATCTCCCCCACTCAATGAGAATGAGATTAAGACTGATTTTAGATCTGAGCTTTCCATCTACCAAATAAAAGTAAATACACCTAGGGTAGAGCATCCCCTGAAGAAGCAACTACGAGAAACGTGTTGGAAAACTTGTTTACCCAGAAAGTGATGCTGTTACAAATGTATTAACTCTACACTGCATATCTGTTAATGGTGTCTACAAATGGATGGAATGTACTCTTTGCTTTTTACTGTGTTGTTTTTTTACAATATACTTGTAGCGATGACACCCGTGGGTGCCACTGTGTTGAATGGGATACCGGGTAGCAGAAATTACCAAGGAGAAGTACTGTAGTTGAACTTTGAGAAAACTTATTTGCACATGTCATCAATGGGAGAGAGGGACAAGGGACAAGGCTGTTTGAGCACCCGAGGTCCTAGCTCCACACTTGGCAGCTTCTTCTCCAGACACGAGTGAACACAGTCAACACTGCCCTAGTACCTCATTAGGCAGCCCCTTCTCCAGACACGAGCACAGCACCGTCTTGGCTAACCTCTCTTGGGGAATTTGAAGTAGACCTCACTCTCACTGATCCGTCTCCTTCTAGAACGTGCACAGAGTTCCCCTTTAGCTCCAGTAGGCTACCTTGACTGCTTTGCTCAGGAGACCTTTATCTTCCGCAGACCAGATAACAGGCTCTCCCTTCTAGACAGGTTCCCCAGACTTCAAACACACTCTTCTGGTCCCTTGTCTAGACTATCCCATCACTGCACTCCCAGGGCCCCCAGCCGGGGAGCTCCCTGGGCTAAGACTGACCAATTCATCCTGACTCTATACCTTTATAACTTTCTCCCCTCCCAGATTCTGAAAAAAGGTGCTAAACTAGGCCTCTCAGCATCCAGGCAGAAGAGCAAAAAAAGATACATTTCCCAGACTGGGCAAAGAGCCAGGCCACTCACTGACAGTCAACAACTGTTGCACCTGCCTGTGACAACCAGACTCTTTCCCTCCTAAAGGCTGCCATACACAGCACGGATTCGTGCCGGATTCCGGCGCGATGGATTCCGGGCGCGTGCACGCGGATCCATCGTGCCGGAATCCTCTGCAGCCCATCTTGCCCGTCCGACCGCATCCGATGGATCGGGGGCACAGAATCGGATCCGAGGAAGAACCAACCTGTTGGTCTTTTCGGGTCCGATTCTGCTCTGATCAGGGGGCGTTGCGGTCAGGGAGCCGATCCATCGGACACGGATCCGGCCGTGCAAGGTGGGCTGCCACGATCGGATTCCCTTATTGGCTGATCGTTCTCACCTGTGGATGCCGGCGGAATCGCCGGAATCCATCGGTGCTGAATCGATCAGCCAGGGAATCCGTGCAGTGTATGGCTAGCTTAAATTAGTTAACACGTTATGACCCCAGACTCTGACAGGGGCTACATCCACCCCTTCCTCTGATGGACAGATGACCTCACCTGTCGGCTAAGACCTCTTTGAACAGCCTTGTATTACAATGGATGGGTAAAGGGGGATTAGGGAAAAACATTTGGTTACATGACAACATTGTTCAATGCTTAAACGTTACCAACAGATAGGTAGATAGAAATGTAGAAATACATCAGCAATGTTTTATTACAGTAGTATAGAAAAAGCAATATTTGGCATCCCATAGGTTCTATGCATTGGCAGCGCTCACTATAGAGACCTTCAAATAACATTGCTGGAGATACAATTCACCACTGGCAAGGGAAACACGAGCCCCTTGATAAACAAGAAAAATACAGCATTCCACACACAATGTACATTCCACACACAAACTGGATCAGCAGAGCATCTCCCCACAAAGAAAAAGGGTTAGCCACAATCCCTTCTCCTCCAGAAAAGACACACTGCCTGATCCTAGTCCAACAACAGTCAGTCACCCCCCTGGATAGGCAACCAACTGCTGATGGAACAGACACATTATTCACACAAGAATCACATCTTATACTCTACACCCTGAGGTAATATTGGTAACTACCAGCCGGTAGTTACACTTCAAATATAGCATAAATACAGTACCCATGCTACCTGCATTCCTGCTGAACAGAGCCTCAAACCATACATGAGTGAGTGTCCCCATGTCAGCCTGACAACTCTGCACTCAGAAGGCTACTCTCAATAATACACATGTATATACATCACTTTATCATTCTTATACACTACTTCCATGCAACTCTGCTTAACAAAAAGCAGGCTCAATGATAAATGCCGGCGGAGACGGTAGCCGGGCAGGACACACGTGAGGGAGAGACCCGAACCCCTAGAACAAGTCACCTTGAAATTTGTCTTAACTATATATAAAGTAAGTACCAACTTAATTCTACTACGAAATATTATCCTTCAGCTTACTTATGACATTACTTTCTCTTAATCAGGTAGCACACCTATACTAGGACTAATATACCCCCTAAAAACTTCTATTACCCATGAAGACCTTTTACGCTTATAAGACCCTAACAGGTATTTAGCTTTACTATATAATCTTCTTATCTTACTACTATTCATCCCATAAGACTTTTTCACTATCATTTTCTATTTTAACACTAGACCTTTGGGGATTTAATTATAATTTTAATCAATGGCTGCACGATCACACCCATTTTCCCAACCTTTAACCTTCTGAGCGTTTAGCCCGAATTAACTCGGGCTGAGTTTTATGCATCATAAAACTCAGCCCCAGTTAACTAGAGCCGCGCTCAGGGTCTCGCCGTCTGCTTATGGCGGTCGGGAGCATCGGCATGTATGCCGATGCTTCCGGGTCCGTCCCCAATCGCGTCACCGGTGACGCGAAGGGGGCGGGGGTAGGCGGCGCCATAGACCTCCGTGTAACTGGAGGGGCGTCGCTTTTCCTCAGCGTAAGTCCGGCGTTTCCAGTGACGCCGGACTTACGTGTACGTCCTCCAGCTGAGCAGGAAGTCGCGGCGGAGCATATTGTGCTCCGCCTCGATTGCCCGTGGCACGGTAATGAAAAAACCGTGCCAAGGGCCAAACGCTCAGGAGGTTAAGGCACTTACACACACTCCCAAGAGGGACACACAATCACTTCCCAATTATTACTAACTACATCACTTACTTCTATTCTTAAGCCTATCTATCCTTTTACTTTTTCACTCTTATTTGCTGTAGTTTGCTCACTGTATTTCCCAATAATAAGGGCCACATCCTACACATCGATTTTCACCCTTTCAACCCTTCACTGGTACCCTATAATTTTATTAATAAGCAATATTCACTCACTTTTTAGTGCACAATAAATTTCACAAATGATGGTACGCACATCCTCTATTATACACCTTTGGTCGGTTTCCCCTGGCATTCATTAATTCAATATTACAAGTATACTAGTATTAGTTAAATTTAGGGTCGATTCCTCATGTGCAGGCTGGTGCGGTGTCCCCGGATTGCCGGATTTTCTTTGGCCCCTCGTTCCTCACCCATGTTTGTCTCCTAGTGGGGCTTTGGCTGTTTCATTCCAATGTCTGGCTCGTTAACCTTGAGAAATGTAATTAATTCTTACTTTTGTAATACAGTTGACCACATTTTGAGAATGATTGAGATGCTAACTTACTCTCTCCGGTGTTCTGTGTCTGTTAGTGGTTGGTGTTGTTATTGTTGATACAGAACTAAACTGGAGAAGGATACACCCCCTGAGGAAGTACATACAATACGAAACGCGCGTTGGGGTGGATTCTGTTGGACAGGATCCTTTATCCTAACCATCCATTCAAATTCAATTGATTAAATAATGTTTTTGTCATTTTTATGTATCTATGTACCATTTGATGTAGGGATACTCCCGTGTCCCATTTATGTATGTGATAACATTAGCCAGCTATGCTATGTCCTATGTTTTTATGTTCCATATCTATTAAATTTGATGTAGACGCTTTTAACCTACATGTTACATTATTATATGCATGGCCTTTAAAGTCCCCTTGCCCCTGAGGTTTTCTCAGGGGGAATTCATCTGGGTGAGAGATTTTTCTCCTCACCTTGATTTGGGTATTTGGAAAAAACAGGCTCCACCAGTAAAGAGACACGGAGAGACCAGTGGGCCTGAATCCCATCAAACAGAGAAAACATGCGATTCACATTTTTATTGAAACACATAGAACCCTTGGCTCCTAAAGATAGCGGGAAATATCAACCGGAGTCATAACCATAACCTTCCCTCACGAGGGGAGAGAGAGAAGGGAACAGCTCAGCGGCTAAGTCCCTCTCTCCTTGACTGACAAAGTTAACCCCCTCGCGTCCAGCCGATTTTCTCAAGATGGGTCCGGTCTCTTCAAGGGGCCTTTTCTCTTCAATTTGCGGGGTCACCTGCTACCCAGAAATCCCGGACGAGCCCCCATATGTAGCGATGACACCCGTGGGTGCCGCTGTGTTGAATGGGATACCAGGTAGCAGAAATTACCAAGGAGAAGTACTGTAGTTGAACTTTGAGAAAGCTTATTTGCGCATGTCATCAATGGGAGAGAGGGACAAGGGACAAGGCTGTTTGAGACACCCGAGGTCCTAGCTCCACACTTGGCAGCTTCTTCTCCAGACACGAGTGAACACAGTCAACACTGCCCTAGTACCTCACTAGGCAGCTTCTTCTCCAGACACGAGCACAGCACCGTCTTGGCTAACCTCTTTTGGGGACTTTGAAGTAGACCTCACTCTCACTGATCCGTCTCCTTCTAGAACGTGCACAGAGTTCCCCTTTAGCTCCAGTAGGCCGCCTTGACTGCTTTGCTCAGGAGACCTTTATCTTCCGCAGACCAGATAACAGGCTCTCCCTTCTAGACAGGTTCCCCAGACTTCAAACACACTCTTCTGGTCCCTCATCTAGGCTATCCCATCACTGCACTCCCAGGGACCCCAGCCGGGGAGCTCCTTGGGCTAAGACTGACCAATTCATCCTGACTCTATACCTTTATAACTTTCTCCCCTCCCAGATTCTGAAAAAAGGCGCTAAACTAGGCCTCTCAGCATCCAGGCAGAAGAGCACAAAAAAAGATACATTTCCCAGACTGGGCAAAGAGCCAGGCCACTCACTGACAGTCAACAACTGTTGCACCTGCCTGTGACAACCAGACTCTTTCCCTCCTAAATTAGTTAACACTTTATGACCCCAGACTCTGACAGGGGCTACATACTACATGTAATTAAAACTGTAAAAGAATTTAACTTCTGGAAAGGCCTCAAGTATCTGTATTTGGAGAAAAAAATGTGAAGTATATAAAGGAACTCCCCTGTATACTTCAGCCTTTTGAGTGACATGTTAATATTTATTATACCATAAAAGTGCTGAAATGAATCATAACATACATTTTTTTAGAGAAACCAAATACATTGGCCCATGTTTAAGCATCCAATCATATGAAGAAAAACATTTTTCAAATTCTCATAACTAGACATGAACACAAGCTTAATTCACTTACTTTATACTTCAGTTTATTCACCTCAGGTTGCCTCACCTCAGGCCTGTGTTGTGTGCATCTAAATAGACTACATTATTGTTAGCTACAATCTCAAGGGTAATAGGCTTGGTTAATATTGATTTATTGTCATAACTAGGAATGGAAACTAGAAACTATATATGCAAAAAATCCTCCCTTCTTTGTAATGTTCCTACAACCGTTTGCTACATCTCAATTAATTTTGATAATCTTGTTCAGGAATTGCAATTAACTCTCTAATAAACTAGTCAAAATGGTGCTACCTTTTCTGGTCTTTGCTAGTCATAATGCATTCACTGTGTGGGGCTGCATTGCTTAGTAACCTATGGGCTCATTAAGTGTGTTGTGGTGACTCGTTTTTGTGATAAATTTGGATTAAAGTAAACTTCTCTAAATGTCCAACAAGCAAGTTTTACCATTTACTATTTTTACGAACTGGAATTTGCAATTTAACCTCTCTAGCACTCAGCCCGTACCGCAACATTTTTAATGGCATGGTACGGATGATCGCAACACAGTACAGTCCTGGCCAAAAGTTTTAAGAATGACACAAATGTTTGAAATTCGAAAAGTTGCTGCTTAAGTTTTTATAATAGCAATTTGCATATACTCCAGAATGTTTGTAGAGGTTTCAGATGAATTGGATAATCCTTCTTTGCCATGAAAATTAACAAAATCCCCAAAAAACCTTTCCACTGCATTTCATTGCTGCCATTAAAGAACCTGCTGAGATCATTTCAGTAATCTTCTTGTTAACTCAGATGAGAATGTTGGCGAGCACAAGGCTGGAGATCATTATGTCAGGCTGATTGTGTTAGAATGGCAGACTTGACATGTTAAAAGGAGGGTGAAGATTGAAATCATTGTTCTTCCATTGTTAACCATGGTGACCTGCAAAGAAACACGTGCAGCCATCATTGCGTTGCATAAAAATGACTTCAAAGGCAAGGATATTGTGGCTACTAAGATTGCACCTAAATCAACAATTCATAGGATCATCAAGAACTTCAAGGAAAGATGTTCAATTCTTGTTAAGAAGGCTTCAGGGTGTCCAAGTAAGTCCAGCAAGCGCCAGGATCGTCTCCTCAAGAGGATTCAGCTGCCGGATCGAAGTGCCACCAGTGCAGAGGTTGCTCAGGAATGGCAGCAGGCAGGTGTGAACACATCTGCATGCACAGTGAGGCGAAGACTTTTGGAAGATGGCCTGGTGTCAAGAAGGGCAGCAAAGAAGCCACTTCTCTCCCAAAAAAAATCAGGGACAGATTGATCTTCTGCAGAAAGTATGGACTGCTGAGGACTGGGGCAAAGTTATATTCTCCGATGAAGCCCCTTTCCGATTGTTTGGGGCATCTGGAAAAGGGTTTGCCTGGAGAAGAAAAGGTAAGCATTACCATCAGTCCTATGTCATGCCAACAGTAAAGCATCCTGAGCCCATTCATGTGTGGGGTTGCTTCTCATCCAAGGGAGTGGGCTCACAATTTTGCCCAAAAACACAGCCATGAATAAAGAATGGTACTAAACCACCCTCGAACTGCAACTTCTTCCAACAATCCAACAACAGTTTGGTGAAGAACAATGCATTTTCCAGCACGATGGAGTACCGCGCCATAAGGCAAAAGTGATAACTTAGTGACTAAGTGGGGACCAAAACGCTGAAATTTTGGGTCCATGGCCTGGAAACTCTCCAGATCTTAATCCCATTGAGAACTTGTGGTCATTCCTCAAAAGGCAGGTGGACAAACAAAAACCAACTAATTCTGACAAACTCAAAGAAGTGATTATGAAAGAATGAGTTGCTATCAGTCAGGATTTGGCCCGAAGTTGATTGAAAGCAGTCGAATTGCAGAGGTCCTGAAAAAGAAGGGCCATATACTGACTCTTTATATAATATATTGTCAGTGTTGAGCTGCTGTAGTATATCTAAACACTAGAATAAAATGTCAAAAATTGCTATTTAAGGGCTTGTCCCCATATTGGCGGCTTGCTGCGTCCATTCATGCCTATAGGCACGATTGGCCACAGCCGCTAGCGGCTAACTGTGCAGCCCAAGTGTTCTGTCTAGTGTAGTGCACTCATAAATAGAACAAACACCTATGCTATACAGCACACAACTACAAATAAAAAATAATTAGTTGGCATTAGTTGCCAATGGTAAACTACAACTACCAGCACACCTTAGCTTAGGATTATAACACAGCACACAGGTCCCATTATACAGCATACCCCACCCCCAGACCCCATGGCTCAGTAATGATGAACTGCTTGTTGCAGAACACCTTAACTAATGTTACAGATCACTGAATGGAGTATAATAGCAAAGTAGCTAAGCCATCCCTCAATCAGCAGCAGCTCTCCCTATCTATCTAGTACTGGTGACACAAGATATATGTAAAATAGCCGTTGGGATGCTTCTTTTATGGGGGGGGGGGGTGTCCTCCAGGAGGGAAAAGAATTTGTTATTGGTTTTACTGTCCCACCTGACTGTATAATAATAACAATAAAGACAATAAAATACAAGCAAAATATGCATAACATACATATAATGGACTGCTAAATCTGCCCATGAATTTGTATTTCTGTCAGTCTAGCCCAGAAATGTAAATAACCCTACTTCATAGTTCAACCCTGTCTGTCAAGTTTTATAACATTTTCCTTTTTTTAAGCTGGATATTTCCTATCTCCACTTGTCTTGATAACAACTGTGGCTGAGACGGAATGTAATGGAAAATATCATCTAAAGTAGAGGAAATCTTCTGTACAGGACCGCTGGTATGGGTCTTGCCAGAGAGGCATATTTCTCCTTCATGGAAGTTGTGATCCCATTGAGTTGTGAACCCTGGAAGGAGTCAGGAATATTATTGGGGGGGGGGGGCAGACTCTGGAATGGGAAGGAAGGAATGAACTGGGTGGGCCTTACTATTCCCCCAGGTACACTCAAAGAGTTATCACCTGTTTGCAGGTGAGTTGAGCTGGGTGTGTCTCCACAAAAAGGTGCAGAGTCCAGTGTGTCAGGGCTTCTGACCAGTTGGGAGGCCTGTTGCTGCTGAAGAGCCGAACCAAGGACAATCATTTATGTTGAATGTTTGAAAGCCAGGAGGCTTTGCCTTTTCTGATGACTGTTTTGTGGACTTCTATTAACCCCTGCAAGGGTAACCCTTTTTCTTTGGATAATAAAAAAGGGCAGGAAGCCCTATAGAGATACTTGATTGGTGGAGCACCCTTTAAGGAGGAGGTGGGGGTTCTCTAGACTTGCCAACTTGGTAGACTTCATGCAGCAGTCAGAATCTGATATCATCATTACAAAATCTTGGCAAAAAACAATGCGACTCTGGATGAAAATATATGAGACACAATCACATTGCACAAACTGCTCCAAACAATACCATGGTGAATGCATGTCGAAATCAAATCAAAAGGAAGTCCAATAAAATTGTAGGGTGGGAGATTTTTCTGTACAGGCAGTGTGTAAAATGTAAGATACCTTTTAAAGATAAATTGAAGGCAAATGGCTAACTACACAGACCAAATACTACTACACAGGCAAAATACTTATAACGTATCAAATATATGTATGAAAAAAACTATGCATAAATACATACACAATGAGCTGCTTAATCTGTCTGTATTGCATTTCTGTATGTGTATTCCAGAAATGTATACAACCCTACTTTATGGTTCAACCCAGTCTGTCAAGTTCTAAAATATTGTCTGTTTTTTCTACATTGGATATTTCCTATCTCCTCTTGTCTTGATGGCCACTTGGTCACTGTTGCTCGGACTAAATGTAATGGAAAATATATTCTGAGTTGTCACTGGAAGTAGAGGAAAATCATTTAATAGCACTTGTTGTGACAACTAGGAAGGGGTTTCAGGTATCTCTCCTCTCTTCCTTAGCAAAAGAAGTTATGATAGAGAAATAGAAATGAAATATATCTGAAAACCAAGCAAATTATATTAGTTAGCTATGTGAAACAATATACTTTTGCAATGCATATGAATACACATTGGAAATAGTAACATTGCCAACTTTGCCAAACTTTTTTTGTTATTTTTTGTAAAGTAGTAATTAAAATACATTTATTGCATGCAGCTGTAAGTGCAACTTTTCAGAAAAATCCCTATCCTAATGTTTAGGTTTAAAAATAGTAAAATCGTTATCTACATAATTTGCATTGTGTGAACACCTTTGATTCATACCATTTCTGCTGTGATTTGTTTTATTCTTTGTGACATGTGAGACATGGAAAATTATATTGTTGAAAAGTCTTTTCTGAAGAACTAAATTAGGACCAATTCTCACCAGGAAACACTATTTTAAATCTTTAATGAAATGGCAACAACCCATATTTAAAAAAAATATTTAATTGTACTTACATTTAACTCATAAGCTATTTGCCTTTTTAAGTAGATGAAATGTTGATTGTACCGAAGCTTTGGACTGAAAGAGAACCTATTGTCTTGAAGTCTTCACATAGAACAACATAGTTATTAAAAGTACTGCTGTTCTGAAGCTTAATAATTGTGTATTTGCACTATTTTTGTAAGGTACTGAATGGGACCTATTCATTATAAAAAAAATGGTAATGGTGTGAAAATGACATGAAGAACAAACAATGTGTTTTGGTGTACAGGCATGTTTGCCACTTAACAAATGTGAGTAATAAAAAGAGTAGTTAAAATAGATATAAAATGTTGAATAACAAAATGCCACAGTTTGAATTCAACATTTATGCCACTTAGTAAATTAGCCCCCTAGGCACTCAATATTTGGTGTTGGGAATGGTGATGAACTGGGCACATACCCCAAAAAAATACAATGTCACAAAGTCCAGGGGGTGCACTTATAGTAGCAGCTTTACACTATAATCCTTTAAAAAAGCAGTTACCATATTTTTCGGACCATAAGATGCACTTTTTCACCCCCAAAATTAGTATTAGTAATATAGCCAATGCAGAGTGTGTGTGGGGAGAGCTGCACTCGCTGGCAGCTTTCTCACACACGCAGCAGAGAGCAGACAGGGAGATCGGTGTGCAGATTCCCTCTGTGTGAGGAAGAGGAGATGCCGAAGAGTGCTCTCTAGTGAAATTTTTTTGTGGCTGAAAAGGGGTACTGCATGAGGTTTTTTCACATTCATTTAAACACATTAAATATTGTTTTTCTGGTTTTCCTGCTATAAAAACTGGGTGCGTCTTATAGTCAGGTGCATCTTATAGTTCGAAAAATACGGTAGTTATGATTCTTATATTTAAATATGGGAAATTGTCTCCATGCAGAAACATAAATTAAATCTAATCTAATCTTAAATATAATAGATTTACTTATTATTTATATTCTTGTTATGAAAAGTTTAGGTAAGGGGTACTTTAGGAGGTACAGAACACATTATGGATATTTTCATTATTTCTTACGTGAAAATTGTCTTGCTTTCCAACCAACTTGACATACAACCAATCCTTGGGAAATAATTAAATTCAAGTTAAGTCAAGGATCCACTGTATCTCTATTGTCACGAGAGCTAGGTCTGCCATGCCACCATAATATTAATAACTATTACAACTTTCTGAGTATCAATGATGTAAGGTGGGTAGATGGCTATATCTGTTTTAATAATAGCCAATAAAACTAATCACAGATATCTTATAGTGTGCCTCAAATCCCTAGCAAATGTTAGCTAAACATCTGTATATATTCAGCAATTATTTATTTATAAACTAGGAAGGTCAGTCTGGGTGGTAAATCTACAACAAGAAAAGATCTATTTTGATATAAGCATGAAAAGGTCAGTTTAGTGATTTAAATCATTAAGGTGACTTAACAGCTAAGTTTTAGATCTTCTTCAGTTGTTGCAAATAAACCCTTTTGATTAAGCACTTACATGTAAAACCACTAGACTAAGGTACACTAGATGATCAATGTGACAAGCCATACATTAAGCAGCTACATTCTTTTAAATGGATTTCAAGTAATGAAAATGTATTTTAGAGAGTGGGATTTCTTCTGTTTGTGCATTGATTTTTTACCAGGTCAAATCTAAGCATTGAGAAATATGCATTTAAATAGACATTAAGCCTCAACTGATTAAGTGCTCATTTTAAAGAAAAAAGAAAAGAATACAAAAAATCAATATGTCTTTCTATTTACTAAATCGTATAAGTGAGCACAATGAGGCATTCTGTTATACATCTTGGTTAACTCTGTACATTTTAGGTAAATTTTATTCTCTACAACATTGTGTGTTTTAAATATTGTATATAAAAAAAATATTCACATGGGGCCAAATACACTCACCGGCCATTTTATTAGGCACACCTTGCTAGTACCGGGTTGGACCCCTTTTGTCATCCTTCGTGGATTAATGCAGTTCTGAAGGTACTGGAAACATTCCTCAGAGACATTGGTCCATATTGACATGATAGCATCACGCAGTTGCTGCAGATGTGTTGGCTGTACATCCATGATGTGAATCTCCTGATCCACCACATCTCAAAGTTGCTCTATTTGATAAATCTGGTGACTGCGGAGGCCGTTAGAGTACAGTAAACTCATTGTCATGTTCAAGAAACCAGTCTGAGATGATTCAAGCTTTATGGCATGGTGCATTATCCTGCTGGAAGTAGCCATCAGAACATGGGTATACTGTGGTCATAAAGGGATGGAAGATTCGCAGCAGAAATCGAGCCAACATTTTTCCAATCCTCTATCGTCCAATTTCGGTCTATTAGCCTGTGCTAATTGTAGCCTCAGTTTCCTGTTCTTAGCTGACAGGAGTGGCACCCAGTGTGGTCTTCTGCTGCTGTAGCCCATCTGCCTCAATGTTCTACATGTTGTGCGTTCAGAGATGCTATTCTGCATACCTTGGTTGTAGCACGTGGTTATTTGAGTTACTGTTGAGTTACTGTTGCCTTTCTATCAGCTCGATCCACTCTAGCCATTGTCCATTCTGAAATACTCAGGCCAGCCTCTCTGGCACCAACAACTATGCCATGTTCAAAGTCACTTAAATCACCTTTCTTCCCCATTCTGAAGCTCGGTTTTGCTCAGAGTTGCCGCCAAGCAGTTGGAGAGGTGTGCCTAATAAAGTGGCTGGTGAGTGTAGCTGTTGTTTAGTCTAGAGATGAAAATGTTTTTTTTTATATTTCAAAACCACTTATACATTAGAAAAAGTGAATATGGATTACAAGATTGCACTAAGATCTATAGATGTGTGGAAGTATGTAGGCTACATGCATACACAACACCTTTTCTTTTCAACACCTTGAAAAGCAATCATTGAAAGCTTCCATACAAAAAGAACACAGAGATCTTAATTAAATTTAGATCATTTGGTAAAGTCTTGTGAATGAGTACATCAACATATACATAGACATATCTAATCTACCCACAAAGCAAAAAAAGTCTAAATATTGACTTAAGCTGGGCATAGAAGGGTCGTTTTCCCGTCAACTTCCCAGCCGACTGACCGGGCGTGATGACATCATCACACTGAGAATCGGCCAGGCACCCTTTGTGTGCCAGCCACTACTTTAGTCCCCATCCGAACTAATGGGATCACGTGTGATCCGACATGCGGCAGATTCTTGGTTAATATGACCAGGGGGCGCACCTGATTCTCTGCTGACCCGACCACTGCTTGATTGGGGGAACGTGCACA
>CM070033.1:58100945-58125047 GCA_036250615.1 Ptychadena robeensis | reverse complement strand
CAAAGGTGTCGCCACACGGCTTGATTCTCCGCAGTGGACACTTGGCATTAGGGTTATATGTTCCCTACATCCAAAGAGGTAACAATTATAATTAGGGCAAACACAAAATGAGACCTGGCTTTAGACCAGCATTGGACCTAAACATATATATAGATCCGAGAGGAAAAGCAGTCTAAAGCACAGTTTGGTGCTTCTTTGGAATTGAACTATGAAATGAATATCATAAATTGCAGAATTCTTAAGCTATAACTAAGTACCCAGCAGCACAAAGTGAAAGGGTTTCTGCATTTTACTTTGTGATTTATATGGAAAAGCTTTTAGTCTCGCTCTGAGGATATTAAGGAAGATTTAGTACACTTCCTTCATTATCGTGGCCATTAATTACTTGTAATGAAATGGGAATATCAAACTGTAACTATAAGCTAAAATAATTCACTTTGCAAAGAATACCCAACATATAAAAAAATACCCAACATGCAACATAAAAAAATTTACTTGCTTGCACATGATTGAATGGCTGATGTCTTTAGAGCCTAACCTTATTAATTTAACTAGGTACGATTCATCGCAGAGTAATTATTAACTTTGTGAACAGCCCAAACCCAGACTTAATTAAACATTTTTACATATTGTATACCATTGGTAATAGCCATTTTCAACTTATTTGAACAGAACTAACCCATTTTCAGTTGATTTGCAAAAACTCCCACATAAATTTTCTTCTGAATCTATAATGGTAATTGCAGATGTATCATGATTACATCTGTTCTTAAATAATGCCCACATATTAGCTGTTAATTTTACCCAACCTTCCTTGGTTCAGGTTCAACCTGCATAGTTAGATCTTAATTCCTTCAAGAGCTGTGTAGGCTTTGACAAGCATCTTATATAAATTTACCTTAAAACAGAAACAGCACTGGAAATGCAAGCCAGGACTCTCGAATACATAAAACACAATATTTATTTATGATTTAGCTAAATCAAATGGTGAAAGTGAACCACGCTTGTATTGCAATCTATCATAATACTACAGAAAAATAATAAGGTCTGATTACAATCATACTGTGCTGCACAGATAATTCCATCCATGCTTAGGAACATTTTTTTTCCCTGAAAACCTCTCAATCATAGCTGGTTATAGACCTGTTCTTTGATATTTGCTTGAGGGGACAAAGAATAAAAATAAGCAGAGCTTAGAACCCTGCTGTTGACCGTTCTTGACTTTCTTTTGTAGTAAAATCATACTGTTTGTAGCCCATTCATTTGTAATAATAGTAGGAAAATAGTTAGTTGGTTAGTTAGTTACAAAGGTTTAACTGCCTATCTGTTTTTAAAAGGAAGTTTGATGTCAGAATTTGTATTGGACACAAACCATACATCCAAATTTCAGCATCAAATAAAAAAATAAATGTTTTGGTCCATTCTAGTCCATTGTGGCCATCATTCTACCTAGTTTATCTATCCTATTTCCGGTGGTGTTTTGAGTGGATTTATTTAGTAAACCAGTGTATTGTATTCTATAATACACTGCCACCTTATTAAAACCCAGACTTTCTGTTGTGTTCAATAAGTAAAATTCCGGAATGCACAAAGTACAGGGCATTTCTAGAGCAACAATTTCTCTGTTCCAGTGTAGATCCTCTGTTATTCTGGAAGACCATAGCTGATGAAACAATGCAGGTTTAGAGAGATATCATTTATTTAATTTATTTTCTAAAAGCATAAGATCTTGGCTCCCTCATTACCATACAAGACACATTTTACTTTTTCATACATCCTCTCTCCTGAAAGGATTAGAGACAAACATCACAACTTAAAGGTCCTCCCCGATAATTGGTATCTATGCAAGTATAGGGAAAAGGACACCATGGCTTGGAGACCCCAAAATGGTGCACTTTAATTAATGCTAAGAGGCAGTCGACCAGCTTCCACCCTTTCCCTACTCTTCATATCTCCTGAAATAGAAGCCTAATTATGCCAGATGAAGCTTTTATATGGGATGTGCCAATTCACAATAGTGATAAAAGTTCTATAAATTAACCTATTAATTAATGTATGTTTTTGGAGAGTGTGGGGAGAACTGGAGGACCCAGAGTAAACCCACGCAGACAGATATTGCTGAGGTGGGGTGGGAACACATGAATCCCTGCTTTTAGCGCTGCATGTTCCAGCACCTAACGCATCAAGCCACCAGGTCTGCCCACATGGCTTTATTTTATTTTATTTTTTTAAGAAAGGTGTATTCTCATAAAAGATTAAGGAACAGTGACGTGTTCAAGAAAATGGTACTTTAAACTCCTCCTGCACTGGCATTCTCTGTTTCATTAAGATGTTCCCAAAAATATGCATGTTTTATTAATGAGGTGTTGCTTGGCCATGCCTTTATGCCCTCATATTTCTACGTATATATTTTTAAATATTTTGCTATCATCTTTGTTTTTTTTAAACTGAGTAGGAATTCATAACCATCCTACATTTCATATCAGTATTGGAAAACTCCACAGGCCTGCAATTCCAGTTCAGACAAACAATATTATAAACAAACCGACAGAAGCTCCTGTAGAGTTGAGAAAGGACAGAATGGAACAACAAGCTCAAGGTCACAGGCAGAGTGCCCGAAGGCTTCTCAGAATGTGAAAAGCTAATACTTAATGAAGAGGCCATGAAGAGCTTGTGAAGAAGTTAGTAGTGCCTGAAAGTAGTTGTTTCAGAAAGTAGGAAGTTTAATGTTTTATGGTCCGGAAGCTTGCTTAATTCATTGAAGTAATTTACGTCATACCATGACAAAAAGTAAAGAAAAAAAATATATTTAATATGTTAAAAAATTAAATTAAATTTAAATATATGGCAGCAGTTATCTATGACCATTTAAATCACAATGAAGGTAGTATTTGAAATATCTACAGCAAAAATTTTATTCCTAACTAGGTCAGAATCAGCAATGTACTCTTTTGAGGAAATCACTGCTCCTTGGTTTTAAATATCAGATGTGCTTGCCAAAATGTGTTTAGTACAAAAGGACTTTAAATAGAATCTTTTCTGTGCATCTAATGTCTACATATTATGTATATAACCAGATAGGGCATAATATTAAATGAATAAACACAATTAAACTCTTTAGTTTGTTAAAGTTGATCCTGCAGTGATGCACACTAATCATTCGCTGCCAAATCTGCAGCAACTTTATCTAAATAGCACTCAAGGGATATTTAAGAGCATGCGGACCAGAGGAGAATTACACTATCATCACTATATCGAGCATAAGGCAATGTTTAGTCTACTGCCCTGACTATTTGGTCTTTCCTAATTATCATTAAGTAAGTGATCTGCTTTGGGAGTATTAGTTGGCCTCTTTACTTGGAAAATATTTGCAGTCGATGTCTGAACTGTAAAATATAACTGTAATTGTGATATTTGTGGCGTTCAGAACTCCACTGAGTATTTCAAGATTTCAAGTATGACCACAAGATATATCACATTCACCAAAATGTATGTCAGAATAAGCACAATAAAAGGCAGTTATGAGATACTTACCAGAATAAATTATAGATCTCTGATTTAGTAGATAATTATATGGGGCTTTTGTTAGCCATTGTTAGCCGTAGTTCTGGCGAATAAAAAAATTGGAAATATTTCTTTCATTTTAGGAAATTTACTGTCTGCCAGAAGCTAAATAGGTATAATTTTATTCTTAAAATCTCTATAATTTCCATGAAACATTTGCTTCTTTTGTATTACACAAGCACTAAGAAACAAAATTGGTTCTTCGCGGGTACATTCACTGGCATTCATTGAGTCTATCTCTAAGATAAAACTCAGCTTCCCACTTGAAGGATAAATAGATAAAGCTGATCATTTATTATCTTAGCACACTTGGCATAGCTCAGAAGTAGATCAGGATTGCATTTTTAGTAGAGATTTTTTGAGATGCATCGATTAAGGCATAACGCTGTTATAATACACAGCAAAAAAAAATGTTTGTTTTTAGAAAATACCTTTATCAACAAGCTATTGCATTGAAATTTAAAGCATGTAATTACAAAGCGTTTAATGGCAAAATACTAACCAATATTAGTAGGTCAGGTGGACCCAACCTTAACATGGGGTGTTTTAACCAAACAATAATCAAGGACAATTTATTAAAAGTTATAGTTTTATGAAGATTAACATTAAAAATAAATATAATATCTCTGTCACATGTATGGATGCACACAATCTTAATACATAAAAGCCTTTTCAAAAGTCTACTCAGTTAGTAACTCTCTCAACACGTTTCACCCTCTTTAAAGGGGCTTCCTCAGTAGATATGGTCTTTTATCGTTAGTCCATAAAGAGACAAAAAGCACATCATTCACCCTGACAAATAAGTGTATACATAAGTTAAATGTCAAAATTGTTTCCCTGAGTCATGACTTCACTGTGCCCCTATATATTTCACAGGGCGCTAGTGAAAATGTATGCGCTCAGAACAAGTTATCCTCTGAAAATGGAACTAGTCAAATGCAAATCCATATAACCAATTTGGGCATCCACAGGAAATGGAATATCACCTGTAAGCCTTGTAATATAAATGATATCATCCTATTTCATATATAACAAACACACAAAAAAATGATATATTATACAAAAATCACTTCTGACATGTCATATAATTGTTTCCTTATCTCCTGGTGCCCTGGCAGCTCAAATTTCCTATTTGATCTGCCAACCTTTCACAATGAGCAATCATTTATGAGGGGCTGGTCAAAAATACGTATTCCCTAAACCTGAAATCCCTAGGGAGGTTCTTGTTTCTTAGACCACCTTCAACTAATTGTGAAGTCTCTTCTGGCCGCTCTAAGTGACTGACTGTGTTGTTATTCCCTACAATGCAGAACATATGGCCCTGCAATGCAAAGAGGAACCTTAGCTTTAGAATGGAGGGCAGAATAGGAAGTGCAGGATTACGTAGATATTTTCTCTACCAATCTCCTGTAGACATGAATGAGGAGCCAGTCATGTCAGGTTTTTTTTTAAACTTTTTTTTACTTTAGTTTTAAATTTGGTTTAGCAGAGAATATGTCAGTAGGTTAATCTTGCAGATGTCATGTTGTAGTTACCGTATTTATTTTACTATAAAATGAATTAAAATCAATGGGAAAATATTTGTGCATCTTATGATCTGAATATGTAAATATACAGTACATATAAAAATTTCAGTCTGGATTACAGAGCTATTGCTGTCAGGATGTTTTGAACCTTAAGAACAAATTCGGACTATAATTTTTCATTGATTTAAACGGGAGAAAGTGCATCTTATTGTCCGAAAATACGTATATATTATTGTATACACTATATTAAGTTTCACCTATGCATTTCTGTGTCTCTTACTTTTTCTGCTGGGCTGAAAACAGATTTCCTTAAAGATGTTAGCTATAAACTGCTTTCTCCATGCAACACGATTTAAGGCATTTTTTGTACAGACACCATAACATATTTTTGTGTTCCCTTAAATGAGTTTTCCAGGTTTAATGACATGACATGATTTTTCATATCAGCTATAACACACACACAGCTGTTCTTTTGTGGTCCTTTCAAAGCATTGACCATTTGCTGCCTAATCATTTGACTTCAGTGCTCCTTTACTGCATTAGGTAGCTTGGACTTGTGCCTAGGTTATTTTATTTCAGAGCAATATTTTGTATAAAATGAACATTCAGTAAGTCATCTTAATTATCTTAGCTATAGGTTGGAAGCCAGGCCTAAAGGCCCTGGTCCTATGAGGGCCTACCAGTACCTTACCTAATTTAAGGACTGAATTAGAGTTGTTGAGTTGTGCAGTAGTGGGGCCCCATAGGGGGTGTTGGTGAACCCTGTGACCATAGGTTGCCAGACATCTTGAGCACTGTGGTTGGTTTTTCTTCAGCCTGTACACCTCAGATGCATAGGAGACATTCAGAAACTCAATCTAGGTAGGCACTTGTTACCTGACTAGTGCTGATGGCGAATATACAAATCATGAATATCGCCACGTTGAGAATTAGTGAAGATCTCAAATTTACTGCTTTATCTTCGTAAGTGCAAATATTCAAGATATTTTACTGTGTAAGTACGGTTCCCATTTACAAGTGCCGATTTGTGCAATGAAGGTAACAATGACTGGAGATCACACATTT
Organism: Ptychadena robeensis; assembly: GCA_036250615.1. Lineage (NCBI taxonomy): Eukaryota > Metazoa > Chordata > Amphibia > Anura > Ptychadenidae > Ptychadena > Ptychadena robeensis. The sequence goes on along the minus strand of CM070033.1, from coordinate 58,118,892 downwards.
ATTGTAAACATTATTGTGGTGAGAGTGGTGTTGCTGCCCAGGAGTGAACTAAAGTTTAGTCCACATAGCTAACTTCCTCTGGGGCTGTCCCTTTCCTTGTCATAAGCACGGGTAGGTCAATCTCCAACACTCACATGCTGCTAGTTGTTGCTTGTAGTCCTACAAGCTGCACTCACTAAGGGATTCCACACTGTATCATTCATAAGTGGAAACAAGAAAGCTCTTGGCCCCTCCTATCTAGGCCTTTTATACCTTGCTGGGGAATCAGCACCACCCCTGCATGGGCAATATCAGTATAATACCAGGAGTAACCTTTACTATATTTTCTCCCCCACTATACACTTACTAAGGGATAATCTTAATGAATGTATGCACATAGTATATATCACATTGTTCAGTGCAAATGCAATATATTTGTATGTCTTTATTATACAATATAAGCCAGTGGTTCCCAAACTGGGGGGCGGCCTCAGAGGTATTCCAGGGGGGCGCTGGCTCTCATTCTTAACATCTGTTTGAATAGGGAGGGGGGCTCGTTAATGTTCCTAATTAAAAAAAGGGTGGCCCTGCAAATAAAGTTTGGGAACCACTAATATAAGCCATTAATGCAGACAGCTTTCCTACAGATGAGGTACTCTGGCTACACCCACTGCAGAAAAAAACATGCCTGAAAAACATTAGGTAGATTTTGAACACATCATGCTGACATTTCCATTGCATCCATAGCACAGCAAGCGTGTCAACGCAAGGTATCACATTGTGATTGGCACATGTGGCACATAATTGGATATGATGCCCATAATAAAAATGAATTATGTATACACTCATCCATTTCTTCATATTCAGAATGTGCTAAACCTGGGGAAAAGAACGCAGTGTAGACTGTAGTCTTAGTTTTCTGTTTAATTAAAGCTAAGATTGTTGAAAAAGCATTTTTTAGAGTATGTTGAAGAGTTTGAATATTTCTATATTTATGGTAGTATCATGCTCATCACTAAATATAGTAAATAATATAACTTTATGTGATGTTTTCATGATAGTTATCCTTTCTTTTCATCTTTATCATCAAAGTGTTTATCTACAAATATTGTAATAAATGTTGTTCATAGAGAGGTTACAGTATTCATACTATTTATATTATGTTTTCTTTGGTGGTAAAAGAGAATATATATCAAAGCATTGTCACAACAACCATGCCTTAACCACTAGAAACCTAAAAAGATCCAATGAAGTTTGGTCACAAGATTCAGCATAGACCATAGAAACCCTGTATTTATTTATCCCCTTAGGACACTCTTTCTATTACATGTATGATAATATCTATGTTGCTATGGAAATTGTTTTGAGATTTGAAAAAAAAAAACACTGTGCTCTTTTATCTTTTGTACATCTGTTACGTTCAGAAATCAACCAGATTTCTGCTTAAACTGTAACTTTATTTAACCACAAGGCCCGACAAGGGTCTCGCTATAATTAAACTGGCAAACAGGCAGCCAAACTAAAATAGCCCTCATCAAATAGTCCAGAGTAAGTAGTCCAACAGAACATAGCCCCCACCACAGAGGCCTGGGTGTACGGTGAGTAGCAGGTGCACCGGAAGCGGCTCCTCTGCGGTCTTGGAAGGCCCAGTGATCATGGCCCAACGTCCACTGGAACGGTAGCACAGGTACTGCAGCGGGACTGTGGCGTAATAGTGAGGTGTGTGCTATTCTGCTCCCTGGCTGCACACATACCAGACCAAACTCTCCTGAAGGAACAGCCTTGCATGGGACAGCGTATTCATGTACCCTGTCTGCCTCCTCTCCTTCCTGAGAGTGAGCACCACCCCCTTTTATCTCTTCTCGGCCCAGAGGCATCATAGTCCAGTTGCTTAAAGGGACCCCCTCGACACTACATATCTATTTAAAGAGACAGTTATGTTGTCTTCCAGTAAGAGACATCCCCTGGTGTTGGAGTCCGTAGGAATAACATTCCAGTTCATATACTGAATTGTGACTAGTAGTTTTTTTACCTAAATGAGGAGAGTGGATGAAAGCCTACAAATACCTCTGAAATATCCCAATTGTTTTAATGAAATTCTGCAATATTAAAGCCATACAGTCTCAAGCCACAAATGTGCGGCAGCATTGCACAATGCATTTAATGGGAAGCCCCAACAGAGTTGTTTTCCTGCTCCCACTAGATTCTTGAATTCTATTCTGCAATCAGGAATATTTTATTTCAACTTTCTCCCTGGTGATATAGACCAGACAAGACTGCTCTGTAAAATCATTTTCTAACTTCGCATTCACCAAAATTTCAAAAAAGTTTTGTTACATATATATATGATGATTGATGCTACAAAATGATTCTGCAGATACCGGGGGATAAAAGTCTACTTCCACACTTCACAAGAAAAGACAAGAAAGGACTGCTACAGAAAATCTCTTGCTATATCTTCTCTTATCTTTTAAGAACAGGCAATGCTATTTTTGAGTAGACCATACTTTCTATTTAAGGTTCTCTAAAGCTCAACAACATCTTCCGTTGACATAAAGAAGTAAATAGGAAGAAAGAAATCATTTGTGTAGAAAGCGTCTTATAATTAAACCCACAAGAATGCCTGCAGGTTTACCTAAAGGCTTTTTGAAAATGTTGTTTGTCTCTCATCTTGCATTTACACAAAAGTAGCAGAATAAAAATATTATTTAGAGCTAGCATGAAGAGTCTCCCTATGTTCAAATCAGGTTGATTGAATATGTTTTCCATGTTAAAATAATTTCTCTGTAAATTAAAGGGCCCTGCAGATCAATTTCCTGTTGTGCCTTTTTTTTTAACTTTTACACATGCCTTGCATATACATCCCAGTCTGAAACCATTTGAAGAGGTGAAGTTCTTTTTCATTGTATATTGAATTGAAAAAATTTAATAAAAAGACTCTCAGAACTTTGATTAAACACAACAATGTTGACTTACAGACCGATGACCTGAAAACTGACATCGAACTTCAATATTGACAACTAAATTTTGCCAGATAGAATGCTCTAGCTGTTTCTGGACACTATTACCTGCTAGGACATAAATGGATTCGAAATTGGGGTCTTTCCTCAGAAACTTACATGACATTCAGTTTGATGGTACATTTTGTGCTAGTATTGCTGAGGGTTCCCTACAACAAGCAGTTTACATTTCTCTGAGACCATCATTTGTTTTTAGATCAATATGTTATACTTACTATTTGCAAAGAAGTGATACACTTTAGCAAGGTCTTTGCTTTTCTATGAATGGATGGAGGATGAGACAAAGCTTCTTGCTTGAGAGAAACCTATTTTACCCTAATCCATCTTATATAAATATAATTGAACGATCAGACTAAGCATAGGACAACATGTTTCAAAGACAATTAGGAAGTTAGGAGTTGTTAGGAGTCATCTTTCTTGGACATGACTTATCTGATAGACTGTACCAGTGTATGCTCATCCTACATATTCCTTGCCTCTGCTGGATAAAAGAGAAGTGCTGATCAACTTGTTTGCAGGGGCATCTTCCAACAAGTTGTTATTCCCTTTCAAAAAATTTTTAATTACCCTCATGACCCATGTGGCCTACATCAATAAAAAGCATGATCCAACACTTCATGGCCATCCTAACTTTTTAAACTTTATGTAAAACCTTAAAATGCAAACTGTATGTAAACCCTAAAAATGTACACATGTGAAAAAAATCTTTTTTTACATATACCATATATACTAGAGTATAAGCCGACCCGAATATAAGCTGAGGTACCCAATTTTAGAAAAAAAAAATCTGGAAAAACGAATTTTCAAGTATCAGCCTAGGGAGGGAAATGCAGCAACTAAAGGCCCCCATACACGTGTCGGATTCCCACCGGATTCCGGCACGATCGATTCCGGGCGCGTGCACGCGAAACGATCATGCCGGAATCGCATGCAGCCCACCTTGTCCGATCGATCAGGTCCGATCGTTCAGGGGCCCAGAATCGGATCCGACAGAGAACCAACATGTTGGTCTTTCTGATCCGATTCTGCACAGATCAGGGGGAGTTGCCATTTGTGAGGTGGACAATCGGACACGGAATCGTCCCGGAATCCGTTGGACAAGGTGGTATGCAGCGATGGATACTCTTAATTGGCTGATTGATCACACCTGCGATTCCCGGCAGAATCGCTGGAATCGATCGGATGGGTGATCGACTGGCCATGGAATCCGACACGTGTATGGCTAGCTTAAGGCACAGAAACACACAGCAAATGTACTTTTGTTTTGAGGTGTAATTATTAAATTCAGCAGGTTAATTACAAGTTAATTACAAAACCCTGAACATGATATCATCACTAAAATTGCTGGATATGTAAAGAAGTGATGCGAGAACATTGAAAATAAAAAAGTATTGCTCTAGCATATCACGTTTTTGCACAGAATAAGTTAAAATTTGACTTGACTTTGAACCTAATTTGTGCAAAAACTACATTTCCCACAGCCCTTCTCTACATCTCCAGCAAATCTGGTGATGATGGCATGTTTGGAGGCTTTGCAATTCACTCATAAAGTCCACCAACAAAATGCAGCAATTTAAATTTTTTGACTCTAAGCCAAATTAATTGTTTTGGGCACATTTCAGGTGCTGAATAATTCGGCTTATATTCAAGTATATATGCTACTTATATATGTTCTATATGTCAGTTTAATAAGTGTGTAAAAATTAAAGAAACCGCAAGCAGTCCAGTATCCATGCACAAGCAGCAGTAGCAAAGAGAAGGCAAACACAAATGAAGTTAAATAACCTGCCAAGCCAGTAGCCAATGGTGTGCCCTAGAAACAGAGCGCAAGTAAGAGTGGACATTAATTTACAATGCGCTCTCCTAACTGCTTCCTGTGTACCAACTCTTGGCTGCTGAAGCAACACTACTCTTTATTGCAAGATATTGACAAAGCACAGTAATCTGGCAAACAGGAAGTGCCAAAACATGGCTTATATTGTAAGTTCATGAGAAGGGCAAGGAGTTTAAGGTTTAGGAAGAAACTACATATGAAGATATCTTTGTGCAAGGGGTCCAATAGGGTGTATAAATAAAACTTCAAGTGGTGCAGCAAACACTGAACTATACCTGGGTTTGGATCCTGATAAATGGCCGGATTGTCTACATTTCTATTGTCAGCTCCACCCAGCTCAGACGAAGTAAAGCAGTAGGTGTCTTGCAAACTTCCTTTACAAGGGTAGAAACACCATTTCTCTATAGGTGCATGTGAAAGGTTGTTGTCAATCTATGATGGCAACTATATTATTAGATAGTTAAAAAATAAATACAATAAACAGGTGCAAATTTCAAGTCAAATTTAAAGAAAACTTCTACAATGTGTCTAAAAAATGTATTTAAAAAGTTATATTTTAGTAAAAGCTTGTTTTTTTTATGTCTTTTGCATATGTAATATGATTTGTGACAACTGTGACCTTGCAGATCAATTTCCTTCTGTACCTGTGTTATGTTCAATATTTAATGATTGATCTTTATGAATTTTACAGGTTCTTTTCTTTGTAAAACAAAATAAAAGTATACATTTTCAGAGAGAGAAATCTACAATGATTTCCCTCCCTCAGTCCCACATAAGTGTTTAACTGTGAAATGATATTATCAGTGGGAGCATGCTTAGTGTAAAGGCGTCTTTGATGAATGATGCCCTGGTGCTCATCAATTGTAATCGCCTTTCTTCTAAGAAACATAATGAGTATAAAAGGAGGCACAATACAATGCATATCAACTTTTCCTTTCCTTCCTTATTAGTTGACATCTGTGATTCATTTAGGACATGTTATGAATTCAATGGAAGTAATAACATAACATTTATTGTGACCTGAGATAAAGTGTTTTGACATACATATTTTTTTGAAAATGAGAAATTATGAATTTTTATATGATTATATTCAAAATAAACATTTTAAGTTTGCTGTTTTTTTTAAATCTCACCTAGTGTATACCTTACTACATTTTGAATTTTATAGAAAGAGGTGTGCCATTAAAGCCATTTCCAGTACTGAAATGTGTAAATATTTGGTGATAGATAGTCAGATGTTACATAATAATCAACATTAACTCACACACATAAAGTCAACAACCAACAATTTTGGTCTCTGTTCTCTGCTACAATATATACATCAGTAAGATTTACCTAGTCAATAATTGATTAAAGACACATTATATATATTATAAAGTTCAGGGGTAAGGGATCACCAGCGCAGCCGTGTAATAGACGAAACTCAGGTTTATTTTCACCAATAACAGAACATAATTCAAATATTGCAGGACCTGAATTGTTTCTGTACGCAGCATAACAAACAAACACCCACTGGTTTTAGTTCTTGCAGCTCACCAATGAAGCTCAGTCAAATTTCCTGTCAGCCCTCCTAAGTAATTCACACAAAGGTTTAACAAACATAACAACTTATAGAGGTGCACAGAGGCAGGGCAACCCAATTGGCTTAGGGGACCCAGACTATTTGGACGACGTGGGGCCAATTAAAGTAGGGTCATAGGGGGCTGATTCTTGTGTGTCCCGTGAGTACTGGCGTAGTTGTCAGTCTCTTGGCAAAGGCAGTATCCCCCATAAGGATCAGGTCTGCACCACGCAGTCCAGCCTACACGCCACCACACTGGAAACCTGGCACAGGTCTGTGTCTGAAAACATGGCAGCTCCTCGTAACTGGGTCTTAGATGTTCGGGGCATGCTATTCCACTCCGCGGCTGCCCGCACACTGGACTAGACTGTTGTGGGTCACTGGTTACTCCCTCAGATCAGACCTGACAGAGCCCCTTCCCTTATATTTGCCAGGCACCCAAAGAAACCATGATCAAGGAATTTTAAGGGGGACACTACTCTGAATCTGTGGATGCATCTCCCTACAGGACTACAAACAAGTTACACACCTAACCACAGCTCCTATAGTCCACACCCTCCCTGACACTAGAGCCTTTTCAGCCAGAATTCCAGTCTGGCTGAAAGTCATTATGAAACCCTGGAGTGTACCCCACCCAGTTCCTTCCCTCTCACGCACCCTTGGGATCCTCTACAATATGTATATATATACTATGCAATCCGTAGAAGGTCTTATTATATACATGTTTGCTCCAAAGGATCAATTTACATCTCTTGAACAATAAAATAAACATTTATTTAATAATAGTCATGTCATCATATTATTGAATATCATCATAAAATCTACAAAATCTTTCAGGTTCCTTAGCACTACAGCCTATTTTGGGGTCTTTTGAGTTAAATTCTTTTGAGAGAAAGCACTACAAACTGAGGCATTTAACATGCCATCAGTTTCACATCAGATTGAAGTGCTCTAGAAATTCTTCATATTCCTTAATGGCTGCATTTGTCTCTGGTTGGCTTCCACAAGAGATTTTGCATTTATTCGCAGTAAACATTTTTCATGTTTTTGGAACCTGTTTTTGGAACAGCCCTTCAGACTCTCAGTGCTCTGGCATTACAGTAAAGGGAACACTTGCAAATGCTCAATAACTGAAAGTATAAGGTACTTGTATTCTCATTCATGTGGCAACATAAGATGTGTGTGTGTGGGGGGGGGGGGGGGGGGGGTACCTGGCCAGAATATTAATGGTAAAGTGTGCATTTTAGATAAGTGATTGCTTTTCTTTTGGGTTTAGTGTCAAACTCCAACCACACTTACTGGTTTAGAATCAGAATCCACATTAAGCTGGCATAGCCTACCGTGTTCTGAACAGAAAAGTAGAGAACTGGGGCAAGGAATCAAAGCGTTGTACTGCAATACTCACGACAGCATGTTATTAAGGGAAGAAAGCAGAGGAATTAGCTCATCAATGTACTGCTTCTACTTTCACTAATTATTTACTAGCTGCATGATGGACGAGACCTGTACGTATTACTTAACTAGATCAGAAGAAATCAGGTCCCCTTTCCTGCCAGAAAAAGCAAGTAAGAACATACAAATATACAAACTACGATTTTTTGTAGAAGATTTTTCGTAAAAGTTAAGACAAAACAAGACTCAATAAAATTGTTGCTAATGTTATGTTGCTAATTTCTGTCACATTCTTTTCTGTTTAGGGCACAATATCATCTGGATCAATGACAAAGTTGAACAGTGATTAACTCTACAGAGTCCACATTAACTTTGCAGAGTTTATATATATATATAAAAAGGTACATTTGATAATGTAAGCAAGCATATAAATAAATACATTTTAGAAATGGTTACAAGCTTTCCTTGCCATTGTAAGCATACATTTTAACAATGAAAGTCAAAGCAAAAAAGCAAGGATAGCTCAATCTGGTATATTCAAGATGAGAGAGAGAAGTGGAGGTTTTCACAAAGGACACATAATGTCAGCTCTAAGTACCAGCGAGGGACACTTGTTTCAAAAGACCTCTCACAAATGCTTTGATTCATATTCTGCTTCCAATCTCCAAAAATGTTATCACTGTTGTCAATATATAGTAATTTCCGAGCTGTCTTCTGTAAAGCCTCTGAATGGATATGTGCAATTGGATGCAGGCAGGGATCAGCTCTTCTGAACAGAGTATATTGTTATGGCCTGTCAGTTTTGAAATGGAAAGAATTCAGTGTTTAGTTCTTAGAAACCTTTTAACTGCTATCATGATAAGCCTAGGTTACTGTACTACTACTACATTGTTTAGCCTATGTTAGCATATATTTTTTTAAATGGAACATTATTTTTTTTTTTAATCATTAAGGTTTTGGAACATTTTAATATTTAAACAGACTTCCAATTTATATTATGTAGCAACAACAAAAAAATACTATAAGACGCTCTGGCTGACAAGACCCACTACTCTAGAGAGTCTTATTTGGGGGAAAAATATATTTTAAAAAACAACTGCCAGATGGAGCTCTGTGTCTGTCTGGCAGTGCAGGAGTTGAAGACGCTGTCAGCTTCCCTGTCCCCCACTCTACCATACTGATATCTGACCATGTAGATCCAGAGCTCTGTATGTCAGCTCAAGCTGACAAACAAAGAGCAAGCCTGCAATGACAAAGCACCCAGTCTTTCAGAGCTTTTCAATCTGAGCGTATTTCTGTACTGCTCAGCTGGGACAGACACGCACACTGTCCACTCTGCCAACCAGCTTGCCGCTCATCATCCTTCTAACTCCGTAGCCAAGCTCAAACTAAGTTTTAAAAAATATCATAGTCCAATAGTACAGTTGCACAAGAACTCTCTGTGAGAAAAAAATTCAGAATTCTTAAATCTAAACTACATTTGTACCTTTGCAGAATTGTTCAGATTTTTCTTCTACATCTTAATTGCTTTTAGTGTGCACTATAAGGCAATTTGGCTTGATGTTTTCAGTAAGTTACTGTAGGTGCCACAAGCTTCTTCACTTGGTGGGTTTTTATGTAGATTAGAGGATGTAGAAAATTTTTTATTAAATGATTAACGATACAGATTCTAATGATCAAGATTATCAACTTGAGAAATACTTTCTCAAAAGAATAAATAAGACTAAATAAGCTATTGATTATTATTAACATAAGGCTAAATTAGTAAAGTATTTTAATAATGTATTGTAGTAATGTAAATCAATTTTTTTTCTATTTAACCTCCCTAGCACTTCTGACGGCACCATCTCGTCCTGCACTTGTTTATGCAGTATGGCAGCTGACGAGATGTAGCTGTCCAGCGAAGCTCAGATCTCCCGGCTGCACACTCTGCTCTGTGCTGTCTGGGGATCTGAACTAAAGCAAGCCGCCTGTGTCACCTCTTTTCCGGCCTAATTTGCATATGAATGTAGCGCGCCCCCGGAGGGGATATCTTCAAAGAGCACAACTGGAATATCACCCCCATTCCAGATGTGATCTTTGAAGTTAACCCTTTCAGAGGGTTGCCAAATGCCATTGTATTGGATACCAAATAAGTATTCAAGAGATTTAAGCATTAAAATGATACCTTTTATAATTTTTTATGTACTTTTTTTATAATAATTGTGTGTTTCAAACACTATTATATTCAGGATGTCTATTAGACCCTTGTACGGACAGATTTTTGGAAGTTGCAGGCCTACAACTCAAAAAAAAATTCCATGAGAGTCTATGGTGCACTTTTGGTACAGAAATCTGGACCTTGCAAGAGCCCTAGGGAGGTTAACAAGTTTATATGCTCACAACCTGTCATTTTTCCTTTCATTTCCTCCTCACAACTCCCCACAAAGCATACCAATATGTATGAGATATATTAGTATCTGGTTAGGCTTGTGCATGAATCAATGTGCCACACCCCAATAATATACATTACTTTAATTCCCTAATAAGGGCCTTAGCCCATTATGCCCAAACTACTAGGGGTTTTTAGCCTCCCTGGTGTTATGCCTGAACTCTTAGAACAAACTGTGCCCATTACGGAATTCCGGTGCCCCATGAACGCAGCGATTCAGCGTCCTCGACCTCAATGTTAATGGAGGCGGAGGCTCTTTTCCCAGCCATTGTGTAGAGGTGGGGGGAGGGTGAGGAGTCACCAGATTGCCTGTACGGTGGCTTTTCGCGCCACAGAAAATGGCGTGAAAAGTCTGTAACACCAGGGGGGTTAAGGCACCAAAATGTACGTTCCACCAGAAGTGGTTTAAAGATTAAAAGGTATTTATTTATACAAAAATTGGACCATAATATATAAAACATGTCATTGATATGTTAAAAGAAAAAAGGCATATAAATACTAGACAATACTAGCCCACAGTTGACCCTGTGGGTTGTCACAGATAAGTTTATTTACAATGGGTAATGTGATGGATGATCATGTATGGTATGTGTTTCTCCCAGTTTTATTAGCTATTTTATATATATATTTCTATTACATGCTAGCTAATTGAAAACTGTAGAAAGTGATATTCTGATAACAGAAGAACAAAAAACCCAGGAAACCCAAACCCGTTACCTTGATTCAAGCCAGAAGGCAGGACTTTATTGTCTTAAATGAGATTATACTGTATATTATTTTTCAAAAGCTAGTAAATAAAAAAATGCTGATTTTCCAAATCTTTATTTTCAAGCTCATTTAGAATGCAGTTCTCAACTTTTTCATTGTGATTTTCAATTTTCACTTATTGTCTAAAGTTGTCATATGTTCTGCAATGTATGTTCTGTAATAGTATCTAAGGAGGAGAGCACCCTAGAATTATGGCACATCAAAAGCATGTCATGTTTATTTAGAAATGTCTGTAAACAAACATTTATCTTTTAATACCTGACTATTTTTAAATGAAAATTCTACAATATTTGCATTTTGTTTTCATGTAAGGAAGTGCACATTTTATCAACATTAAACTATATATTTCAATTAACCTTCACATCACAGTTCATTCAAGGTGATGGGGTTATGATGACAGTTTGTATGACTTTAGAACCCATTTATTTATTGAATTTATTGAATGATTTCTTTAAGAGACAATGTTGTCATTAGAACACAATTCTTCTCCCATTTAAACAACAAAATAGAGTTATCAATACCGTATTTTTTTACTTGACCATCAGCTTAGCTCTGACTTCCTTCCATACTATATGAATCTTGAAATGCTAACCAGTGAATGTTGGTGCCATGACATGGAATCATGCAACCCTCACAATGCCCTTTGTATGCTCTGACAATGATATACTGATGATGGTTGTAAGGAGCCCTAAAGAAATATGTAATTTCACACAGAGTGTCTAGCACCTGTCTAGCTAAACAATGACTAAGCTGAGAGGGGGACATTATTCATTTAAGGGGTATTCAAATGACTTAACAGGCATCTGGATTGTCAGTAAAAACAGGAGAGTAGACAGCGATCCTTATTGAAAATTACACCATTATCAGTAAGTCCACATATCATTTTATTGGCTATTAATGGATTCTTAGCAACAATTTTATTTTACTATGTAGGTGGGATGAGCAAGTGTCGTTATGCTTCCCTGGGCAAATACCATGCCCTCTCCATTAGGTACTTGTCAGCTGTAATCAAGTGTACAATTTAATACCCATGAATTGGAAATATCTGTGACCAGCTGTTTAAAATCAGAAATTGACTTTTAAAAGTGTTACAGGGCAGGAATTTCTATACTGATTACATAGCCATTCAGGCTGACATCACAGGAAGAGGGGGAGTATCCTGATCCCGCCCCTTCCTGGGCTTCTGGCAAGCTAGCACATGTGCATTACATCACTTCCCATAGCTTCCTGGGCAGACATCACCAGGACAATAGGGTGAGGAAGTTTGGGCAGGGAGTTCAGTGAGCTAGCAGAGAAGAGACGAGCTAGCAGACCATCATACGAAGAAGAGACGAGCTAGCAGACCATCATACGATCTGTGGCTAAGTATCCGTGTCTATATTGTTAATCTATAGGTCAGTTACTTTGTGTGTGTACACAATGATATAGTGTACCTATATTGTATGTGTTCATACTTATTGTAACTTAGTAAAGCTGTCTTTTATGATATGCCTGCATAGTTTCGAGTGATTCCTGGTAATACCTGTTATATATTGTAGCTAAATTATAACTGAGGGTAAATACCAGCAGCTAGGAGGGAAAAGGCTCAATATTGACCCCCATCTTTTAATACATGGTAATATTCTGCCTGATACACCAATAAGCAAAGATATTGCTGTGGACACAAGCACACAAGAGGACATAGCAATATCTCCCCTTTTTCAAAAAGCCATATAAACTGATGCAAATGAAATGAAAATGCAAATCTGAATTCCATAAGGTAGGTAAGTAAGATAGGGACTATACATTCTTCATTAAACATGTTGTAAGTTCCTTATTGTGAATGTCTGCAGGTGCCCTTTGGAATATCATTGTGCTCATACACTGATCAAAATCATAGAAATAGCAACAAAAGAAGCTTAATGGTGTGTAATTTATACAGCTCTACAAAAAAGCCACAAAGAGGGACAATTAGAATATAGGAACCTGATCTTTTTTGTTTCTCACTAAATAGCAATATTAGCATAGGGTCACGTATTGTTCATGATTCATTTTTATGTTAATATTAATTTATTATGAGTTTCTTTTGGTGAGGGGGCTATATAGCCTGATTTTTTTAGTTAATATGGATGTGTAAATGTTTTTTATTTTTATAAAATGCTACGTGAAACATCACTGTGGATTTCACATACAGTTCATGCAGGTGAGGAGTCATTAAACCTAATGACCCTTAATTGCCATTACGTCCCTGGAATTTACATGATTCAGTTGCTGATCAATGCTAATGGCATAATTTTTTTTATTCATCATTTAACATTGAAGCAAAGTCTTGCTATTTATGTAGTCAAAATCATTATAAAAAGCCATTTTAATGAATCATTTGTATAACATTTGCATCTATTGTCTGAAAACTGTAAAAATCCTAGGTATTATACCAAGCTTGATCAAGTACTAATTTTCTCTAATGAAAAGCTAAATGAGCTCAGACTCACTTTAAACTCTTTAACCTTTGAAAATTCAGGACTATGTGCAATAATTATTGATAAAATTGTAGCCTGTATTTTGACCTCATTCGTAGCGACTTCATCTGAAGTAAAACATATCTTTTGTGGTTGTCTGTAAAGAATACTGTACAAAAAAATAACACATTAAGTTCAAATGACGTTCAATATGTATTGAAGAGGCAAATCCATTCATATTAGATAAGAGTCATATATTCAGATGATCCCAATCATTTCCTCTAGCTAGTAAGTCTGTTACTATATTATGTCTAAATACCCTGGGAGGCTGTGACGATGAACCAATGTGAGCAAAAGGCCCTGCAATGCAGGTGCAATTACATTGGAGCTTTACTGGTAAAAATAAATACATTTTATTGTTACTAGCACAATGGTGGAAAAGCGCTTCACAATCATTATGAATATACTTGAAATCAATGATGTGTCACTTCCCAATTGCTTCTGTGCCAGAGTCAAGCAGGACAATTGGAATTTCCTCATTTGCGCTTTAAATGTAAAAGATTGTTGCCATTTTCCATGCATGAATATAAAAGCGTACTTCAATGGCAGCAAAGTTAACTTACAGTGAGTTAACTCTCAGCTGTCATCAACCTAATTCAGCGCGGCATAATACAATGTATGGTGGACTATCAATGTTTGGATGACATAGCAAAGCTGCACAATCGGTCTTAAGAAGATGCATCAAAATAATTTCAAACTGCATAGTGGTTAATGAGAAGAATCATGGTGCCTAGGAGAGCACCCCTAATGTACTGATCTGTACCAGGCTGATATGAATGGACCTAACTATACAAGTTTTGCCAGATCCTTAAGGTAGCCATACACGGGTTGATTTGTCACCAATCAATGGAACACCACCTTGGGAATCCAATTAGCTTTTTGTATCTGAAAGGGTATATGAAAACAGTTTTAAAAAGTTGGATAATGTGTCCTAGATGCCATACTCATTCATGTATATGGTCCAAACCAACAGGTCATACATGTTTAAGAAAAACCAAATGATACCAAAGGTGAGAGTACTTATTGAATCCAATTATTGAATTATTAGGGGGGTGTTATTGCATCCACTGACACCAATGCTGGGGGTTATATCGCATCTACTGACACACATGCTAGGGGTTATTATTGCATCCTCAATAGGCCTAAATACTGAGGATTTCTGAGCTTTTTTATGGTTTCTTTTGTGGTTACACCTTAGCCACCTTAGCCAGCACAATAAGGTGCAAACCATAGGTAATTTAAGATCTTCAACATCAACTAGAAGCTCACTTGAAGAAGAGAAGACTATGTAAGCAGTTTTTGTTATTAAGGTGGGGAGTTGTTAGAACTGAAACCAAAGGAATGAATGTAATGGAATAACAAAAGTATTGAATGTGGAATCAGAACAGGAATAAAGAGAAAACTATTTCTTCAGTGAAACCTGCCTCCTAGAGATGGTCAAATTTTTTGACTTGCTAACTTTGTGAGCTGATTGCAAAGCTCCTGAACATGATATCATCACCAAACTTGCTGGAGATGTAGAGGAGGGTTGGGGGAACATTTGAAAATAAAGTTTTGCTTAAGCACATTTTTGCATAAATTAAGCTCAAAGATTTTCAAAAATTTTACTTGATTTTGAACTTAATTTGTGCAAAAAAGAGCTATACTTTTTTGTAGTATACCCCCAACCCTTTTGTATATCTCCAGCAAGTTTAGTGATGATACCATGTTCAGGGGCTTTGCAATTAATTATTAAGTCGAAATGGTTGGATTTTAGAAAAAAAAATTGACCACCTCTACTGCCTCCCCCAATAAAGGATCAATTTGAATCTCCAGGGCAATATAATATATATATTGTCTTTCAAGATATTCAGGTCAATTGAGTGTTTTGAAAGAAAACAAGAGCAAGTTAAAGTAAAGCGTTTATACAAAATGGGTAATTTTTTTTAATTATTGGCAGATTTCTCTTCATTCAACCTAGTTTGCTGTCAGTTTAATAACTTGGCTTGATGTTGGGTTATGCAATTTGTAGATATTTTCCTTTTTAGCATCTTTTTTAACACGCTAGTAAAATAGTGAATGGTGCCATATACCATTATACACTGTTGATTTGGCAGCAAGAAACATTTTTACGTTATGCATTGTTTGCTCTAAGTTATTTTAATTGTGCTATTAAGTGAACAATAGAAACTGCACATCTGCTACTAAACAAAAATGGGTTTGCAAATATTCATTTATTTTCTGCAATTGCCTACAACTGCCATTTTAAATAGTCCCAGAGCAACAATTTACACAATAAAGATCTTTATGGATTCAAAGATATTTTGTTCATTAAAGTGCTTCCAGGCTTGCTAAAAAAATCAAAATCACAGAACGATGAATATTGTTCACCGTAAACACAGGAGAGTGCCAATGAACAGGAGTAGCTTGTATAGTATTTGATCTTAATGTTCCTGGTAGATGTTTGATTTGTTTCAACACATTTGTATTTTTTGTTGTGACTTTTCTGGCCAGCAAAAGCACACTATGGAATTTGTTAGAAAATTGCAAAGCTCTTGAACATGTTATTCTCAAAAAAAAATTGATTTGGGATAGGTGGTGTAGCATGTATGAACATGACGACTCAAAATTGCAATAAAAATAACCATTATGTTACCATAAGTAAATCATCCAGCATTGTAATCAACCAGAATGCTACGCAGTGATTTCAAGTTATAGTCATTTTTTACTGTATACAATTGTTTTACTTTCTTTAAAAAATACCTGGTGATATATGGCGATATTGCCATTTGCTTGGTCTCTCCCAATCACCTGCCTATGCAGGATAATATTTCTTCTGGAAGGTTACCACTATTCTGGGCATGCTCATCTCCCATACAGATCTAGTAGTTCATTACTACTTTTTTTTTTAATTACGTTTCCGTTAGATATCTACCTATTTTCTATTTACCCTCAATTAATTACAGACATGAGCAGTAATCCAACATTGATCTTAACAGCTGTCTTTAAGCTGGGCACACATAGGTAGATTCCTGTGCAATCGACTGGTGATCAATCACAGCGTGGAAACCCGGTTGGTCGTGTTCCTTCAAGCAGGATCAACAGATGGAGGAACCGTGAGAAGGAACCGTGGATGGCTCAAATGAAGAAACAGATTAGAGCAACATCGGGTGCTGTGAGCGCGCACAGCTTCTTCTTTGAGCCATGTATGCCAGGCTTTAGGCTACCCAATCAATCACATAGGGAATAAAAAGTAAACACAGATATAAACCTCCTGGAAGAAAGCTAGAGAAATAATGATGAATGGGCATGTTTTTTTTATATGAACTTTAAAAATGTTTTTTCTTAGGTCAATGTTTGTATTCAAAAGCCCTTTGTGGCAAGAACTTTATTAGGTCTGCTGACTTTATTAGGTATGCTGACTAATTTAACTTCCACTCAAAAAAGTGCCAAGTAAAATTTTAGTTACATTTAAATGGTCTAATCTTATATTAGATTCTTCTTTACAAATATACAAGCATCTGTACAGCTTTTCGACATCAGTCACTTATAACACATCAAACCAACAATAAAAAGAAAGATTTTTGCAAAAAAAAAAAAATTTTGCAATGGCAAGGAATAGGGTAGAGACATTAGATTGTGAGCTCCTCTGAGAGACGGCAGTGATATTACTATGTTCTGTGTAATATGTCAGCTGTATATAAATACAAGGTAATAAAAATATTATGTCCGAGAACACAGGGTGTCTTTTCCTTCTCTCTCTGTAGAACAGGCGGATCAGCAAAGATCCAAGCAATCTTTCTGTACATAGATTGTCATCTGAAATGGTCACTAATTATTGCTGAAGTTGCCAACTATTGGATGTCTGTACAAAGCTTTATTTGGTGGATTTCAACACTACAATGGATGAACAGGGTTGAACTGATTACGATTTACCCAGAGGGATATGTTGAAGCCTTGACCTTGTTCTATGTTATTAAAGGTATTGTTAGAAGATACTCTATCTATAATTAACCTTTTTAAACAACTTTGTGGTATCTTTTCATAAGAAAATCTTATGATTCTTTTAATGTTATAACATCCTTTGTTGGTCAGAATGTTTCTTTTCCTATGTATTTATATGGTACTATCCTAGAACTAACAAAATATTGATTTTCCTCCAAACATTTAAAAGTAGTTTATTCAAACAGACAAAAGAAATTAATCTAACTAATTGGTTCTCAAGGATTCTATCTGCTTCATGGTCAATGTTCTTTTCTTAAAAACCCTTTGGTGGAAAATCGCTTTTTTGTTATGTTTGCTATAAATCACAGGCTACAAGCTTAAAAATCAAGTAAACTCTGCCAGATTCTGTCATTGAGATAGAAGGTGAGAAGGTCAAAACATAAACAACGGCTTCCTGAAAATCCCATACACCTTCTATATTCTAGGCACCTAAATGTACTGAGGCTTAGTGATGGCGCGAACTGTTCGCCGGAGAACTAT
>CM070033.1:58068083-58081801 GCA_036250615.1 Ptychadena robeensis | reverse complement strand
AAAAAAAAAAACCTGAGTTCTAGGATGACTCATCTAGCCTTCTGAGGCTGAGCAGGGGCTTGTCTATAGGTGAAGAGCATGGCGAAGATTAGAGGATTGTTGTCAGGGCTGCACTAGATGAGTACCGCACAGAACTTTGACTTTTTGAGGTACACCTTACCATAAGAGGCCCAAGTTTTTAATAGCATGCGAAGCATGAAGTAGCTTTCCAAACTTTACCTGCAGGCCCCCTTTTCAAGAGAGGAACATTGTTGACCCCCATTCAAATAACAGAAGTTTAAATGAAAACTTTATTTATCCTCCTGGGCATTGTACATGTAGCATATTCTTTTAAAAAGCGCGCCAACCACAATCGGAGTACATTAGATGTTGTCCCAATTTTCTGCCCCCGGGAGGTCCAGAGTACGACAGAGTGTCATGTCTGATGTAATCGGGGTGGGCACGGAAGCATTGTCGGGAATGGCGATGCACAGAATCGCCAGGGGAATTGGGTGGACAGGGTGAATTTTATCACCCTGAAACTTACCCTGAGATAACTCTGGTAGAACGTCAAGAAGGTTAAAAATACAACTCCCTTTTCTTATTGAGCAAAACAAATGTAATTACAAATTGGGTTATTTCACCTCTATGGGAGAAAGAAAGAGCATAGTGAAGTTATAAACAAGAATAAACAACTGTTTATCCAAGCATTGCTGCAATAATTTTCCAGTTCCCAGTTGGAAAAAAAACTTAAAAGGGATCACCAATCATCTTGAGAGATGCATTATTTACTTAGATAAACACACACAGGGTGACAAAGAGACAAACGCTTGAGCAGATTACATACACTCTACTTACTTTATAAAGGTAGTTTCCTGCATGGTCCTCTAAGTCATCCTTCTGCTTGTCCTTCCCTAAGCCTTCTGATTGGCTGGCAGTGGTAGGGATGGGTGGGTGCACTGTGTATATTTGGCAGAGGAAGAAGAGAACAGAGAGTGCAGAGGGCCAATAGGCAGCTGCACCTCTCCCCTCTCTGCCTCTGTGCTGGCTTACAGCACATATGCCCACAGAGAGGGCTGTGAGTACCACCTCTGGCACACAGTTTGGGAACTACTGCTCTGGGTTATAATTCAATAAAGCAAGAAAAATATACCAGCTCAAAACTATGCTTAATGCCCAGAGACCCAAATATAGAAAACAAAAACTTCTTGTATGACTTTGTTTTATGACTTCATGGCCAGATTAACAGGCCTATTTACACATTTAATCATCCAATTGTGTTGCAGAAATGAACATTGGAGGTATAAGTAATGTACATGAGGTTTTAAAAAGAAAAAAATGGGGGAGGGTTTATTTTTATAGCCCTAAATGTGACATGGTAATATTACAACACTGGGTGTCTGAGGGTTAAAACAAAACAGTGAATTAACACCCATATTTGTGCCTATATTACCCAATGGACTTTCATAGACATGAGTTGACAGATATCCAATTCAGTCATATTGGTGATGTTTATCAAACCCTATATAAGGGCTTGAGTGGTGGCCAGAGAACAGTGTTTCGGATAGAGCTCTGTCTGTTTATTACATTAAAGTTTTTTTCCCTGTTAGGTACATGTAGAGGATGGCCTTAGAGGAGGAGGGGAAACAAAAGTCTGCCCATAGTGAGTATAACTCGAGGTTTGAGCTGGATTACAAGCTGCTGAGTCCTGCTCACCTCTCATGGATATGTCTTGGATACTTTGTCTGCCAATTACAAAAATTCCAACACAAGTGCCAAGAAGATGGGTTGCAGCTGACAGGATCTAAGCTGCTTCCATGACAACCAGCGGCTGGATTCTCCTACTGCTGCCGTTTATGCAATACAAAGAAACCTATTCAGATACAACCATGTGGTTAGTTTTATATTGTATGAATATTTAAGCATTTGTAAGCAGGTTAAAGAAACAAATATTCTGTTTTGGCTGGTCTCAGACTCACAAAGATATGGAACTGATTATTCAAAATCCTCAACAATTTCCTCAACAATCAAATTTTGATTTGGAATGTAATCCTGTTTTCTGTCTGCCCTCAGAATACTGTCACAGTGCTACTACAAATATGCTTCTTGTAGCTGCTATACAGACATTTGATGAAGTGGAGATGCTTTTGGTTGTCTACATTAGTATATACCAGTTTTTGTTTTGTTAATTCAAAGTTTATTAGACTGTTAAAAAGTTAAATAACATTCAAAACAAGCAAAACAGTTTCCAAAAGACAGTGGGAATCCAATTAAGCTACCAGGATAGCATCACACAAGAATAAAACGACACAAACTAGCAGCAGGGAGTAATTTGTTTCCATTAAGATGGTATACAAATTGTTGTCTCATTCAGCAGCTAATGTAGGAGGGTACCCTATACCAGCATGATATAAGCTTATATCCTCATCTCTTAAACTGGTTCACCAAATAACCAACTGAAACAAATGATAAAAACAACACAAGTGTCCGGTAGAGATGGTCGAATTTTTAGACTTCCTAACTTTGTGAACTTATTGCAAAGCCCCTGAAAAAGGTATTATCACCATAATTGCTGGAGATGTAGAGAAGGGTTAGAGGAACATTTAAAAAAAAAGCTTTGCTCTAGCACATGTAGTTTTTGCATAAATTAAGTTCCAAGTTAAAGTCGAAATTCCAATTTTCAAATGTTTACTTGACTTTGAACTTAATTTGTGAAAAAACTGTTTGTGTTAGAGACAAACTTAATTTTTGTAGTATACCCCCCAACCCTTCCCTACATCTCCAGCAAGTTTGGTAATGATACCATGCTCAGTGGTCGAAACCGTCGAAATGGTTGAATTTTTTTAAAAAAAATCAACCATCTCTAGTGTTCGGTAGCAAGAAATTGGTAAAGCCATGAAAACCTGTCCTTAGTTCCTTAGATGTATTTTCTTAGATGTGCTTATTGACACATGGCTGTATTGAAGTATTTATCAAATAGCTGGGTGATTCATTCTGAAGAGGCAGCTGTATTGTGAGGCTGAAATACGTTGAAGGAATTATTCCACATGAGTTTGACACAAAGGTTTTGATGACTACCCATGTGCAGCCATATGTGCTTTTGATACATTGATATTTTAGTTAGCATTTTGGCTTCTATGGTATGTACAAGAAATATCTATGTTGCCACATTTCTCTGCTTACCAGGTCTTTGAACATTTTAATTGCTAAGGAAGGTGAAAATCATGGCTGAACCTCTTATCTCTATCACCCCCAATAACTCTTCCTAACTCTGATCACTATCTCCACTAGCTAACCCTTCACTCTCACCTCCATCAGTCATGTGTGTCAAGACAAAACTGTTGCTTTTATGACTTGTTATTTTGTGTATTAATGTGAGTTTCAAAAACCTGAATTTTATTAAGCCTTAAGAAGGGATCTGCGATATCCTGAAAGCTTGCTTCTCTAATGACTTCAGTTAGCCAATAAACGGTATCACTTGAACTCCAAACTTGCTGTATTCATCGATGGCTAACACGGTACAACCCTCTACAATTGCATGGTATGTACTAAGTAATACTTCTGCACAAATAGTGGGTCCCATTTTTAAATAAAATCTGCTATTTTGAAATCAAGTTACTCTTGAGTTCTGCCATATTACTTTGCTAAAATCTCTGATTATTACTAGTTCTCCAAAGGGTTGCCACCTTAATGATCCAGGTTCTGAATTCTTGTTTTGTGTATTTGTTATGTTGTGGGGATTGTGGCATACATTTTCATCTGCCCCTTTACACAACATCACAATCCTGTCTCACTTTTTAATTGGAAATATTCTTCTGTTGGATCCTTTTTTATCTTTACATCTACATTTACACTTTTTTTACATATTAAACTCAACAAGGAAATTTTTTTTATATTGAAATGTGAAAATAGAATGAAAAAGTCAGCCCAGTATCATCTGAGGTATCAAATAGCCCACAGCCATAGAAAGTTAAGTCAACTAAAACTTTAATCAGATAGCAAATATAAGCACACAGCATATTTATTTTTATGAAGATCACCACATCACCACAAGCATTGATATACATTAAGAAAGCATATGTGTATGAATATTAGGTATAGCAAATGTTTCTTCAAAATGAAATTGCAGGCTGCTTGGAGATACAACACATCCTGCAGGCATAGTTACATTTAACTGTCCTTCACTTTTATCATCGTTTATTCATGTTTAATCAACTGTTCCTTCAGGTTAGATTTTTTATGGAATAAATTGTCCAAGGAAATATAAACCTAAAAATAACATATCAATAGGTTATTACATCAATAACTTCTTTCCATTCTTCTGCTTCTTAAAAGCCTGTTATGGGTGTTCTAAATTTAGCCAGATGAATGAATTCTAAATATGTTTCTTTCCACAATGAACATTATCTTAATTGATTTACACCACATGCAGTGTTAATTAGACTAGGACAATTAGACGATGACTAAAATAATCATGTGTTCAAAATCAGAATGTGTTCTCACAATATTAAAATAGATCCATCGTTAAATGTTTACAATAAACTACATTAACAGACATTCTGAAATGGATGCACTGTAATGGAGGGTCTAAAATACATGTTTGTTCTAGACACAAATATCTGTTTTCTGCCAAATGAGTGAAACCATAAATACTGTGTCGGAACTGATCTGTATTCTTTTCTTCTATTTATCAGACATTAGTTGACCAAGAATGCTGCACAAGAATGCTGCAAAAAAATTTGTAGTAGTTCTTATTGAATGTCCCTTATTGATCCTTCTCTCTCATTATCTGGGCAGCAGCGCAGAAGTTATCCCACATCTCTGAGAGCAATGACAGGTGGGAAAATATGTAATCACACTGTCTAATTTAACAACACAAAGACTTTGAAAACCATTGTATGGTGACATATAGGCAGGGGTGCACATAAGTGGTACTTGGGTACTCAAAAGGGGACAAAAATTAGCTATGCGTACCTGAATTATTGTTACAAAGCTCATATTCAGATTAGTACACATATGAGCTTTGTAACCATAATGCAGGTACCCAAAGCTAGTTTTTGGCCCCTTTTGAGTACCCGAGTACCACTTGTGTGCACCCCTGCATATAGTGGCTTTACAGTTACAACTCATGATATTGCACTGCAATAACCTCTGGAAGCCAACAGATTAAGCCCTAAACACTTGGGGGGAAACGCGTCAGGGGTGAGGACATGTTCCCTGCGTGGAGCTGATGATATATGTATTTCTTCCATGGAACTATTTGAAAATAAAAGCTAACGATTTTAAGATCAAGAAACAAGTCTGAGTGTGGATTCCTTAAACCTACAGACAAGGATTTGTTCAAGATAAATCTCTTATATGGTTCCGGAGCATAGCAGGTGAGTATATTAATTAGGATTGTGGAGCTCTACTAAACCATCATGCCAACTCAGGTAATTTTACATCTTTTTTTGTCAGCACTGACAGAATGCCTGAATGTATGATAACATTAACACAATCTTCTACATTAAAGCAGACCTACCACCACACATTCATGTTTGCATGAATGGCATTAGAAGGGAGGGATGTGTAAAAAAAAGTACCTTACCTGTAATGAGTAAATTAAGGAAGTCCCTCGCAGCCCCTCCTCTATCTCTCTCTGGCTCTGATGACATGCGGCCCCACATCCAAAAATAAGATTTTGAGTATATTACTGCTTTAAGAAAGCTGCCAATTATGACATTATGGCATTTCACTGCTATATGTACTATGAGTACCAGATATATTGTCAACTATTGCTTTGAAAGTTACTTTTGATGGCAAATACATCCCCCATCCCTTTCCAAAAAGGTAGAAAAAAAGAGAGATGCTAATATATAGTTATATACCAATGTATTGTCATTTTGGTTAATCATTACATGTAAAAGGCTAGTAAAGGCTAATTACACTTATGTTATATATTTTCTTTTAAGTTATCAGAGACCGCTAAATCAGAGTATGATTAGAACTAATAAAATGTGTAACTAGGGCCAGAATCTGTGCTCTTTCCTTCCGGTGCTCTGTGAACTTTAGATCTCCCTGTATTAGCTACACATTCAATGTCCCCTAGGTGAACCAAACCCTTGGTGTACTCTGATAAAAACACTGCTGACCTATTTCTTTATTGTGCTCAATGGTTGTAGGCAAACATAACAGCCTTCTGTTGCAGATGAGGCTGATAGAGACAACATCTG
This sequence comes from Ptychadena robeensis, assembly GCA_036250615.1. Taxonomy (NCBI): domain Eukaryota; kingdom Metazoa; phylum Chordata; class Amphibia; order Anura; family Ptychadenidae; genus Ptychadena; species Ptychadena robeensis. Next base: position 58,075,610 of record CM070033.1, on the reverse strand, counting down.
TATAATATAATACTTGCTATGTACTGCTAACCCTTTGTGATGCTCTGCCTTTATTAAAATGTTATCAACAAAATCTAAACGTAAAAATATTTAAATTTATTATTATTTAGGTTTGGTAAAAACTTTGCCTGGCAATAGGAAATAAAGGTAATTAAGTGATTTAACTGTAATTTTATGTTAACAATGTTTATAAGTCATAACAACCACATCCCTAGTGGCCCCTCAGAGGTGAGGGGAGGAAACTTTCTTCACCATCCAAGGTCCACCTACTTCTAAATGCGACTTTACTGGCCAATGAGGTACATCAAAAAGATTTATAAATATATTTTTTGTGGTTGTTTATGCAAACTAGTTAGAAGGATTTATAAATAAAAATATTTGTTGTGGTCGTTTATGCAAACGGCTTAAAAGATTTATGAATAAAAACATTTTTTTTTATTTATAAATCCTTTGGATGTACCTCATTTGCCAGTAAAGTCCAATTTAGAAGTAGGTGGACTTGGGATGGTGAAGGGCATTTCCAATCCTCTGAGGGACCACTAGGATGTGGTTGTTCCCAGATTGGCCAGGACTAATTACTCCCTGGGGTACACCCAGTAGTATATGGTTAGAATTGTTTATAAGTCATCACCCTATCTTCTGTTTTAGGTTCACAGACTCACTAGCGGTGGTAATATGTTTACATGGATTTCTAGATGAAAGGGGTTGATGTTGAAAAATATGCTCCTCTTTAATACATTTATGATGTATCATAAAAGTCGTCTTTGAATATTTCATATTTGTATGTTATGGTGTATGAACCTTCTTGCACCATATAGATGTCCTGCTCTTTTGCACAGTGGTTTCTTTATTTAAATCAAATTGCAAGAAAATAGTTTCTTTACATTAACAGCGAACATATTGATTGTAAATTAAGGGTTTGCTTTAGGTCTCTTGCTTTTTGTCTTCATTAAGTGTGACTCATCCAGGAAATTGGTTTTAGGTATAGATTTGGGAGGAAATATTATTTCATAACTAATAACAAAGAGAAAAAAAGTATTTTTCTTCTTTAAAGTCACATATATAATACAATAATTGTTTATGCACAACAGATATGTTGTTTAATTTGGATTAAAGTGTTTTTCATCAATTTTGATTTTAATTGAATCAGTATATATCACTGTCCATCATGTACACATTTTCCCATAAGAAAAATCTCTGCCATTATTTTAAAAGTTATTTATTCAAATACAACATGTGTTATAATTTTTTATTTTTTTTGCAATGTGTCTAAAAATTCTACGATCAACTAACATTTACCAACATGTCCAATCACTTTACGATCCATTTTTTGTTTGCTATCAATCACTTTTGGTTGATCATACCAAGTGTGAGGGAAACAATTTACAGTTGATCAACCACCTTGTATGGCCACCTTAAGCTTCACATGCACAGTCCAAGCTGCCTCACAATATAACATCATCCTAAATAAACTTGCCTATGATTCATTCAGCTCCTCTGACCCTAATTACTTCCATCTCTTGCACAACACTCACACAAAAAGTCTTTAAAAAGCTCCAGAAGATGATGAAAACAAGTGAAGGATATGTGCAAAGGAGTTCCTAAAATATATAACTTCATCTCTACAACGCTGCATTTGCTGATGCTAAGAAACTATTTTACTGCACTCAATCCCAAGCACGTATCCCACACTGCCTCCTTACCCCATATGGCTCACTCCTCAATCTCATAACACCTTCACCTTCTGTTACCTCCTCTGCACAAGACACAGTCATCTGCTTTAAAAACAGAATCAACGTAATGTGATCTGATATTTCGCCCCATGGTACTACTACCACCACATTTACCTATAGTTCCTTCCTTACCTTCTTGTACTCTATTAGTTTGGGTAAAGTAGCTTGGTTTGGTCTTGGTTTTCTAATGTTTCACCATGCAGGTACTTAGTAAGATTTCATTTGTGTAATTCGTGTAATTTTCCAGTGTAATTGGAAGAGGTTACCCATACAGGTGAATTGCAAAAAATTTGAATATCATCCAAAAGACTGATTATGCACCATGCTAGGTATTTCTTTTATTTGTTGTAATTTTGATGATTATGGTTTACAGCTTAAGAAAACCCCCATTTAAAATCGCATAAAATTTGAATATTGTGGAAAGGTGTAATAAGAATGTGTATACTAAAATTAGATATAGTAATAGTAATAATATGAGGCCAAGTACCTGTTTAATATTTTAATATGAATAGATAGGTCAATTTTGGAATTAGTATCTTCAAGTAGTATATGCTGAACAGGAAATGGCAATGTTTCAATGTTATATGATTGACCATATTGAATCTGCATTGATTAAATATGATGGTAAACTTACTGTGAATTGAAGAGTAATACGTTTGGGCTGGTTGGCTGGGGCTCCCTCATGTCCAGATTATTACTATTACTATATCTAATTTTAGTATACACATTCTTATAACTTCATTCTCACTTGTAAACTATTTATCTATTGTTACTTTACCACTTATGGAATACCTTATATTTAAATATGAAACCGTCTATTACACTTATCACTTGTTGATCTAATTTAGAATAGAACCACTATTTTAGGGGACTATTGGTCTGTATATCACTAGAACACTATTATTTCAATTCTTCCACTTTATCACCTTTTAATCAATTTTGATTTTGGTTCATGTAAATTTGGTCTGATTTTGTCATTACTTTTTTCACTTTATATCTTGATTCTCTTATTACCTAATACTTCCCCAATATACATCTACACACTCTATACGTATATGTTACACCTTATTCACAACTGTGGGTATCCCACTTCTTATTTTCACTTATTTGGTGGATCTTTCCCCCTCCCCCTCTGTATCACCATCACCTCTTCTTCCAAATTACCTCTTTAGATTTCAATATACACTATAACAATATGGGTCCCCATATCTAGGTTACATTGGTCTGCTTGGCCGCTGGCTTTCAAACTGGCCCCCCGTTGTCTGCCTGTAAAGCCCCCCTAGGGGGCTGTTGTCTTCCTTGATTGATTTTCCATACTTACATCGTAAAGAATTGGCTTTTGCATACTTTTATTACACTGATCCTGATAGAGACATTTATGTTAACCAACACCCTCCGCTGTTTGTGTTTTGTTTTGTTCTTGGCCTGTTGCGGATACTGGACGATACAGAAACCAATTGAATAAAGATACTCCCTAAAGAAGTACACATACGAAACGTGCGTTGGGGTGGACCCTGCTTTAGGATCCCTTATCCTGACTAATCTCCTGAAACTATATTCACCACCTATAATCACCGTTATATGGTTATGTACTGTATGGACTATATTTATGGATACTGCTATATTCTAACTGTGTGATGTATCCTAGTCAGCCAACAATGTTATGCCCTTGTTTTTATTAAATACGCTATGGACATTTTTTACCTCTAGGCATATTTTGTACTTTTTTCAATTGCCAATAGTGGCCATTAAAGTCCCCCTGCCCTTGGAATTATTCCAGGGGGAATTCTTTCTGGTCTTGGGTCTCTTCTTCCCACTGCCCAGTTAATCTTTAATCTATAAACCATAATCATCAAAATAATAACAATCGAAGGCTTGAAATATCTTGCTTTGCATGTAATGAGTGTATTTCATATATAAGTTTCACCTCTTAAGTTGAAGTACTGAAATACACCTTCACATTCACCTGTATAGTTCGATTTTTGCCAGGCACTGTCTAAAATGTCCATCTTATTTCTTCACAACCTGATATCACTGACACTGCCAAACTGGAAATACACATTAAGCTAGGTCGCAATGAGGTGATAGCTCATCCTGTTTATTTGCCCTTTTTTTAATCCCTGGTATTTGGTGTATAATCCCTCGGATCATATTATGATCAAAACACTGTGAAAGCAATTGCTGGCTCTGTACAAACCTGTTATAAGGAAATGTTAGAGATTTCTACTACCCACTCTAGAACATCTTAATCTATACTAAACAAACATTTAAATAATAATCCTGCCTTTTTGATTAAAATTATACTTATGGAAAATGGTTGATCCAGATACCTCTGCCACACTGCATAACCATGTTCTTTGCACCTGCTTGTAAATTATCACCTTCATTGAGTTACCAGATCCTAAAATATTTAAACACCTTCATTTGTCAACTGTTTCTTCAGATTGTGGACAAATGTTAAGGCACAACCCCTTACAATATGTCATTCTAACACTTTGGGTCAGGTTGTGTGCAAAGTATCAGGCCAAATCACCCGGGTATTTAAACTTTCAATCAGGGCCATTTGGGTAGTTTGTATTGTGATTATGATATAAAAAGACACAGTTATATAGCAATAAATGGCTTCAGACAACCACTAACTGTGAGTGAAAGAAACGTTTCTGTTTCCATATTCATATTCTCTGTAAAAAGGGTAAAGAAATCATAAATTCTGCTAGGGTATGTAAACTTAAGAGCACAACTGTATTTCCAATATAATTGCAAACTAAGTATATCTAAAAGGAATTTATAACAGTTTGTCTGTCCTCCTCTTCTAGGGGGCTATGTGAGCTAGCAACACATTTCCTGTTATAACACCCATTTGGAGTACTGTATCTACATATAAAGAAACAAAGAGACAGTGACATTGTCACTGTCTTGGACTAAAAATGCCAATCTACTCATCTCTCAAAAGCTTTATTGTACTCAATCAGGTAGAAAAAAACATGTATGCAGATGTGGCAGGCAAAATGGTAGCAAACAAGTAAAGTTTATTATTAGTATTTACATCTACTTTAACAGAAAATAAAGGTTAACTTATTGTGTGTGTAGACTTAGAGGACCTTGGTTTTCTTGGAAAAAAACAAATTGCTTGATAAAGAGGAATTCTTCTGTTTGCCAGTTGTTAAGTCAAATTAGCGATTGTGTGTGTCTGTGTGTGAGTTAAGACTTGACATTGATGGCTGTTGCAGAACAAATTTGCATAGTAATTGTGTATTTGTTGCTGGGCACATATCTCAGTCTGCAGCAAATTCAGCTTCCCAGTCTGGAAACACTGTGGCCACAATTCAAATAAGTTAAAGGAATGAGATTAACCTTGAAAAGAAGAATACTGCTAAAACACTGTAACAGGCATGATTAATTATTCATTGTGCTTCATCACATCTTTATTCGCTTGCTATAAACGTTCTCTGCATCACTGTTACCGCTATTAATCGGTCAAATGTAATGAAAAATAGCATTTCACAAAATTATGCGTAATGATGACTATCCTTGGCCACGTATATTTATCTCTGCCGTGAGTTCTGTTTAGTGCTGTACACTTCATCTTGTTTTAGATTTTTATTCTAAATGGTTTGAGAACTATGCTGTAGTATAAAACTGTTTAACTACCTAATAATACAGCAGGGACCATAACAATCTAAAGTAGAACCACAGTCATTGAACAGATTTTAAACAAAATACACATTGTTAATTTTAGTAGTGTATTACTAGGGACAGAACACATTTACTGCACTATCTTCTTCTATCCTTAGATACTCATTAAGAATGCACATATACACTGTATTAGGTACTTTCACATTAGACAATTTGTAACAGGTTTATAGTATATCGGGGAAGGGATAAGAGAAAACCCTGCTGACACCCGCCATAAAAACCCAGGTACCCAGAAGGAACAGGTAATATTGGGACACATGGGAGGAGATTTACCTGCCTAGCGCACTGCTGAGGTCCAGATTTCTGTACCAAAAGCGCACCATAGACTTTAACTGGATTTTCTTTATGTTGTAGGCCTGTAACTTCCCAAAATATGTCCGTACAAGGGTCTTGTAGACATCCTGAATATAATAATGTTTGAAACAAACAATTATGTAAAAAAAAAAAATATTTTTGTGTGATAAAAAAACAAACTAATAAATGGTATCAATTGAATGAAATCTCTAAAATACTTTAGTATGACAAATTTCAAAACAATATGTATTTATATTTGTTTATAATAAAAGTTTGTTCAATTGGACAGTGTTTTGAGTTTTTTTTTACTTTGAATTGTACTGGATACAGTTATCACAAGTCTCTTTTGAATTTGGCGCCCCCACCCCCAGTGTGATGTCATCAGGACCATCACACTGGGGGGTAGAAGAGTTAAATGGCTTTTATTCTAACTGAATACAGCTTTCTAAGCAGAAGTGTTCAGAGCGGTTGGATTGTGAAAACCTACAGTTTGCTCTAAAATCTGAGTGCTTTTCACAATCCAACTGATCTGATCACAGTTTGTAAATAGAAAACTGTGTTCAGAGCGGTTTGAAGTTAAAAATCGCACTGCGGATCCCTCTCTCCCGGGGGGGGGGAGGGGAAGGGAGATCTGCCTGCCGTAGTAGACTGAATCAATACGGCAATCTAACCAGCATACTGAGGTTTTTATTTAAACAAAAGTATATGCAGATTTTTAGCCAGTAACGGTTGCAGTTACTGCTAGCATGTCCCGTACTGGCCAAAAATCCTAAAGCAGCCGCACAGTATTAAAGTTTTCTGCAACATTAATGGTAAAACAATCAACGGTAAAACAATAAAACAAATCAAAGGTGGGCTAATACTTCAAATTTCCTGGTGAATTATTAGTATGTCCACCAAGATGGCACTGCTGTCTGTTTGTTTACATTTCACCAGTCAGAGTCCAGCTCCGATGTTACCCAAGCTGAAAGAATTACCTTCCCCTCCTGTGTCCACCAATCAGAGACTGACTGCAGACACAATCATACATTCTGTCTAAGAGTGCTAACCCAGGGGGCTCTGCGTGCCGTCTTGGGCACATATGCCATAGGTTTGCCATCACAGCTATAGTGCATTTAATTAACATAAGCCTTCCCTCCATGGTAGTAAATTTAAGACAATTATTCATCCAGAGATCTTGTATGTCAATTGTCATTTTTTTTAACATGTCAATTTCCTGATCTTTGGAGTACACAGTGGTATCAAAAACCAGAGCCCTGTACATCTTTACATTCTGTCTAACTATTTAACATCTTTACATTCTATCTAAATAGATAAATGTCCCCACAGCTGCTCTGGCATAGTCCAGACTGCGGGAGTCAGCCTTCACCCCACTAGCACTGGTGTGATGCCTAAACAGCTGCGCCTTGATATTACGGGGACTGACTGAAGGAAGCTGAGTGCAATTATGCCCTCCGGCTTGTAGGCCCGGACAGCTTGCCCAGTTACACCATCTCTGTATGGGCCTTACCTACTGAGCACCACCCCGGAGGCCGTTCTGCCCCCTATATTGGATCTAGGCCCTAGATCATCTTTTTTTCTTAAATGGGATGCTATCCCTACCCTACAGTTCCCCGTCACTACAGGACCAATAGTGAAGATAGTCACCACAGAACAGGAAATTGCTGATTAAACATGAATGCAGTAAGTGTAAAGAAACAAATAAAAGCAATACAATAGTATGTACATGATTTATATTTTTACTCTTAACCTCCCTAGCGGTTGAGACGAGTCCAGCTCGTCCAGTGCTGACATGCTAAAAGTG
>CM070033.1:58024731-58041962 GCA_036250615.1 Ptychadena robeensis | reverse complement strand
TTCCACATTTTTTAACCATCTGTTGTACTAGGTTGTGTGCCTCTGTCCTTGTTCTTATTTAATAGGATGTGGGTCTGCGGTCCTTTTATCTCCCATTTGAATGAAACAGACCAAAAATTATTACATTATTATTATTATTATGCAGTTTTTGGAATTGTGACAAGATCACAACAGTATGATTCACCGGCTAGGCTAAAGCATCAATTGCCTTTGCACCCTTTTTGCTACATTCGGTAAAGCAATGACCTTTATGATCCTGTGAACAATGTTCCTGAGTAAAAACTGTAAATCAAAGAAAGTCGTGGAAAAAGTTGGAAGGAACAATCAAGTCCACTTATTTTTATAACCTAAAAAATGTTTTGCTCATAAAGCCGACATAATCTTCCGTATTCTGCAGTCATGCTCATGTGATTTTCTTTCTACTTGTAATCACTGGTCTTTGCTGGATTGTTCGTAGTTCAGTGGTTTCACAGGTAACCAATGTAACAGAAAAGGAAAGAAAAAGAAAGACTAAAAGCCTCTGAACCTTTTGCCTTCCAGTGTGGGTAGAGAAAGAAGACAAGATGTTTGTAACTTATATTTAGCATACATATTTTTGGATCAGTGCATAATGTGACAGACTAACAATATTTATTTCATATCCAGCGGAAAAAGATTGGTTTCAAAATAAGATGGCATTATAGCATCTTCCATGAAATTTGAATAAATGTTGGAAAGAGGAAATCATCTTGCATACCTTGTGCCACATAAAGCACTGGTCCCCACTGATGGTCATCTGAGCTCATCAGGATAGTTTGAGATCAATTGATATCACCTTTGCCAGTATATTGTGAACTTTTTATCTATATGCATAAAAAGAATTTGTGGATTATCATTTCAGATCATTGAAAACAGTAAAACAGAGTAAAGAAAAAATAGTCTGGGGTGCATATCAACGGGGATAAGGCCTTGTACAAATACAAATTGACAAGATAGAAAGAGTGCAGGGACAGCCAACACAAATGGTGAAGGGTATAAAGAATAAAAATTAACAAGAGAGTGCAGGAACTTAATATGTACAGCCTAGAGGAAAAAGGACAAAGGGGTGGCATCTTTGAAAAATATTAAAGGTATAAATGATATTTAAGGGGGCAGGATTATCAATATAAAGCTTAATTCATAAAGGGAGGGACATGGTCATAAACTAGCTAGAGCAGGGGTGGGCAAACATTTTGACGCGTCGGACACAATAGGTTCTTAGGGGCTGGAATAAGAGCTTGTAATGGATTCCCACTTCCGTGGGGATGTTTAAAAAAATATATATATATATTTAATTATATTACAAGATAGGTTACAGAAATTATTAATTATTTAATTATATTACAAGATAGGTTACAGAAATTATTAATCAATTATAATTATTGGGGGAAATTACCATTAATAAGCGTGTAAATTTTTTAAAATATAAATTAACAAAATGTGCCCAATCACATATCTAAAATAAACATACCTGCCATTTTTCTGTCAAAATAATGGACCCTTGGTGACGATGCTCAGACAACCCCCCAACCCCCCTTGCACGTTTACTGACACAAGCAGAGATAATTTCAAGATAGTTTGTACAAATATACATGATAATAAAAGAAAAAGGTACATGTCATAATTCTGGTCAATTCAAGCTCTTTGAGCTCAAACCTGTTCCAGAATGTTTTGGACAGAAAGTGTATCAGATACCCTGTCCCAATGTTACATAATGACATAATAGTACCGTGGTGGGTACCGTGGGAACAAACCCAACCTTATTGAGATACATCTTTTCCTCCTTCCCCTGGTGTTGACCTCTCCGTTCTGTCCTCTTCTCCATTCTTCCCTCTACCTCCTGCTCCTATTCCGTGGATACTCACTTCAACCATAGGTCAAACAGGTCCCTTCCCTTGACTACCCACCCTTTGCAAACACATTCGACCACTGTGACACTAATGGTCACAGCAATTTGCCAGTACTGTACTGATACACAACTCCCCCCCCCCCCCCCCCCCCTCTTTTTTTGTTTCTTTTTGCATTGGGTTTGGTTATCACGTTGTTTTTGTCACTCAGGTTTACCCCCTCCCCCACTTTAAGTACTATAGGCTTCATCATAAGTACCTTCACAAATATTTTTGAGTACAACCATCACTTCTTACATGACACCCTTCACCCTGGATCATAATTTACCACATAGAACACACAGGTTCACAGCTTTTAGCACAGCATTAGTTACACTCTATTCCCATTCAACACTCACCATCACCAGATCAACACAACACAGATCACAGGCATACCAGCACTCTATTCCCTACCCTATCTCACTTAATCATACCCCAATACTAGTTTGTGTGTACCCAATTACCCGCAGCTCATCACCATGATCACTATTTACTAACTCCCATTCACAGAGATCCGCCTGCATGCATCCAGGCACACCACATCACTTGTATAGAATCGGGATGGAGTATGGGATGGGGACGGATGGATGGATAGGAGGAGTTGTGAGCACAGCGAAGGAGAAGAGGTTGGAGGGTGGGAGTGGCCTGCCGTCCCTGCGTCACCACTTGCAGGGGAGCATTCCTGGTTGCTAGACAACCTAGGACGCTCCTTCATCACTTCCGGTGACAAGATACGGACCTGGAAGTGATGTTAAGTTTAGGGTGGAAATGCGTCTCAATTGAGACGTATTGCGCCCGCCCAAGGCAGGAGCACCTGGATGTGCTGCGGGGACGCGCGCACGGTAAATATACAGATGGGCGCGCCGCGGCGACAATCCGGATGCACAATTTTGGCGGGAAGGAGACGGGGATTTAAAGACTGACACAATAGGGAGACATGCAGGACGGACTGGCAGATCGTTCAGTGAGGTTGTAACCACTAGACGGGAGACATAGCAGTGACAGCACGCTTCTGGACAGAGGACAGACCAAGTATTATAACAACATACTTTTGGTGCCTGGGCAGCCCACTACTAAACTCTTACTTCTCCGGGGGCAGAGTGGAGTATACATTTAGACACTTGTGCTTGACCTTAGAAGCAGTAACTTTTTAAGAAGAAACAGAACTTCAGGACTCCATGGAATGGTTGACCCACATGGAGAGTAAATACCAATCTTGGTGACGTTAGACAGGTAATAAGGATTCTGCCATATGGTGAGTCAATGATAATTCCAACAACAGAGGTATGGGCACAACAATAGAGATATGAGCACTTATGGTACTGGGTACTTAGCAAAGGGATATTTTTGAAAGTAATTAGCCTGAACTTAAACCAGAAGGGCACTGCACGGACCAGATATACAAAAATTATTTAACATTTTATCCCTCACCGACCCCACTCCAGTCCTCCTCCCCTTTACATCCCAATAGATATTAATCAGATCCATATTTACGTTACTTTGAGCAACATTACCTATCTCATAGACAAAATGTACTAAACGCTCTCTGACAAAAAACTAACTCCTCCCCCCAAAATATCCAGTGTCTCTTTCCCCCCAAAAAAAACCACACCCGGTATAGAGTATCGACTGGCATGGCTCTTGGGAGTGACAGAGGGTGGACCGATGGACACTATCCCCGGATAACCGCCTCCCCACTTGGACAAGAACGTAATCGGTAAGCCAAACAAATTATATGTTTATTACAAATTGGTGATAACACACCATTGAGGAATGTGGGGATAATTTATACACAAGAACGAGATTAAATTGTACAAAGTTTAAATAAGTAGACATTATGGAAAAGAAATGTCTTTGGATTAAAGTGACATGACTTATTAAAAAGTAGAGAAGCATATATGTTTACATTCAGATACAGTATTCCATTGTACAATGTACATAAAATGTGATAGAGACAATGACAAGTATTGTAATTTTAAATGAATTTTTAGATGTTCGTCAAAATCCCTGAGGAAGTCCCGGCTCGGGATGAAACGCGTCGTAAATTGATTGAAGAAACACTGATGTAATATAGTATTGTTTAAACTTCTTTTCTATCTATACTATTATGTCATTATGTAACATTGGGACAGGGTATCTGATACACTTTCTGTCCAAAACATTCTGGAACAGGTTTGAGCTCAAAGAGCTTGGATTGACCAGAATTATGACATGTACCTTTTCTTTTATTATCATGTATATTTGTACAAACTATCTCTGTGAATAAACGTTTTAACTCTATTCCTCCTGACTGGAACCCCGTTAATGACCTAAATCCACCTTTAAAGTCCACTTGGGGCTGGCTACCCCACTTTGGGTTTTGGTTCCCCCAAAAACAAACCTTATCTTTAATTTATGGGATGTGGTGAATCGGCTACCGGTTGGTCCCTCCAACACCTTTTGTTTAACTAAATGAAAACATGTTTAATATTTTAGTTCATCTGCCACAGCACTCCATCACTCTCCTTCTTGGTCAAATAGCCCCTACACAGCCTGGAGGTGTGTTTGGGATCATTGTCCTATTGAAAACCGGATGGGATGGCATGTCGCTGCAGGATGCTGTGGTAGCCATGCTGGTTCAGTGTGCCTTCAATTTTAAATAAATCCCCAACAGTGTCACCAGCAAAACACCCCCACACCATCACACCTCCTCCTCCATGCTTCACAGTGGGAACCAGGCAGGTTGGATCCATCCATTCACCTTTTCTGCGTCTCACAAAGACACAGCGGTTGGAACCAAAGATCTCAAATTTGGACTCATCAGACTAAAGCACAGATTTCCACTGGTCTAATGTTCATTCCTTGTATTTCTTGGCCCAAACAAATCTCTTCTGCTTGTTGCTGCTCTTTAACAGTGGTTTTCTGGCAGCTATTTGACCATAAAGGCATGATTCACGCAGTGATATTTTAGGGGGCAGGATTATCAATATAAAGCTTAATTCATAAAGGGAGGGACATGGTCGTAAACTAGCTAGAGCAGGGGTGGGCAAACATTTTGACTCGTCGGACACAATAGGTTCTTAGGGGCTGGAATAAGAGCCTGCAATGGATTCCCACTTCCGTGGGGATGTTTCAAAAAAATATAAATTATTTAATTATATTACAAGATAGGTTACAGAAATTATTAATCAATTATAATTATTGGGGGAAAATTACCATTAATAAGCGTGTACATTTTTTAAAATATAAATTAACAAAATGTGCCCAATCACACTAAAATAAACATACCTGCCATTTTTCTGTCAAAAGAATGGACCCTTGGTGACGATGCTCAGACAACCCCCCAACCCCCCTTGCACGTTTACTGACACAAGCAGAGATAATTTCTAGAAGCATCCCTCCATAGACAGAAGGAAATGCCCATAGCGTCATCACAATATTATGCCACTGCTTCGTCACCGTGGCAAAGTTCGGAATGATGTATGCATTATGTAGGCATTATGTATGCTCATTTGAGGTAACCAGCTGAGGGGCTTTAACAAAAGTGACAACGGGCCAGATTAAAAAGCTAAACGGGCCTGATCCGGCCCCCCAGGCCTTAGTTTGCTCATGTCTGAACTAGAGGAAAGATCAACCTTACAATACTTTTTTTAGTGAAAGAGTATTGGACACCTTTGCTTGACCCAAGCATTTGAACATGCTAGGGTCAAGCATAGAGATGTACTAAAGTAAAATAAATAAATACATTTTAAAATATATATGTGTAGGTATATGGATGTACAAGTGAATATATACAGTACACACCAAAAGTTTGGACACACCTTCTCATTCAATGTGTTTTCTTTATTTCATGACCATTTATATTGGTAGGTTCTCACTGAAGGCATCAAAACTATGAATGAACACATTTGGAGTTATGTACTTTACAAAAAAAGGTGAAATAAATGAAAACATGTTTAATATTTTAGTTCATCTGCCACAGCACTCCATCACTCTCCTTCTAGGTCAAATAGCCCCTACACAGCCTGGAGGTGTGTTTGGGGTGATTGTCCTATTGAAAACCGGATGGGATGGCATGTCGCTGCAGGATGCTGTGGTAGCCATGCTGGTTCAGTGTGCCTTCAATTTTAAATAAATCCCCAACAGTGTCACCAGCAAAACACCCCCACACCATCACACCTCCTCCTCCATGCTTCACAGTGGGAACCAGGCATGTTGGATCTATCCATTCACTTTTTCTGCGTCTCACAAAGACACAGCAGTTGGAACCAAAGATCTCAAATTTGGACTCATCAGACTAAAGCACAGATTTCCACTGGTCTAATGTTCATTCCTTGTATTTCTTGGCCCAAACCAATCTCCTCTGCTTGTTGCTGCTCTTTAGCAGTGGTTTTCTGGCAGCTATTTGACCATAAAGGCCTGATTTGCGCAGTCTCCTTTTAACAGTTGTTCTAGAGATGTGTCTGCTGCTAGAACTCTGTGTGGCATTCATCTGGTCACTGATCTGAGCTGCTGATACCTTGCATTGTCTGAGGCTGGTGACTCGGATGAACTTGTCTTCAGAAGCAGAGGTTACTCTTGGTCTTCCTTTCCTGGGTCGCTCCTCATGTGTGCCAGTTTCGTTATAGCGCTTGATGGTTTTTGCAACTCCACTTGGGGACACATTTAAAGTTTTTGCAATATTCCAGACTCACTTTCTTAAAGTAATGATGGCCACTCGTTTTTCTTGAGTTAGCTGCTTGGTTCTTGCCATAATATGAATTTTAACAGTTGACCAATAGGGCTGTCGGCTGTGTAGTAAACTGACTTCTGCACAACACAACTGCTGGTCCCCACCCTATTTATAAAGCAGGAAAATCCACAAAATAACCCTGATAAGGCTTCACCCCTGTGACGTGAAAACCATTTCAGGTGACTACCTGTTGAAGTTCATCAAGAGAATGCTAAGAGTGTGCCAAGCAGTAATCTGAGCCAATGGTGGATATTTTGAAGAAACTAGAATATAAAACATGTTTTTATAGTTATTTCACCTTTTTTTGTTAAGTACATAACTCCACATGTGTTCAGTCATAGTTTTGATGCCTTCAGTGAGAACCTACCAATGAAAATGTTCATGAAATAAAGAAAACACATTGAATGAGAAAGTGTGGCAGTATGTGTAGAGGTTGAGGTATAAACTTTTGGCCTGTACTGTATATGTATATATATATAGATATAGGGAAGACTTGATACACAGGACAAACCATGTTCTTCAGTATTGAAATCCTGCTCAGAATGTGCTGGGAAAAGGGAGAGGTATTTTAACCACTGACCCATGATTGCAGTGAGTATAGCCTTTTAGTATTCCACTTTCTGGAAAGTTGAATTTTTTTTTTATTTGTTATTTGTGCTTGTTTGATGCCAAAGCCAGAATAAGAAAAGTTAGGGAACAATTCAGGACTAACTATACACTGCAGGAGACTTTGACAGGCAATATGACCAAGCTTTGCTCCTCCCACTGTGGGCAGGGCTAACAGCACATTTGTTTGCAAAGCAGATTGTTGGGTGCAAACTTAGGTATACCATATGTTTACTGAAATTTGCTAGTGACGTGGCAAAATCTATAAACTACTGGTTTATAAACCACCCAGGTTACTTTTGCTCTGTAGTGCATTATGTAAAGTGTAATAATACAAATATTTATAGAGGATAGCTTAGTTTCTGAACCAGTTCCATAAACATCAGACAGATTGTGGAAAAGAAGCTAATTAACTTGTCAGTTTGTGACGAAGGAACGAAAACGTGAACTGGAAATGAGCAAAAGAAAAAAATTGACATTTAGGAAACATTGAATCCCCAGATCACTTAGACACACTCAAGGTTTTACATTAATTTCTTTTTATTTCAGGAAATTGTGAAACAGTCTTAGTTTAAAGGGATGTTTACTTGGGATGAAGACATATTAACCTCATCTCCTACTAGACTGTTAATCCACACATTACCTTCAAGAAACAGAACAGATCATTTTATCATTTCACAAGATCAGAGTTACTTTTCCTTAAGGACTTGCTTACTTCATCAGATATAAAATCCATATTTTATGGCAGGTAAGAAAAGCGGCTGTGATTTACAAAGGAAGGTTTCCAAAAGAATCAAAAACAGATGGAATAACAGCTGCTGAAATTTTTTGGCAAAATACTGCTGCAAAAGAGCAAGTATAACACAATGACACATTTCAATGCACAGATGACATTACTGCCATTCTACACATTTCTAAGGGCATTTGCAGGAAGATTGAATTACCATATTTTTCAGACCATAAGTGCCTGTGTCTTATGGTCCAAATGCGTCTTATGGTCTGAATACCTTGGCTTCCCTCCAGCTCTCCTGGCACGGAGATTAGCTGGGGAACTGGAGGAGCTGTCAGTTGAGAGATGCTGGCCGGTGTCCGGCTCTCTCATCTGTACTGTATAATTGCCTATGCCAACAGAGCCCTGCTGGCATAAGCAATGAAGAGAGGCATAGCTGAACTGGCATCTATACCTCTCTTCTGTCCGTTGAAATTGCAATCACTCTGCAGCTCCCACAGACACAGGAACAGCCAGCTGGAAAGGAGAGCAGAGACTGAGAGGAGTGACTGTGCAGCTGTTGATCCCCCTCCTCCTGATCAGTGTGGAGAATGGCGTTGTGCTGAGAGTGTACTGCTGCTAGTGACATCTACTGGCTGAATTGAATATTGCATTCATTGAATTCATTGCATTAACCCAATTGATGTGAAAACTTATAAAATCTTTTTTTTGGTTTACCTGCCCTAAAAACTGGTTGTATATTATGGTCTGGTGTGTCTTATAGTCCAACAATTTGGTACCTTTTTACACCTGCTTTTGGTAAATGATAATTATAAGAGATACTTTGATCGGGACTGGTACCCAAGTATTACTTCTGATGTAATGTATAACACACAGAGTATGGAATGAAATGCAGAACAAACAACATATTTCTCAAACGTATCTCTTTAAACAAACATAGCTTTACATTTATGTTGTGAGACCAGGGCCTTGCTCAAGATCTATTCTTGCTAGATTTGGCTACACTCTT
Source organism: Ptychadena robeensis (assembly GCA_036250615.1). NCBI lineage: Eukaryota > Metazoa > Chordata > Amphibia > Anura > Ptychadenidae > Ptychadena > Ptychadena robeensis. The sequence continues at coordinate 58,033,002 of CM070033.1, read as the reverse complement.
CACCTTTATTTATGACACTGCACAGAGGGGTCTCCCAAACAAGCATACAAAGTGGTAAAAAAAACTTTATGTCTATGTGTCTTTTACAACAAATTTGTGGACAGTAAGTGTAGCAGGGTTTCAGGAACATCCTGGCCTTATTGGTTTAAATGTGCGCCTTGCCCCCATTGGAGTTAATGCAGTTTAATGTAGGTACCTTAGCAGGAAAGGGTTAAGTGTGCTCTGGATTGGGGAGCTGCAAGGCCAGATAGACTCTAGCAACTTCTAGAACCTTGTTAGTGATGTCATGTGCCAGCCCTAGTGAGAGTTGCCAGTCCAAACAAAAGTGTATAAAATGTCCTCTGTAGCGTGAGGGAGTGGTCTTCTGGAAAAGCTGTGACTATAGCTGCTGTTGCTGTGGTTTCTGTGTTCGCCCATTGGGAACAGGCTGATTGAAGCCTGGGGAGAGAGGACCTCACATAATGGGATGTGAGCTGACTATTTTCCCTTTGCTCAGGAGGGATTGGTGGTCTCCTAACCAAGGACTGTAAAGGAGGCTAGAGTGCTAATCTGTGTTTCCTATTTTCCCTTTGCTCAGGAGGGAGTAAGGGTCTCCTAGCCAAGGACTGTACCGGAGACTAGAGTGCTAAACCATCATGGAAACGCAACTTTCTCAAAGGCTCCCACAGTGAGTGACCTTGTTTGAAAATTTTGGTGCATTTAATGTATTGTTTAACATATGTGCACACTTTATATGAGAATTAAATTGTATCAATATGCCTGCTACATAACCACATCACAAAATTTGATTTGCAAGTAAATTCTGGCTCTTTCCCAACTGTCCTTTTATGGACCCATACTGTGTAACCTAAGATGTGTGTTCTGAGGTCAGTTATACCAAATGTCTATAAAGCAGGGTACACACATGTAGATATGGGCCAGATCGATGGCCGCTTCAAGCGCTGTGCGTGCTCACGGCCATCTATCTGGCCCATATCATATGCGACCATCCCAAAACAGGGATATCGGACATGACCGTTAATCACAGCGGGGTCCATTGCGGGGTTTCCATGCAAAGCATCGGCTGAGCTGTCTCTCCAGCAATCTGACAGCAGCATGATGACATCATCACGCTGCTGCAGGAAACACCGGACAGCTCTAATATCGAGCCGTCTTTTCCCTGTTTTAATGTTAAATAATGTTTTCATACATTCTGAAATGGGTTGTTTGTGTGTGTTTGCTAATGCTAACTTATATTTTGTGAAATGTCTGACATAACTTATATGTTGACTTTTTCAGTTGATATTTTAATGATTCCTGTTTACATTATACATTAATCCCTTTGGCTTTGTGGTCATTTCTGGGGTTAATGCTAGGGAGGTTAACAATAGTATAACTGGCTAGTAATAAACACGAAAGTTCCTGCAAGCACAAGGCATTAATTATTATGTTTATTTTATATAATAATAATAATTTATAATTATAGCTTGTTCTTACTTACTCTGCTAGGGTATTATTTACAGCATGATGTGTTCTCCTTCATCACCTACATGAGTTAGTATACACAAGAAAAGGCTTTGAAGTTCACTGTAAGATATTGTGGCTTTCAGCGATGCCATATAAAGTGTATTAGTACAGGAAATGCTGTCCTATAGAAGATAATTTAGAAAATATGTTGTTTTTTTCCAGTTGAATTCATCAGCAAATCAATTTCTTGTCTCAAGTTAGACATCTCAGCGCCACACATATATCTTCTGTGAAAGAACACTTTGCCTTTCCCTTCCTTCAGCTTATTCTGTCAAACCAGTATCACAAGTAATGGATGTACAGCTTGAATGTTTACTGCATGCTGAGCTTAGGCCTCCCGTTCAAGATAGGGGAAGATGTTAGAAACCTAAATCCCCTGTGTAGTATAGTGGCCTCCCTGATAGAATACATAGTGATTGGAAGGTTTAGAATTTGATAAAGTAAGGGAAGGGAAAAAAGCGGCAACATATTACACAGCGCTGTACAATACATTAGAGTGGAGTCACAACACAGGTAAAGGTTATGACACAGGAGCACATTACTATCCAATAATTCTTGCTAACCACCTTCTAAACATGGGTACTCTCAGAGACTCGCAAAGCTGTGACAATATCGTAGCAACAAAATACACTAATTAAAACAAAAGAACTAGTCCCTGGAATCCTAAAAACTCATTAAAACAGTTAAAGAACAAGAGAGGGAGGGTAGCACGACCTAACAGGAAAAGAAGCCCTTTCGGGTCGACCTCTTACGGAGCCTCCGACCTGTGCACATCACTTTGGGGGCACACGTCACATCACTTCTGGTTTTGCCAGGGGTGGATAAAGAGGTCCTCTGCAGACCTCCAGCCCGCCCAGTCAAACAACCTCCCACTAAGTGGTGACAAGCTTACATAACTTAAGTTTAAAGCTAGGAATACACAGGTTGATTTTTTCACAGATTTTTAAAAAGCCAAGCGCCATGCATGTTTACGGTGCTCAGCTGTGCTAAAATCTGTGAAAATATAAACCCGTATTTTTCAGGCTAAAACAATAAATCTCGCTCAGCCGAACAGGGATTCAACATGTTGGAAAACCCTGTCCGATATCCTATACTTCCGTATACTATAGTATCGGCCGGGCTGCCTGCAGTATCGGGGAAGCTTGGCAGCAGTGTGATGACGTCATTGCGCTGCTGCCGACATATATCGAACAGCTCAAATATCGAGCTGTGTGCATTCCCAGCTTATATCCCTCCATACACGCTTAGATTTTATGGCCAACTGATCGCCGTGCACACTCTCGCCGATCGCCGTGCACACTCTCGCCGATCGCCGTGCACACTCTCGCCGATCGCCGTGCACGCTCTTGCCAATCGGCCGGCCAAAAAATCGGGTTCTGATCTTAAAGTGGACCTACCACCTGGGAGGTCACTCAGCATTATCAGCTGCAGCTAAGCTGATAATGCTGAGATCCTTTATTGTAGTAAACAAATCTTCTTCTGACAGCTGAAGAGGAGCTGGTTACAAGTGCTCCCCCTTCCACTGCCTTACGTCTCGCCTAGGCAGCCGAAGTGGTGTGTGGGAGATCTCTGCCAGGCAGGAAATCGTCAGCAGCTGAATCCCCCTCTTCACAAACCCCCCCTCCCCTACGATCGGTCCAGGCAAACCGCCCAGGAGGTGAATGAGGAGTCTACAGGCTTTACATTTCAAGTCTACATAGCATAAAAAAATAAAACAAACAATAAAACAAATTGTTAATGTGAAAATGGTGGTCCACTTTAAGCTGCGATTTCATTTATTGATGATCCAGTCTCTACTGAATTGGGTTGAATTTGATGGGCAGGAGTCTTTTAAAAATATGTTTTCTAAAAAATATTTCTGGAAATGCAGAGGATAGCTCATTTTCTTTACCAAATGATAAATCCTCTGTAAATTGGACCTGGAGTTGTTGTCAGATTGTTACAGGATATGCTCAGTAGTGAGGAAAAGTGCAGTAAATAGAAGGATTACTTCTACTGTTTCATCGATAAATAGCAATTTCTCTTAGATACAGAGACTAACTGCAGTGTCAGACATCGGCTTAATGGATAAAAGTGAACCAAACCGAAGAAAGAACTGAACACTTTACAAATCATTGAGAAAAACTACCAACTATACTGTTCATGTGGTGTCATTTTTTAAAGGTTGACAGTAATGTAGTGTTAGTAAATATAAACCTCCAGCAAGCTTCAGACAAAATATGCATAGTTTAACACATAAAGATTAGATTGGAGTGGTCTCAATAACCCAGTGCCTAATTTAAATGCTTTAGTAACCCAACTAGGCATCATAAACTTGCTATTGTTTGTATTATTAATGTAATATTTTGTTTGCCTTTCTGGTCTCTCTTTGTGGTTTGGTTTAATTTCCTTTGAACTTATGAACTGCAGTTCCTTTGTCCAGTGATACTGCTTTGTGTACTGTGATGATAATTTGATTTGTGAGAAGAGTGGCAGATGTCAGGCATTAACCATGGCCTCAAAGCAAATACATTGTCCTTATATTGTTGCTGTTGAATTTTATTTAACATCCAATGCAAATAGTTTTGCATCCACCTTTACAGTGAATCCTCATAAACTTCTACAGAAGTTAATTTCACCAACTACTATGTTCGTCTATGTGCCATTGCTGTTTACTGGCAAAATGTTTTTTTCCAAATTGAATATTTTTATTGAAACTTTTTATAAACATTTTTCCACCAAACAATAAGAACAATGGAGGTTGGAAAAACTCACAACTTCAAACCAAACAGTTCAAATTTTAACCAGTCACAAATGTAGGTGGAATCGATCATTTTGCAATTAATGTACATGCCACAAAGAGAGCTTTGGACAAGGCTACGAAAGTATGAGCATCAACATCTGGGTCTGGATAGTCCAAACATTTTTGGGGGGTATTTTCAATATTTGTTGTGTCAGACCACAAGTTACTCTCTTCTTTCAGGTCCTCACCCCTCACTGTTGTTTTTTTCAGATTTTTATCTCTCAAGGCTAAGTAACAGCTTCTGTCTACAACTGCTTGATATTTGGGTGCACATAAATATATGCGGGTCTTTCTTTCTTCTTGATTGCCCCATCCCCACTTGGGGAAGTAGTAGCGAAAGCCTTTTTTTTAACTTACTGCATGTTTTTCTCTAGAATATGGATGAAACTTGTATAATAAAAATTAATAAACAAATATAACTGTTATTAGCACTGATCATTTTTCTTATTTTGATGCATATTTGTATATATTACACAAGGAATGCTCCCTGTTCTGACATTTCATTTCAGATGTTGCATGCTGTGTTCTTACATTACAGAGTACTACAATACAGATCACCATAAATATGCATAATGGTATCAGAGATGTCCTTAGTGCAGTGGTTCCCAAACTTCCCTTTGCTAAATAGGAACATAATCGAGACACCTCCCCGCAATTCAATTACACAGATTCAGACTGAGGGCCATTTCACACTAGCCATATTTGCTTTATAGTACTGCAATGCAACACAGCTTGAGTAACACATTGAACACAGGTTTCTGTAGGTCCTTACTACTACCGTAAACCACCTTGCAGCATGCACTCTTGGTGCCGCAGTGCAACTGTCTGTCGTACACTTGTATGGGGGACGCAAGTGAAGTGCAGCGCAGAAACGCAAGGTTTTATTACCTGTAACGCTACAGCTAGTACATCTGTTACAGGTTAAAAATAAGTGCAAGTCTCACACGGAAGCCCCCCCCCCCCCCCCCCCCCCCCCCCCCCGGAATACCTTGAACACCTTCTTCTTATTAGATTATAATCCATACAGAAAGTTTGTAGAAAGTGCATTAAAATATTTATAATATATTGCTTTAAAAAAAGTCAAGTGAAAACTGTTAGGTGTAAACAGCAGTAGATGGCTTCAGTGGCTGTAATTGTCATGCTTCATTTACAGTAAGTTAATAACCCTGACAAATACAGATTTCAGTGCAACTCACTCTCCCATGAAATTTACTGGATTCATTTCCAATATCATCCGTACCAAATAACATCATGAAGCCACAAGGTGAAATGAATAATCCACATATTAAAATCATATTTCCCGTTTCTTCCTTACTTAACCATTTGTTCAGCAGAAGACTTCTACGTTTCAGTGCAAATAAAGAAAAAATGTGCAATAAAAAAACTAACAGCAACCAGACTGCTAAAATAATGAATATTAATATACAGTGGAGGAAATAATTATTTGACCCCTCACTGATTTGAACGTTTGCCAAGGACAAAAAAACGAAAAGATCTCGAACAGTATCATTCAATGGTAGGTTCTAGTGTAACAGTGGCAGATAGCACATCAAAAGAAAATCGAAAAATTAACTTAAATAAAAGTAGCAACTGATTGCATTTCATTGAGTGAAATAAGTTTTTGAACCTCTAACAAAAAAAGACTTAATACTTGGTGGAAAAACCCTTGTTTGCAAGCACAGAGGTCAAAACGTTTCTTGTAATTGATGACCAAGTTTGCACACATTAGGAGGAATGTTGGTCCACTCCTCTTTGCAGATCATCTCTAAATCCCTAAGGTTTGAGGCTGTCTCTGTGCAACTCTGAGCTTGAGCTCCCTCCATAGGTTTCTCTATTGGATATAAGGTCCGGAGACTGACTAGCCACTCCATGACACTTATGTGCTTCTTCTTGAGCCACTCCTTTGTTGCCTTTGCTGTAGTTTTGGTCATTTCATGCTGGAACACTCATCCACGACCCCATTTTCAGTTCCTTGGCAGCGGAAGGAGGTTTTGTCGGCTCGAGATTTACAACGATACATGGCTCCGCCCATTTCCCGTTAATGCGATTAAGTTGTCCTGCTGCCTTAGCAGAAAAACACCCCCCAAAGCAAATGTTCCACCCCATGCTTGATGGTGGGGACGGTGTTTTGGGGGTCATCAGCACATTTTTTCTCCCAAACACAGCAGAGTTGAGTTAATGCCAACAGGCTCTATTTTGGTCCTCATACAGACACAGCACCTTATCCCAGTCACTCTCTGAATCATTCAGGTGTTACATTGGCAAACTTCAGACGGGCCTGCACAGTGCCTTCCGAGCAGGGGGACCTTGCGAGCCCTGCGGATTTTATCATTGCGGTTTGTTGTATTTTTCTGTAATGTGTTTTCAATGGTGTAGTGTAGTTCCTGGTAGTTCTAGGATGCTTTTTCACCTTTCTCTGAACCATTGAACACCCACGAGGTGAGATCTTGCGTTGGAGCCCCAGAGCGAGGTTGATTGATGTCATTTTGTGCTCCTTCCATTTTCGAACAATCGCACCAACAGTTGTCACTCTCTCTATCTTCTTGCTAATGGTTTTGTAGCCCATTCACAGCCTTGTGAGGTCTACATTTTGTCTCTGACATCCTTGGACAGTTGTGGTCTTTCCCATGTTGGAGAGTTTGAGTCTGCTGATTGACTGATTCTGTGGACAGGTGTTTTATACAGGTGGATAGTTAAGACAGGTGTCCTTAATGGGTGGGACTAATGTATAGAAAGTGTCTAACACTCGTGGGAGCCAGAACCTTAATGGTGGTAGGGGTTCAAAATATTTTTTCACTCAATGAAATGCAACATCAGTTGCTATCTTTTATTTAAAGTTATTTTTCGATTTCTTTTGATGTTCTTGCCACTGTTACAATAAACCTACCATTGAAATGATACTGTTCTGAGACTTTTCATTTCTTTGTCATTGGACAAAACTTACAAATCAGTGAGGGGTCAAATTATTTCCTCCACTGTATGTCCATCTAAATATTTATACAACCATTCATTTCCATTAAGTCCTGATTTAAAAAAAATTTGGTTGGCTTACTTTAATTACATTTTACATGACATACATCAAATTTTCAACTAGAAACAAGACTTCACTCTTAATGCAGACCTATACTCACCTTATGTACTTCATGTCCCTCACAACCAACCTTACAGTTGTGTGCCTTGTTTTAAATCACTCCCACTCACATTTTCAACCTTGTACATATATGTATCCCTAACTGCCCCCTCCACTCCTCCAGTGACCTACTAGTGACATCCCCACTCATAACATCATCACATGCGCGACTTCTCTAGGGCCGCTCCTACTCTCTGGAACTCTCTCCCTTGCCCCATTACACTTGCTTCTAATGTTAACACTTTCTGGCCCACCCATCTTTTCATTCCTAACATCACCATCATGCCATTATATTGTAAGTCCTGTGTCACAACCTGTCCCTGTATGTTATTTTGTGTTGTATCTCAACTCAAATTTAATGTACAGTGCTGCGAAATATGTTGGTGCTATATAAATAAAAGATAATAATAATTAAAGTGATGATTTATTAAAAAGGTACATTTCAGTTGTCTTTTATCACTCCTCCCTTCTGATGATGTTGCACCAAGGAGGTAAAAACATGGTAGCTGTAAACCCAGTGACAGAGTCAGATAAAAACATACCTTATTTTTCGGACCATAAGACGCACCTTTTCACCCCCAAAATCGTGGGAGAAATAGAGTCTGCGTGTTATGGTCCGAATGCACGATCCCCGCAGCCGATCGGCAGCGGGTGGTCGTGCCTTGGCTTCCCGCCACCTTTCCCAACCTGTCAGATGAGAAGCGGCCACATCCCCTATCTGTACTGTACTGCTTTTACCAGCAGAGCGCAGTACATCAGAAAAACACACATGGAAGCGGCCAGCTGGCAGCTTTCATCTATGTCTGCCTGTAACTGCAATCACCGTGCAGGCTGGCAAGAAGGAGAGAGAAGA